>JAEMON010000013.1:12724781-12748011 GCA_030264115.1 Lygus lineolaris
CTGAACGAGGGGTGGTAAAGGCCATGGGTGAGTAAAAATTACGCATGACTCTTACTGGGAAGGCCCCCCAGAATTTTGTTGAGTAAAGTTTACACATTTATGTATTTGGTATTTAACTTTTGGAGGTGAACACTATGCACCCACTGAAGTTTTTATTCTGGCGTCTGGCTGGCAACTAACCAAAGAAGGAATAGGTGGGAGTAGGTTCACATTGCTTGCCGGGTCTGCCCACAATCAGCAGAAGCTAACGGATGATGAGTAAAAATTACACGCGATGGCTTTCTAGGGTTAAAGGCGGTCCTCGAGCTTCAAGGAGATCTTGAGATGGTTCTCAAGGATTCTTTAAACCGAATCCGTATTCCAAATTTCGAGGAGACCATCTCAAGGTCTCCTTGAAACTCAAGGACCTTCTATAAATCCCGCCCTAATTAAGTAACTACCTGCAGTTCCAGTTGAGGCGCCGAGCCGCACTCACCTGTTTCCAGCGAGCTCCACAATAAGTACTCATTTTTATTGGTTTCAGTGCAAATTTCGGCATAATTTTTTGTGTTCAGTTTTTTGTGTATTTTGTTTTTGTCAAACAATCGATGTCCGGTGTAAAGTTTTTGTGCAATATCTGATTAATGTGCGTAGTAACGCCCATTTTTGTACTACTTGGTTCGAACGCTACTCCATAACGTTCTTATTCGAAGAGAGAAAGCAATAATCGTAGTCAGTGACACCCGATCTGATACTGCTAATAAAATACGACTCTGGTATGAGGTAACTCATGTCTTGAAGTCATCAAAGCTTGATTGCGAATGTACGCGATGAAATGTTTAATAAACACACAGCTATCTTGGAAGCACAAATGGCCATGGTGAAGAACGAAATGTCCAACAGTCTCGATGTAATCGCCCTTATAGAACAAGCAAACAAAAGGATAGATACTTCAGAAAAAATCAGGCATCGTTGAAAACCAATAAAAAAGGTATTGCACTTGGATATTGGGAACGATCTCGTCCTTCACAACGTCCTGGAAGAGAAAGAGGTTGGGGATCTAAAGATGAAAGTGATGAGTATCTTCAGGGCGCAATTAAACTGTTACCTTGAAGAATACGAAATCGTTCAGGTAATGCGCATTGGCGCTCCCTCTTCAAGAACCAGGCACATTCATATAAAATTCGCAAATAGTTCTTGCAAAACGAAGGTAAAACGTAATATTCACAAATTTAAATGATCAAAATTCAATACATTAAGTTTTATGACCTACAAGCGAGAGAAACTCAGAAAACCTTCCTGCCCAAGGTGTCCCAGGCTAGGAGAAATGAGAAGCACGGTATCCTAGTTGGTGATAAACTCATTATAGGCGGCAAAACGCTTCTCAGCCTCAACAGTTGTGCATTTGAAGACTCTACATCCAGTGGATTGGAAATAGAAGATACCTTGAATACTCCGCTTCCCTCCCCTCCCACCACTGTATGTAAACCTGGAAAGAAAAGGAAGAAGAAGAAGAACTATTGAGATCGACAGGTACCTAATCTGGACACGGACATGACCATGGAAAGACATATTCGAATAAAATTGATCTACGTATTTTTATATTGTATTATACTGCAATCCAACAAGAGCGAAGAATATAACATTGTTATTACCATTACTTTCGTGAATATCCATGTACAACAAACTGGAATTTCTTGTAGCAGTTAGTTACTGACTAATTACAAATAAAAGAATTTATTGAATTGAATCGAATTGACCGAAGTACCTACCTCTTTGAAGATGGGGAGGACCGGCTACATGCACGTCCATCTCAATTTCTATCTCCGGATATCACATTTTAGTCTGTGACATGACTAAATAAAGTAGATAAACCCAAATTGTTATGTATCAACATTGAAGTTACGTAACTCATGAGTCGTCACACTATCCTTCTACTGTTGCTATGGCGAGAACCAATCAAACCACCTTATCTGGTAGATCGCTTCGCAGAGACGTCGACACCTGGTTTTGTCCCGGAACGGGTATTAGAGGAGGAAACAGGTCTCGGATTAATCGTGGTACCGTTCTCCTCACAGGGTCACTTCTCATGAGGTTAATCGATTGTTCTGAACCGAATACTTCGTCTTCAGCGGGTTTTTAAAGCTACCCCTAGGGGTAATGTCGATGAAAGGTAAATGAGGTAGGAATAATAATAGGAAGTTTTCCTATTATGGTTTCTGTGCTGTAAGTTTCAGCAACATTTATATACCAACACAATAATTTGATGTATTATTGTCTTCTTCACGTCTGTTATTTCGTCTTCTGTCTTCTTCACGTCTTGTTTCGTCCTCCGTCTTATTCACGTCTTCTACGTGAATTTCTCCTCCGTCTTGTATTTTTTGGAATTGCTGTACTTAAGAGTATGTCTTGAAAATTGTCCATGGTCTTCCATGTTCAAATTTTAATCCTGGGGGTTTCTACTAGAAACTTTAATTTTCTTAGTAAGCCGTTTCTCATATGTATGATAGGTAGGTACCAAGGTACGGTAATAATGGGGTAAGTATTCCAGTGGGTGGGAATTTTACATTTCCGACCCTGAATTCGTTAAAAAAAGAAATCGGAGTTAATGGAATTGTCTATTCCCACGAAAATAATAATTTATGAAGTTAAATCGTTTTCGCAGTTAGGCCATCATCAATAACAAACAATAACAAGAACAGTTTTCTTGTTTGTTACTGATGATGGCAACCGTCGAAATCGATTCAACTTTGTAACTCATTATTGTCGTGGAAATAGGCAACGTTTTTCATTAACTACGGATTCTTCCTAATAAAATGGGTTTCCACAACTTCATCGGGAGTGATTTAGTTTGTTTTAAATTCGAATTCAACGCCCTTTGAAAACCCCAGACTACTTATTTTCAGCTCCAAACGTTGTGTAGTTTCGTCAGAAAAAGGGCGGTAATGCCCAAATGACGTCACGGTATCAGGAAGGCACAATAACGATACCCATCATATCGCAAATTTTAGGAACGCCTTCACGGACCAATGTCTGCATGTCGGATACATGAAAAAGTCGATCGGAATACCCCGTTGAATGGTCAGAATGTTTCCTCCAAACCATCAATAAACTGCTGTCGACTTATTGTACCTACTGCGACTATGTCCTGCACTGGAACGGATAGGGTTTGAAGGAAAATATCTGAGATTTGAGTATGAAAAAGTTCCATTCATACAGCATGAGTTGATGAGCAATTTTCCCGACAATCATTTAAACCTATTTGGTGGGTGATTCTCATAGGAAATTTTACACTGATTCCGAATGGTAATTTACACAAAAAACGTGTTTTTTTAAGCGATTTCTGGCTCTACATTTTCGTAATTTGAACCCTTGGAGTACTACGGAAATTCTGGCCAACGAACTCATCCTTTCTTTAGATGTTATTGACATCTCGAAATTTTTTCGTATTTTTAGCTAGATTCCTCGGTCAGATATCGTCTGGAATGACACAAATTGTTAAATTTCAGGAATCGTTTTAAAATGGTTTGAAACGGATTTCCATGAAGAAAAGTTTTAAAACTTTGCATTATTTAAATTTTGAAGCCATTTTAATAGCAACATTTTTCTTCGGGAATTCGCTAATAGTCTAGGATTTTTTTTTTTTTTTTTTTTGAGATAACAGTATACCTTACCTTCTGAAGTTACTTGAGCCAACAAAGATGCTTGCCAATAGCTTCAGGGCTTTTAAATTTTATTAAGTGAGTCTAAGTCGATAGATGGATTGAAATTGGAGACTGAACCCTCAATAGATAATTCTAAGTTTTTTTAGCGTCCCCACAACCTTCGTCTTGCAGTCGTGACGTCTGCAGGTGGAGAATTCCCGGCACTAAAACTTCATGCTTCACCACCCTGCGGGCTCTCCAGCAGTTTCGTCTCCCATAAATGATAATTCGAAAGCCTCCAAACGGGAAAATTACCCTGTTCGAGGGTGAATCCAATCATGGCGTCAACTCAGAAAATACTCTCCGAAACCAGACTCTTTTCATAACAGTTTTGTTGCGGAATTTGCGATGCTCATAGCGTCTGGAACCAGTCGTGGTTGGATTCGTCTCACCCCTACGCTTATACCTCGACATGAGTGATTCTTCTCTGGATTTTTATAAGGGTCCGTGTTTCCTTCGTTCTTGAGAAACTGGGACTTCTGATGACCACCTGTCTCGCGCTTAACCTGGAAAGAACGGTGTTCATTTTTACGGCCTTACCGGCTGACGTGCCTACCGAAGAAGAATGGACTAGCTTCATCTTCATCCGAGAGATTTATACACCTGTAGTTATACAGGGTGTTATTTATCCTTATCAATCTATCACTATTCGTATTCATTCAGCTGTGGAACAGCATTAGGGATCTGTTATGTGGGACATATTTCAACGAAAATCATGGATCAGTTATCACCGAATTAATTACCTACCTTTCTAGTTTATGAAATTCCATTCTGTAAATTAAAAATTTAATTTAAATATAAAATATTTTAATAATATTTTATGAATAAATTGTATTATTTATAAATATTTTAATTAAAATTTGAAATTCTAGTTTATAAAATTACAAGTTTTTAATTTATCTTATTACTTACTTACTGATACAATAATTCTTATCAAATTAAAAAATAATGCTATGCTTTTGAGACTGACAATAATGAAAGCTCCAAAATAACTGAAACTGATACTGGTGATGGTGTCCTGGCCGGGAACATTGCCATCTTATTGCTAAGAACCGTCTGCCAAGTTGGGTCACTCGTACCAACATGGAACCAAAATTGTTTAGTAAGCATTGAAAGAGCAAGTGGAAATTTTGATTTTGGAGGACAACATTTTGCTTCCAAGTCTACCGAAGGTAGCGGACGCTTTGTTTTCACTTTGAGAATCGAAAAAATTGGTGTCCTCCAAAACTGAAATTTTCTCGTTACAGCCATAAATTATCTTCCAAGGTTTCCATACGATCGTTCAAATTTTCAGGGTTTATGTGGGTAGGGCCCCTTGATGGTCCCATATGAATTTCATCATGGTTGAATCAACGGTACGCTCCACGCATGAGCTAAAGTGAATTTCGGTAACGATTATGTTCAAACTGACCAAACATACTGTTCATGCTGTCCAAACTTCATACTGTCCAAAATGTTCATACTGTCCAAACTGACAAACATCAACACGATCAAGAGTTTTGAACTAACACGAAATTATTTTGATTTCTTATTATTTCGGACGCGATGGAGTTTTTTTTTTTTTTTACTTTTTGCACAAAACAGCTTCTCACCTTCGTTAGTGAGGAATCAAAAAATCTCATGAAAACCATAGAATAACAAAAAAATAAATAAATAAATAAAAATAAAACCTGATGGAAAGAGCCAGGGAAAACGCTTTATAAAAATACGATATGATAAAAAATGCGGTGTAGGATGGCTTTTGGCAGCCTAGGTAGTCCAAAAAGACAATTTGAAAGTGCGAAAATATTTTAAAAAATTATATTTTGGAAAAAATAGTTTTTAATACCCACTGTTATTTTAAATTTATTGCATTTTCTGACTCACACCACATGGCTGCCACTCTACCCATGTATATTTTTACTATCCTTATTCGATCCGATAGGAGGGGTTGGTAAAGGGGAAATATTGCAGTGGCCTATTCCTATTTTAGTTTTCCCAACACACTTTTAATTTCTTCTTTATTCAACCAACTTCTTCCTTATTCATCCTAATACGATGAAATTTGGTAAACAGCTTCTCGGGGATGGTAGGATAAGAAATTAGATTTTAGGTGGAAGAATGTCACCAAGTAGGTATCTATGAATATCTACTTACTCACTTCAATGTACTTCTGTGAATACGATAATGAAAAAAAAAAAAAAAAAAAAGTGTGTGTAATGTGTAAAAATGTAATATTATTAACAAATAGCCTTAATGAAACACGAAGTGGAATCTTCATTATTCCAATTTGTTTCCACAGATTCAATTTTCCAACTGCTTTGTTGAATCAAAGCGTTTGTTATCGAATTAGCCTCGGGAACGAGCGTAAAAACGCTTGACATGATGACGTCAGTGACTGCGACAATCTGTCGTGACCGTTGTTTCGTCCCCGACTTTGACTCCAAATGAAGATGACCGTATCATTTGACCGGTAAAGCCCGTTTCTGACGTTGATGGACTCGTTGGCTACCCGCTGTAGCCTGTGACTGGGGGGGGGGCTTTGCCCCTCTCTTGTCAAATAAGGGCCTCGGAAGTTAAACTCCTGGACGTCCAGCGGTAAACCAGAGGAGTTTTTTTTCGCCTTACTTGCGGTTATTAACTCAGGGTTAATCACCTGTTGGAGATCACGTAGAGACGTCGGGTGTAATCACGTTCAAAGGCACTTTTACTTCTGCGGTTGGTTTTGAATCCGGTTAAATAAAGCTACCTACCTCCGTTCGTATACCAGCCAATCAAGTAACGTTAAAAAAAGCTAAAACGTCGAACGTAAAAGTTTTAGCATCTCCAAAAATCGTTGAACGTACTTTGAAGATTCGATGGATGACTGGAACGATTCTGATGCTTCGTAATAACTAGCAAGTTATGAGTGAAATGCCACCCGTATAACGTTATTGTTATTTGATAAATAATAAAACCGTAAAAACGCACCGTCGAAATTGATCAAAGTTATATCAAACCACCGTTAAATTTTGCTCAGTTTCCCAAGGCGTAGCTGAAAGATTTTATACAAAATTCTTGAATAGCTTGGGACTGACCCCTGGATGATCCCCCTGATGAATCAATATTAGTCACTGCGCATGAGCAAACGTGACATCCATGCAAAACGCATGGACGCCATAGTGTTAGCAAAGAAAATGAAGCTATTGCAATGGCTTCAAAATTTTTGTAATGAAAATTTTTGACAATTTTGTTCATGGAAATCCGTTTCGGACCATTCTAAAACGATCCCTGAAATTTAACACTTTTTTATATGTATCTATATATTTATATATATTTATATATTTATAACTATATTTATGTGTCACTCCAGACGATATCTGCCCGTGGGATCGATAAAAAAAATCCAAAAAAAATTTCAAATGTCAATAAGATCAAAATTAAGGCTGAGTTTGTTTGCCATAATTTTTGGAGTACTCCAAGGGGTAAAATTTTGAAAATTTAGTTTCAAAAATTGCTAAAAAACGTGTTTTTTTTAAAGGTTTTTGGGGTTAAATACCATCCTAAACATAGGAACATACGGTATATTCGGAATCAGCGTGAAATTTCCTATAAGAATCACCCACCAAATTGGTTAAAATTATTCTTTGAAAATTCGCTCACCAACTGATGCTGCATGAATGGAACTTTTTAATGATCCACGCAATCGTGTTATATGCACGGGGAAGCTGGTGACAGAAATGGCAGAATTTTTTCCATACAGACGTTTTTAGCGAATTTTCGAAGAAAATGAAGCTATTGCAATGGCTTCAAAATTTAAATAATGCAAATTTTGGGAACATTTTCTTCATGGAAATCCATTTCAGACCATTCCAAAACGATTCCTGAAATTTGACACTTTTTTTATAATTTATATATTTATGTATATACACAATAAGTATGTGTGTGTCACTCCAGACGATATCTGACCGAGGAATCGACCTAAAAATCCGAAAGAATTTAGAAATGTCAATAATATCAAGAGAAAGGAAGAGTTCGTTGGGTTCAACTTTGAAAATTTCGACTGAGTCAAAAATCGCTTTAAAAAATTCGTTTTTTGAGGTTTTTTGTGTAAATTACCATCTTAAACACAGGAACATAACTAGGTATAATATATTCGGAATCAACTTGAAATTTCCTATAAGAATCACCCACCAAATTCTTTATACCTAATGATTCTTTGAAAATTCGCTCATCAACTCATGCTGCATGAATGGGACTTTTCTTCGATTTGTATGCTAACCTCGCATTTTAGGAATATGCAATTTTGTGCTCAGCGACGTGATATTCGCCACAGGAAATTGGGGGCAGGAAAGTCGTTTGTACTTCAAACCTTGAAACATCAAACTTTGAGGTCACTGGAATTTGCAAAAAAAAAGAAAAAAAGATGGCCGATTTGGATCAGACAAAACAAAGAAAATCGAAACTAAAAAAAAGAAATTTATATCGATATTGCTCGCGTTAGATAGGATCAGTCAATCTTTTCTCATCACGATGGAGGTATTCCACTGTACTAAAAGGGTTCCCGTGACTGTACTTGATGCTCCACGTGGTGACAGAAGATACTTTAAAATAGGTATAATTTGTTTCTACTTGGCAGTTGTTGTAAAATGTTAACCTCTGTAAAGGGCATTTTTTTCGAACTTGTAGGTTGAAAAATGGTTAGCTCTCCTCCGGGAAATAATATTCACAAATATGCACCTAAAATACCTCATGAACACAGTTATTTGCGGAGAATTCACAACAACATAGGTATTTTTATAAACCCTGTTTTCATTATTAAAACGACAAAGTGGATGACAGGTTTACCAGGGAGAATGAGTGAGAGGAAAGAGCACACGGAAACGGCTATTTTGGAATGTGGAAAGGAAGGAAACAAGGGTCGAGGGCGTAAAAAAAACCAGTTTGCTCTAATGTTTGGTGTTGCGTGAATTTGCTTTTAGAGTTTTCCCTTCGCTTCCGACCCGAAACATCAATATTCTCCCAACTCTCTCACTTACCAAACAGGAGTTTTGTGTTTTTACTTTTTCATTACGTACCTACCTACTTTTCATTAAATCCTCTTTTCGTTTAGGGCGATGAGAGCTCTTTGTCGGGTTGTTCCCAATATGTAATAAGCATTGAATGGAATTTATGGGAAATCGTTGGAAGTGCTGAAGACCGGCGAAGGAGAACTGTTAAGGGTAAAGAGGAAACACAGTAGGTATGTACATAATACCTCTTGTTCTTTTATATGAATAGTCGAGTCATTCAGTACATCTCAGATTGCTAACTAAAGTCTAGTTCTGCATTTTTGATATGTTGTTAGGACTAGTAACAGTAGTTTGAAACCAAGTTTCTGCATTTTTGATATGTTGTTAGGACTAGTAACAGTAGTTTGAAACCAAGTTTGCAGCTTCGAAAAACCACGAAATTTTTGCACTTTTTTTTGGTTTTTCTAATAAATCTCCTATACCTACCTACTATGCCTTTCAACGAATCATTTACGATACCTTTCTTGAAGTGGATTAAATTTGAAACAATTTCATCACAAAACGAGATCTGCACGTTCAGCCGTTGCCGAGATACAGCTATTCAAAAATTGGCAAT
This sequence comes from Lygus lineolaris, assembly GCA_030264115.1. Lineage (NCBI taxonomy): Eukaryota > Metazoa > Arthropoda > Insecta > Hemiptera > Miridae > Lygus > Lygus lineolaris. Next base: position 12,734,051 of record JAEMON010000013.1, read on the forward strand.
TTTTACCAAAAAGTCAGATTATAACCTTCCAGTGGGCGCGCCTTTGAAACTCACACGAGCGTGCGCGTGCAGCACTGAGTGCTGCCTCTGGAAAACTGGCTTTTCCACTCATGTAGAAACCCTGTATTCGAGTTTGAGCAGTTAAAATCATCTGGGGTAACTCTCCTTATCGAACTGAATTATATATTTGGTTCTTGAGCATATTACAGTCTATCAATATCATTTATTTGCAGTGGTAAACTAGAAATTGTTCCTCAATAACCTTTAAAAAGATCAAACATAAGTGAGTAAAACAAAATTATATTTCTTCTACGTTGGTAACGAATCATTTCAATACAGCCAATTTCAGAATATCAAAAATCAGAAAAAAAAATAAAACTAGAATCTGTCAGCCAAAATATTAGGTAGGTTCTCAAATGCACTACACTGCTAAAGTTTGTTGTTTGCTAGAAAAACTGTTGATCTACCTATCTATTTATTTCTACTAAATAATTCATGATGAAAACCTTGTTCAAAAACCTTATATAGAGCCAAAGCCTCTCGTAAAACAGTAACCCTCACCAATATTCTAAAAATAAAATTACTTACATGAGTGGGCTCGTGCAGCACAGAATGCTGCCAAACTGGACTTTCCCACGTTAAAAATTGACTGGTGACTACGGCAAGGACGGAAAACAACATCTGGTGCTTGGATTATGTTACTAGTATTGCCAATTGCAGGTACTGAATGCCCCTAGCCGATTAGAAAAACTCTACTTTTCACATAAACATTAACAATGCAGCACTCAGTGCTGCGGCGCGCCCACCGGAAGGTTAAGTTTTAGTCAACATTTGACCCAAAATAACGGCAGACATGCTTATCCTACATGGGAAATCGTTTCGAATAAAGTTGTAGCAAATTTATTTGGCTATGATTTGAGCACAAAAAAGCGCCTGTAGGCTTGATAGTTTCCTCATAACTACCAAAAAACCAAAACCTGGAAAATCTGGATTTTTCGTAAATTTGGTCTGACCTGTTTCTATGTCATAAGAAGGTTGTGTGAAGGAAAAACCCGAATATAATTACTTATGTTATTACTTTAAATGACACATAATATAATAATTTGATAAAAAAAAACATGTAGGCTTATTTACAGCGCTGAGCTGCTGGCTGAAAATCATCGCATTCTTCCGCGTAGGTCTTATCATTGCAGCTGTCGTCATTGTTGTCGTCCAGCTCGTCCCAAGGATTCTAAATTTGAACGAATTAATGTGAATTACTGTGTGTGGGTGTGTGTAGCGTGGGGGGGTTAGGCTAGGTCCACAACTCATATAGATCCAAAATCCGGCCCTGATATTTTTTATAGTTAATTGTTTTTAAAAGTCTTTGGGTCATACTAATTGAACAATAGCGGTCGAAATCATTTCGATACTACTATCATGAGAAACACAAAGTGCCTACCAGTTTTGAGTTAATGGCCTATCCAAACTTACCAGGCGGGTAGAGAGGTAGGGCTATGTATGCCTACCCATTCTCCTCTCAGGCTAGTCGTTCATCAAGGAGAATAAATTAAGGTTGATGTAGAGGAGGAGAGGGCTTTTTGGTTACCTAGAGACTTGAGAAGCTGTGAGAAGCCGTTACTTGACGCCACTTTGGTGAAGGGGAGGGGGGGGGGGGGGGGGGGGGGGGGGGGGGGGGGACCCAAGTTTCCACCGAAGGGATTACGTTGCCTGGGACACGGTAATCTGTGTTGATACCGGGAAAATTCAACAGTTTATAGTAGTTGTTGTTAGTTTGTCCTCGAATCCGGTGACCTTCTTTGTTGAGAATTGGATGATTCGACCTACCCCATATAGAGGGTTGTTTCTCATGATAATTTATTAACGATGCCTAACTTCCTAAGGTAGGTACTTCATTATTCATCAATTTTGTGTGGAGGTACTGTGAAATTCATCCATAGAGGACACACATGAGACGAAAGAGTTCCACTCATGCATCATGAGTATGATGCATGATGAGCGAATTTTCAAAGAATAATTTCAACCGATTTGGTGGGTGATTTTAATAGGAAATTTCACGCTGGTTCCAAATATACCATACGTTCCTATGTTTGAGGTGGTAATTTACACCAAAAACCTCAAAAACACGTTTTTGAATGATTTTTTACTCTCAATCCAGAATGAATTTATCTGAACGATTTTTAATATTATTTATCTAAACACCATTCAGGAAACTCCTTCCTCAACAACTGCAGTTGCCTCTAAAGTGCTCCATAAAACTACTGTGAAAATATAATTTTGCTGACCTTGTACAGAGATAGGTTGAATCGTTATTGAAGATGAGTGGGTATAGGTATTGACATTTTCATGTCTTTGCTGTGGCACACAACCAAAATTATGACATGTCACGACATGTCACGACACGTAACGTGACATTGTAGAACAACCGTCCAGTTCTGACCATTTCCGCTTACAACCGAGTCGTTCTGATATGGTATGTGGGCCCTTGAGGGACTTCTGAACACCTTCTTGAAAAATCGAGAGGTCCAGATCAGCTGAGTGGCTCCTACAGCAAAGGAGAAAGTTGAAAGGGAAAGAAGGAAGGGGAGAAAGACATGAAAATTTCCAATGCGTTGCAGACTTGTATGCAAGCATACTTGTATGTAACTCCCAAATCAGCGGAGTCGAAAATGGAGCTCCCAGATCCAACTTTTTTTTTTTAAATTACCATATTAAACATAGGAACATAATATATGGTATATTCGGAATTAGCGTGAAAGTTCCCATAGGACTACCGGACCAAATCGGTTGAAATCATTCTTTGAAACTTCGCTCATCAAATCATACCGCATGAATTTATTTTATAAGACTCCAGTCCTAACGCCTTTTCACAGCCAGCCAAACCGTTTGGGAGAATGTCATCTCTTTCATAATTTCTTTTTCTCGCTTCAATTTTTTACAAGTTCTTCTTTTACGACACCCAGTGAAAGTGCATTCTCCGCGCGAAAAATGACCCACATCAGACACGCCAAGAATCTTCCCCACGGGTATGCTTTATACGGGATATTTTATTTTCCTCGTGTCACATTCGAGCGAAAATTTTCTGAAGCGACACTTCTCAAACGGGTTGAAACATCATGATGAGGAGATACATTATAAATATAATATAATGAAGTGGCGCCACAACTGACATCATACATTTTTATCAGTCTGTGGAACTGGAAATCGAAACAGAATTTTTCGAAAATTATAATATTATGTGGCTTCTAAATATCTGCAATATCCAGTCACTGCCAGAAAGTCGACAGAATTGGTGTCCTCCAAAATCGGAAGTTTCAAAACTTTGAACATATTCATTTCCGTGGTCTGTCAGTCAGTCCTTGATCCGAGACAATTTTTCCTCTGATTTTTAATATGGACATGGAATGGACCAATTCCCGGGGATTTTGACCTCTGTTCCCGATACGATCCCCTATGAATTCCGTTACCCGTAAGAACTTGAATTCTTATGAACCCGTAATTTTTACGACCTGAATTTCCGAATTCACCCAAAGTGGGACTCTGGTCGATCTCTTTTATAATTCCATAAATATTATGTGAAGCACGACTGGATCTACCGACTTTAGGGGTGTCTTATCGTGTTTTGGCGCGGCTTATAATCTTTGGTTGATTGGAGTTTTACTGTGATGGCCGGTAAAGCTTTCATCACCTATAGCGTCACGGTAATGGACGTTTACCTACCAGGAACCGACTATCGACTCATTCTGTCAGTTTAATTATGTAAGTATTTATGCATTCGTATTGCTTGTTGGTTAGACCAACCAACAAGCCTCCTTCTGGATTTTTGTAAATCAAAATATTTGTTCAGTTATAATAGCCTGGTGTTATGTTTTTTTATATTCCTCAATCATCTGACAATAGTATTTTACTGATATTAGTGACTTATTAATACCTACCAACCTGGTTTCCCAAGTTGTTGAAGACGGAAGTGTAATGATACACCCTAAAATGATCTTCGAGCCCTGAAGAAGATATTAAAATTATCGAAAGTTCGGCGAAGAAGGTGAATATTTCAGTGGACAAATAAAATCAAGAGTGACGAAAAAAATAAATAAAATACTTGAAAAAAAATTATTGGTATGTACCTAAGAAATAAATAAATTGAGTGACAAAAACGTAATGTAACAATCATTTAGTGACATTTTTCAGAATATCCTCGCATTCCAGAGTAGATAAGTTTTGATTCATCGTTTGCTGTTACATACTGGTATATATACTCCCAATAAACCCAATGCAAAAATAAACCGTTCAAAATTGATTTAATAGGAACACGGTGTAGATACGTCACCGTTAGGTAATACAACCCGATGACCCCTGACGGAAAATAACTCTTCGTGTGTACAATTTTGATTGGTTATCACGCTGATACTTCACATGGTTTTGGTTTTACCGCAGGTGACCATCGTTGTCGCAGGCAATTTGTTCCACGTATCGGATCATTTTTCTCCACTCCTAACTTGTTGTAATTGAGTGGTATCGAGTTCCCAATATAAGATAGATAATCATTTTCAGTCGTCAAAGGGGGTAGTATGTAGCTGACGAAGATACCAACCATTTTCTAATAAACAGAATTTGATTGTTCAAGTTGACTTTCGTTTTGCCATCTCTGTTACTCGAATAAATCCGAAAATTTTCAATAATGAGCTGAGAATGGGTTGTAGGATGTGTATTTTAGTCTTAAGCAAAGCTTGTTGTGTAATCGCACAAATTTGGTATAGATACACGAACGATTATAATTGCCAACTAAATAACCCTTCGTGTTGACGTGAACACCAACAAGATCCTACCTACCCTACCTCGTCTCAAAACTCCCTGCTGCCCTCGCTTGTTTGAGTTTTCCATACCAATTCGTCACCCTTGGGAAATCCTTCGTATCATCGCCTCCACATATATATATGACTAGATTTTGTTACAAGCAGCGTCAATGGTGATTCCACGTTAAGTCGTATATATATTTCGTCTGCGCAGAACCTCCTGCGTTCACTCAGGTCACAAATGTTCAACAAATTTGACTAAGTAAAGTAAACAAAAATTTCAGGCTCGATTTTCGTCCATATGCGTCAATTACCTGCCCTCCAAAGGGAGGATAAAAATGTGTTCCGATGATTCCACTCGTGGCTACTCATTTCCTTGCCCCCTTGAGCGGCCAGTGGATCGCTGACGGCTCGACGCGAAGATACTGAAATATTTGTGGTCCCAGCCAAGCAGGCGGTCACCCATCCAAATACTAACCACGCCGCTGATAGCTTTATTCCACCTGATAAGGGCGTTCGTACAGTGCATTGAGTGGAGAGTCGGAGTGGACGAAATTCTGATGTTTACGGATTCCTATAGGAAATTTCACGATGATAAGGAGTCCACCATAAATACACACAGATGACCACGAAGTACGGAGGTATCAAATATTTTAAAGCGCGAATCAAATATAAGCTAAATGATAAAAATGAAGATTTTATTAAAATAAATTCCTTGTTAAGCACACAAAAAATAGAAAATAAATTAATTAAAGAAAGAAATAGTAGAATTCATCATAGTGAATGAACCTTTTGGCTATTTTGCCGTTTGAAATGAGTTATATTTATGTGTCACATTTTATTATCCAATATATTTCAGAGGATGTAAGATGAAATACACATGAAAGATTTTAAACTGAATTGTAAGAAATGTAATGTAGAACTGTAAATTAATCATTTAAGAGAAATATGATATATTAAATTAGCAGTACCTAGTTACCTACCATCGAACAACTGGGCCACACTTTCCAGCACGGTCGTCTGAGCCTTAACTAGGAAAATATCAACTAATAACTGATATTGCATAATTATCTGCACATGCGCTTTGTATTCTGTATGATGACAATAAACTCATTCGTTTATTCAACAAACTATAATAGTAATAAAACTGCTTCGATTGTGAAGGGGCTTCAAAGGCCCAAGGTAAACACAGCGAACGTCATGACACTTGAAACATAAATATGAATGCAAGAATGTAATGAAATTTAGGGGAAAGTAATGATAGAGGAAGAATTAAAATGAACAAATCACGGGTACAAGAAAGTCATGATAGAGGAAGAATGCGCTTTATTCTGAATTGTTATAGGAATTGAATGTCAAGAATTCAAACCGTCCAAGAGCTGGGGCCCATCGAATGTGGTGAGGGAGGGAGTACCAGTAGGATTACCATAGGTTTATATTCCGAGCATCGAGTGACAGTATTTTAGGTATGATGGGAGTCGGTCTGTGTTGCTGGTGGAAGTAGTGTTTCTCACCATGGTTTCAATTTCGTTCCTCATAAGTATTAGTGTGTGATTTGACAAGAGCAACCTACGTTTATGAATCCTTTCATTCCTACTTCAACTAAGATTTTATTCAATAATGGGTTTGGATTCGGTTGCAATATTTATTACATCTTGGTGGTAGTACAGTTTCGCTGATACGCCGTCAGCTTCTTTCTTTTTTTTCTTTTTCTCTCCTTTGTTCTTATTCAACAACATTTCCCCCATTTCTTCCATTTTGTGGTTTCACTCCACAGGAAATGATTTCTGAATATGTGAGATTGGCAACCACAGAAGGCACTCACACCGCAACCTTGAATTGGTCTCCAAGAAAGGAAACACAAGGTCAAATGGTCTACAGAAAACTCACATCACTCATAGAAGAAAGTAGCAACAGTCTGAAGAGAGACCAAATATATAATTATGGATTCAAATCTAGTTGAAGTAATGAAGAAGGATCAAACCTACCACATGGATAACCTATCAGTCTGAAGAGAGACCAAGTACTTAGTTGTAGATTCGAAACTTGTGGAAGAAACGAAGGGAGATCATACCTACCACATAGATAACCTATCAGTAAAAATAGATGACCAAGTGGTGTACTAACACCTACTTATAGCAAGGAGTACAATAATTATATGGAAGAATACACGTTATAATAATAACTACTGACTGGCTGAAGATGCTGACGATGTATCAGCGAAACTGTACCACCATCAAGATGCAATAAATATTGCAACCGACTCCAAACCCATTATTGAATCTCAGAAGGAAATTGTCCATCCATACCACAACAATCATGAATATTCTGTTACAGAGCAACCAAACATTTATGTTTTGACACGTTGGAGAGGAGACTAATGACAGTGGAATGTTTCAAAGAACTAAGGTTTCGGGAGTCTAACGCCCTGGACCAGGGTCCATAGGTGAACATAAACTACACGCTGTACAACCTACAATATAACCTCGAACCCAAACAATTTTTATATCAACCCAAAATTAAATTTTTTCAAATCAAACTTCTCGCTCGGAACAAAACCTCTAATTGGCTCAGGGTCCCTCAATGTATAAATCCGCCTCAACTAACATCAACAAGTTGAACCCAGAATGCCGAGTTGCACCTACGAGTGTAGACTGGTTTCTGACCACTCGGAACGTATCCTTCCGATCAGTGAAAGTCTTCACTCAATGGCATTAATATTCGTGAGTGATTCCGCTGTTGGCATTTCCTCAGTTCAACGGGTGTTATTTCGCGTGCCTTCCGTCTTCGTTGGCGATGGTGAGTCACGTTTTGATAATAGTGCGCTACCCGACGCAAGGATATTCTTCGAGATTTCGGGAAGGAATTACCCACTTTCATTCAACCTTTTACGTATGTTTATTTCGACCAAAAAGTGAAAATAGATGAAAATCTGAATGGCTTAATCCGATACAATTCGATTTGGCAATGTTGTGATTTGGACAAACTAAGTACTAACAGACCTTAACCCATTCGGGGCCGATGACTTCATAAGAAATCACGCTGTGTACGAATGTGTTAGGGAAGTCAAACGACTTGATGCCTGGCACCATGTAGAGTTTAAAGAACTTCTGCCTGGTAGAAAACTCATGTCAAACAAACTCATGCCATGTGAAATTTTCCATGTCATTAGCTGAGAAATTCTATTGGAAGAAGAAAACAAGCCGCTAATGTGAAATTTGGTCATAAAAATCTTTGCCCGGCGCGTAACTCATGATTTTCGTGTCGGTCCCGAATGGGTTAAGACAATATTTTTGATTATTTTCGTTGGATCTTGAGGTGCGTCATAATTTAGACCTACGAAAACTTAGCCAAGATTGTGGCCAGTATCATACCTTTCTCACATCTCTCGTAAGATGGTCGTAATTAACACTTAGAGAGCCAGGCCGGAAAAAAAGTTCCCTCCAGGCCACGCCAGTTAAGGGTAGGTCACATCCCCAGGCCGAACTGTTTTTCTTTTTTTCTTCAATTTGATTGCATTTGTATGACCCTCTATTACTAATTTTTCCGCCATGATCAATATGTAATTCAGCCAAAATGGTGGTTGTATCAAATTGATACATGTGGCCTCCTGCTGTGAATTCATGTTTTTCCTCGTTCCAAGGTCAGTTTTTATACGTATGATACAAGTCATTTTCCCCGAAGCGTCCATATAAACACAATTCCGGGACACTTTCACAACCGAAATGAAATTATAGTGAGAACACGAGAGAACACGAAATACGAGAGGGATAAGGAGGGTTACTGCGGTTGACCAGGAATTTGTCGTTTGTTGCTTATCAGGTTGTCATTGTTGTTGTTGTTGTTATTGTTGTAATTTTTGATCGGGCCAATGGTGCTAAGTTACAGTGTGAAGCCAGATAAGGTCACAAATCTAGTGAAATCAATGATAACCTTGCATCAGGATGCTACAAATAGCTTCAAACCGACCCCCGACTGTTGTATCGTTTTGATACAAGGGTCTCCTGGTGTGAATAATGATTGTATGAGATTGATACTCGTGGCGTCTGAGTGACAACTTGGTTGTATCCATTTGATACGTATGACGCTCTAAGTGTTAAGATGTGTTCTATCATGCAGGTACCTACTCCACACGCTCAATTCTTAATTTTGGTGGGGCACATCCATTCGTATTATCAATACACAACAGTTGCATTAACATCGATTATCGATATTAAAGTGCTTTACAATCGTGTTGATATTTTCCAAAACTGACGTACACCAACATGGTTAAGAATTTGCTCTAAAGGGGAGATTGAACAACTTTTATTTTCCTACCTCCTCCCAGTCAGTTTCATGAAAGGATGGCAATAAAAATGTTGAAAAGCTTTGTGTTATGTTCAATAGGTACGTGAAATCACCGTGAGATCTTAGGTGTTGTTTCTCTACCCACCGAAAAAATGTCGCCAAAACCTTTATTTAGGTAAGGTACCGACTTTTTATAGGGCACCTACCTAAAACAGTGTCCATTGTTGAGACAGTCATCAAAAGCAGGATGTGAGCCTAAATAATAGGATTGATGCCTAAATAATAGGATCAATGCCTAACAAATAGGGTGCACGCCTCCTAACTAAGTAAGTCTAATTGGATGCCTAATAGCCAACACAGAATGCATATTATCCTAATAGGATGTGATAGTAGGACAATAGGTTCCCTAATACTATGCCTAATGGCCCTCACTTAAGCCATCATAATATGATGCAAGCCTAACAAGCAAGCTTAATAGGGTGTCATTAGATGATAGAATCTTTATTAGATCTGAACAGGATGCCTAATTAGCGTAATAGCATCATACCCCTAAATATAATGCAAGCATTCATAATGGGATGCAAGCCTAAATCATGAAAAAACAAACAAACAAAAAACAACGGAAATCAGGCATACAGAATTGTAATTTGTCGAATGAATGGTATCATAATACTTATTTCAATCTCCTGAAAAGTTGGTGATTTTGAGTTGTGTAACTTTTCTTAATGCACTGAAAAATGAGAATATATATAGGGATGAAGTCGGAGAATATGAATGATTTTCCGCTCCCAATACTTAAGCAAACTCGGGGGTATCATCTCAACGCCTCTATGGACCTTCCCTACTGGAGGGTTTCCAGGGGCAGGCCTACGTTATGCAAACACCACTTCACCATAAAAGAGTTCAAGCAACCCCTCGAGATCCTCTCAAGTGTATTGTGGACTGCCCATGAAAAGCGAGTGATCAATGAGTAAAGTGGCTCGGCGAGTGGATGGTTTGTATCTAAGGAGAGCTGAGTGCTGAGCCTCATCTTCCTGCCATAACGTTCTGATCGTAAATTATACTTAAGGTGTATAGTGCGCCTTTTTTATACCAGCATTGGCATCGCATAACAATACACTGGGCTACAACCAAGAGAGCCTTCTTTCCAGAAACGAGTTGCAGTTTCTGATAAAATAACATTGTAGGTTTAATCCATTAAAAACTTTATTAGTTAGCTGGGTGTGAAATTCAATTGATTAGAGCATCGATCTACGCTCGAAGTCCACCAGCTACCTATATACCAATAGTAAACATATCATATTCGTTTCACTGAATTTTTGTCGATCCTATTATATTCCTAGTTTTTCTTCGTTCTATTTACTTCAACCCAAGTCTTGATTGGGAGCAAGCTGAGTTGTACAGTCCTCAAGGGGTTCTCAATAAATCTAAAATTTTAATACGATTTGAAAACGTAGCAAAACGCCTCGTCCATCTTTCGACTAAAAGTTGGTAATGAAAAAGTTATTTCGCAAATTATCCCCTATTTTCCACCGGTTGGAGACAAATGACAGGTGGTTACATCAAGCTTCGATGTACAAGCACACCTTATAGATTATACCTAATGTCATCAATATCGATCCATAACCGAATATTAAAATTAAACTCAATCTTCATCAATTCAATTTTTGAATTTCACCTTACCTTGAAACGCAGTTACCTGAACGGAGAATTTCGAAGGATGGTGGTGATATATATTTATCAGGCAATTAAACCAGTCTGTACCTATGGTGCAAAATTGTGGAGTTGTACCGCCCAAAGCAACCACGAGGGATTCCAGAATATGTACCTACTATTGACATGTGTTAATGCATACCGGTGCTCAGCAAAATTGCGACATTCACAAGGATCTCCAACTCAACTTTATACTATCCGCAACATTGCTGAAAATGGATAGTTGTGCCCCACCCGTAAAAATTCGTGAATCAAATGCCGAAAAACTTCGACGATCGAATATTAAGGCATCGGTGCCTGAAACACCCGTCAGTGATGTTACAGTTTCTGGTCAGGTGGTATCCACACAGGACTTTTGGGAAGAATGTCCTTCGAATTGTTCCATGAAATTACCTTTACGAGCCACTCATCTGGTCCGGAGCCTAGACATCGTCAAAATCAAGTCCTGAGGAGTCTAGATACCAAATTACATCTTCATTGGGTAAATATCGTAAAAATTAGCATTGGGAGCAACTACGATCAAACCCTACCCGATTATTGATCGGTATCGCATGTCGGTTTTTCATTACATCATTTCATGTCAGTTTTTAACCGGTTGATGGTGATCGCAAAAACACATTCTGTGTTAAAATGTTGCAAATGAGTTGTATTAATTTGTGCAGTATATAAAACTGATAATTATATAAATATATATATTTATATTATATTCATAGTACGCTATACTTAGTTAATGTCGTTAACCTTCTGTTTAATCGTGATGGTAACGACGTATACAAGCTTCTTTCGTTCGGACGATTTTAGATAAGGAAATTCTTAATTTTCAACATGTTGGGTATCTCGAGATTCCACAACTGGAATCTCTATTGATTAGTGGTGGTTACACAACTGATCAATAGCGTCGTTTCCTGTTACCAGTCGATACTATCCTGTGCAACGCACGGGCTTACCACTCACTCTAATACCTTAAATGGGAATACCTTCCAGGATATAATGAGATGTTTGGTGGAGTTGGGATCAATATTGTTAAACGTTAATATTTATGGCGGGAGTAAAAAATTATTACAACAGGCCTTTTGTAACCTCAGTGGTGTTTTTGAGCAGGTATGAGTGATCACTCTTTGACGAGCACCTGGCATCTCGTTTGTATTTCTTCAGGTTACTAAGAAAGTGAAGGGTTGTTTAGGAGAGTTATAAGTCACGACATTGACAAAACTCGTTATTGCCTCAACAGCTTTTGCTACTGAGGCTTTTGAGAGCAATCCATCTCCTTCATCAGCGAAATATCAAAGAAAATAAAGCCATTACAGAGGGTAAACCTTTTGGTGTGGCAGATTCCTATGAAATTTATTCATGAATGTTTGAATTTAAATAGGTACATTCCTTACTGTAAATCTTTGGAAGAAGAAACGTAGAATCCTGAAATCAAATATTAAAAAACGTATAAAATAAAAACAATTACCTTCTCATACTACACCGTAAACGGTGTTCGCCGTTATTTCCATGGAATTTGGTCCATAATATTATAACAATGGTTGCGTTTTGGGACCAGCTGTGTAACCAAGCGTTCCCTGCTCATCTTCAAAGAGTAGAAAATATTGGATGCAATTCACAATTACTCTCTCTCCAAAACGCTCAATAGAAAGCCTTAGTTTCTCAACGAATCCATACACCCACCTAGCTTTAAATCTATAACCGAATGAGACCTTCTGGAGAATTGCACGGAAACAAGATGGATGAAGGACGCAAAATATGTATGGAATCGATCAACCGTTGGGTAATAGTTTGCCGCGTTTTCACGATGTTCTACTGTTTTCCGGGTGGATGTGGACGATTTGAGATTCAATTTCATTCAAAGACCTCGAACCAAGGTATAATTATGTACCTACCTGTACCCAAAATAAATTTGTATGGAGGAAAATACATTTCGAAAATTCTCTTACTAAATCCGTGGTCTCGAGTGTGGTGTTTGTCTAGCTCCTATATAAACTTTACCTCTAATAGAGTTCTTGACCCTACTTTATTTATATAGAGGTTACTCTGCTGTTGAAGAAGGCGGATTATTAAATAAATGTCACGTGACGGTATTTTTTCTACCGTCCTTCCGATATTCAGTGTTCAGTGGGCATCATTCCAACGTACCTATCTAATCTTTCCATGTTTTCTTCCAAGGCTCTGATTCCATTCAAATTCATGTTATATGAGGGACCGAGTTGGAAGGGGATTACGACCGGTTGATTCCTTCCGGTCAACAATCTTCTTTATTCCGCGGATTCATCATCATACTCGCTTCGGTCGTTGGGGGCTAGCCCCGAAACCCTTCTCCCGGCCTCGTAGGTAAAATGTTAAAAGGTTCGGATTGGAACCGAACAGTATTCTCTCTAGAACGAGTCGATATTTACCTGATACTAACATGGCACATGGTTTGATCGACTTCAAAATGGAGGAAGGTCTTTCAATTCGGGATCTTCATGGAATGACTTATTTTTAGGTAGGTATAGGTACATGTCTATGTCCCATATTAATTCATTTCGGTATCGATCGACATGTGACCGTGACCTAATCCATACGAAACGAATCTACAACTCTCCACTCTAGTCTTGTCAAAATTATTGGAGTGTTCGAGTGTTCCACTATTCAATTCCACGATACTGATACACGGAGAAGGCTATTTGAATTTTGAATCCCTAGTTTCACTCTGCTCTCTTCAAAGGTTTTTGCGTTTCACCCAACCCCATTTCCAAACAGCCTTATAAAATCCAAAGCGTTATCAAATTAGTGTTGTTTCACCAGATCGAGAACGTGGGAGCAGCTGGAAGTTGAACATTTGCTCACCAGAGTGCATATATGTACCCCTCATGAACAGATGTCAAATCGACAAATCTTATCGTATAATAATGATCTGTGAAATGGAATTTCATCGTAACCCAACACTTTTCCACTCTTTTCCACACCTTTTGCACCTTCATCAGTTTCTATGATAGGCCAGTTTTTTATTGCATTTCTTACCGGCAATGATAGACTCATGGCTCTTGAGTGTTCTTGATAGGATATGATAACAAAAACGCCGATTCTAGCGCTTCCATTTGTTGTACCTTAAAACTAACTTATCCATTGTTTCTGGCGCGAATAACTATAAACCGGCTATAACGGCAATAACTAAAAAGTTCC
>JAEMON010000013.1:12755413-12769970 GCA_030264115.1 Lygus lineolaris
AAATCCCATTTTCGTAAACATTGGAGTTGAGTAGTTTTTCTTTAACACGGCAGTATAAGAAACGTTGGTTGTTCGGATGTAAAAACCTGGTAGTTATACCGCCCACACGCTTGGCAGACTTTTTTCGTGAGTCTACGACCTGATAGATATTATTTCCACGTACAAAACGCAAAAGGGATTTAGGAGGAAGAGAAGGCGGCAAAGGACAAAGGATCGAAGGGGTCAGAGCGCGACATAAAGCGCGAGGGCGTCGTGGCGCTGGCCTTTGGGGGCGATCTGTTCGGAATCCAAATCAGACAAAGGAAAAGGGCAGAGCTCTTTTGATTCATGGCCCAACGCGGCCGCTGTGATTCAGGACGTAGTGCCGAATATTGAGTCCATAATAAATAGCCACTGCTATTGTAAGCGGCACCTGGGGGTGATGTAAGTTACTAGATCAAACTTAATAAAAATGAGAAGGAAAAGAAAACCGGAAAACCTGGTACATTCTTGAAAATAAGGTTGCAACTCCGTTTTGACTTTAGAATGGTATATATCCGTTGGGACCCCAGTACTAGAAAAGAGGTGTGGGGAAAGAAGGAGGAAATGCAGAACTTGCATGTGGGTAGGAATTTAGCATTTTGAACCTCAAAATCAGATTCTGCGCCCTTCAAAACCCCCTGATGCCAATATTTAGCTTGAAATTACGGCTGGTTTGCACACAAAATGGGTAGAAAGGGAGCTAGTGACGTCATTTAGGTTCCGCAAAAGGGGGTCCCGCCCTGGCAGTTAGGTTCAAATTATAAGAACCATTTTCTGCAACATTCAATCGTCGGACACCCCCCATATAGCACCTTTTGGAGAGCCTTCATTAAGATCTTTCAAATTACAAAATAGGAAATAACCATGCAAGTTCCCCATTAGGGCGAAATTTAGGTTTTGAAACCTCAACTTTGAATGTCAACTGAGGTATATTTTTGTCATGATTTTTCAGGGCAGAATCAAATAACACCGAGTTACCGAATTATTCTTGGGATGGGCGATTTTAAAGTTATGGAGGAATGTATAAGGAAACGTCCGCCAAATGGGTGTGTCGTCGTATCCATAACAAGATTGTTTAAAAATAACAGAAATTGTCCATAATTACCTATCACTGCAAATTTCATCGAAATCAAATTAAATTTGTGGAAGATATGCTTTTTTTATAATATAATATTTGTTATTTCAGTACTAACTGGGTAGTTAGAGGGCAATAAGCGGTTAATGTACCAAACAAAAAGTTCCAGTCATGCAGCATGAGTTGATGGGCGAAAAAAAAATAAAAAAATAATAATGATAATTTTAACCAATTTGGTGTTTGATTCCCATAGGAAATTTCGCTGACTCCCAATATACCTTTTTTATTTTATTCATTTTTTTATTTTATTTTATTTTTTTCCAAGAAAATTTTTGACTGAATCCCGAAAAATTCAACGAACAAGTAACTATGCTGCCGACTATCTCTACCCTGTGTAATTTACACCAAAAACCTCAAAATACACATTTTTTTTATAGCGTTTTGCGACTCTGAATTTTCATCCAGAGCCACACACAAACCATAATAGAGCCTAACCGGCATAATCCCTGAAAATTTCATCAACTTCGCATGAAAATTGTGGATGTTATATACGTGTTGCAAGGATTCACAGATTGACAGACACCAAACCAAAATTGTCCAGGGAGGTCTAAAACGTGAAAAGGAGTGGAAATTTTGACCTGGAGAGTGAAAAAAAGTTCAGCTGCCAAAAGTGAAAACAATTCTGAAACAAGCGGTTGACTTGGGAGATGAAATCCGAATCCCAACCCCCTATATCTAGTTTTTCCGCTAAAAATCAAAAAGTGGGTTCGTATACCCGAATACACTTTGTAATTCGACCAAGTTGGGTACCTTTCCTCTCACAGTCAGAAATGGTAAAATCACAACTATCCCCCGAAGGCATTCGTGAAAACTCACTTCTTTCTCATCCTGCAAACTTGCAACAGCTGTCATATAATCGTGAGGATCTTCCAAGAACGAATAACTTACTTTAGAAAAGAATGAAATATTGTTGTGATAAATCAAGGGAGTGAACCTGGTTAGAGTTCGGACCCTTGTTTTTATTGAGGGAAAGGACGGAAAACGTTGAAAAGAGCTATTCGGCGGTTGAAGTTTGGACGGGGGTACAGAAGAACCGACTATAGATACGGAAGGATTGGATTTATGGGTAAAACCCTCTCCAATGGGGAGAGAAAAAAAGGTGGATGGACGAAAAAAATAAGATAAATAAATGAAAAATAAATAAAACTTGGGATGGGTTTGACAGGGTCGAAATACATTTCTGAACAATCACTATTATTGGGAGCAAAGGTCGACAAGGGGAGGAGGGCAGTTGGATGATTGATGGGGGCTTCAAGTGCAGCGCCAGCTTGAATTGATTGATTGTCGGGATTTTCATCAGTTTGAGTTGCCTCACAAACTTTTCTCTTACATTCTTCGTCACCCCCTCTTTTCTAGACCAGGTTCGGCCCAGTGAGGCTCAAACACGGCGATGACGCCGCGATTTTTTCGATTGAGCCCTGGAGTATACGTAGGAACAAATTGCATCACTATAGCCAGTTTTCATTCATGTTTTAGAGTCTGATTTGTCTCCAAAATGGTCTTAAATAAGTTGCGTAATATTGAGTCTTACACCGATTTTTAACGACCTAATGCTCGTGCCTAATGTTGTATCTACAGTAGGCTTTTTAAAATGATATCATATGAAAAATTATTGTACTTGATCACTCCTCCCGAGACATCTAATTCCCCAATGTTTGAAACTCTCGATGGATCTCACCAAGCCTCCAAAACTATTCATATTTATATTATACTCACCTGATAGGTTAAATAAGGAAAGTATTGCTATCAGCAGAAACCCCTATTTCTGGCTCACCTCCTAATGGCTCAACGTCTAATCAATTTTTTCCACGTTATGGACATTGTTTCTCCAAATTAGCTCTAGTTACCGCCTGGCGTTCGTCAAGATTTATAACTGCATTATCTTAAGTTGGAATTGACAAAATAATGAAGACAAACATGAAGAACTAAGAAGTAGGTACTGCTCCTTTCTATATGCGTACGAGTACCTAAAGGTAAGGTAAAGAAAGAGGGTTATATGGTTTATACGTATCACTGATTACTCAACCTACACTGAACTCTTCTCTATTTCCCAAGAGTTTTTTCAAAGTTTTCCTCAAAGTTTTGCTAATAAGGGCCAATAAAAAATCTGAAGGACATAAAGAATCTATCCTAGTATCTATAATAGTTCAAACTCTCATTGCATTTTCTACATTCTTCAGAGGATTTTCAGAAAGGATTTCTCTTCTAAGTATTTCAATGAGTGTTTACTTCCAATTACTTTCTACTTTCTTGGCCAGAAGATTCGGCTCATCGAGTTTGAACCCCTTTCATAAATGGCTAGTCGCCACGGATTAGCGGACGCAACTCCTGTCTGGCGCCGATCTGGGTCAGGTTCATTGTCTGAAGAAGATTTTTTCAAAGTTTTTTTCTCCTTCGAGGATTGCTCTAGGGAATCAATGATGGCCAAAGATTGACGAATGATCTTCTGTTGGAATAAATTTGTTAAAAACAATGATAGCCAAAGCTTAGAGCCATCCTGGCAGCATGTGTATCAGCGAGGGCTATAGGATTCAATGGAGGTGTGCTGAAGATATCCTCATAGGAATCAGAAGGATCATATAGAAGGATCGGCAAGGATAAAGAAGTATGTTGACGACTGAAAGGAACTTGAGTCAATTCCATGCTGAACATTTTGATTTAATCAAAAGATTAATGTACCTACCTGTCTAAGAAAAAATGTAGCCAGTTAATAATAATCTAGGTACTTACCTATGTTATAGAAACATTTTTCACAAGTTATTCTCCCTGAGTAGTGTTTGTCAGTTACATACCTACGAATTGATCAGATCGAATGAATAGTAATCATAATCTTCTTAATATATAAAAATGAATCCCTAGTTCCCTATGTCACGAAATAACTTAAGAATGCACAAAATTGAATAATTCTTTATTGCTCCAGCAGCCCCCCCCCCACATGACCAGTCATGTTTGTGCTCCTGGCCATTGTAATAATAATAACATTTTTTAAATGGAAAAAAAAAATTCTTGTTTGTTGTGTTCGTTAATGTCAGGGGAAGGTTTTTATGAAAGAAAATTGTTATTCCGACCTCAGAACTCCTCCTCACTATCACGCAGGCGAAGGGAGCGTTTGGGATTTGGACAACCAACCGCAAGCTAGGTGAGTGGGTTGACTGCGGGACCGTGCAACGCACGGGTAATCGGCTGAAATTTCAATAATGATACAATTTTATCAAGGTAAGCAACTGATAAAATTGAAGGATCTTCGGAAACTACGAGCACAGGTCTTAAGTTGAAAAATATTACCGGACTCACTATTGACATGAAATTAATACATCTATGTTTTCCGTGATGGTAAATTTCGTACATAGTACTTTATTTGAACAAGGCAATTGATTTCAAAAGTCATGTTGGTTAACATTTACCTCATTGAAACTTGTTATTTTTTCCAGGCAAATTGTGGAATAAGGAGGAATCATACATGGGCATTATGAGCCATCAAATTCAGGATCTAGGTAAATCCTAAGAAATATGTGCTGTGGAGCAAGGCGTAAAGCAAGTAGACTAACAGTAGAAGAAGTTATAACTAATGTGCGCTTTTTTACTGCTTTGCTGTAATCGTTTGTATCAAGTAGTATTTTCCAATGAATCAGTCTAAATTCAGGAACTGATACTTAAAAATGTCTCTCACATGCAATCCTATGGCGAGTTCTTACCTGGGAAAAATCTCGTTTTACCAACACATTTTTCTTTTATCACAAATGGTTTTATACCAAACTATTTCAAGTCAATGAATATACCAAAGTATTTTAAGTCAAGGAATATATCAAACTATGGCTATCGTGAAAAGCTTAGAATATGGAGTGAAAAATTAAAAATTATTCAATAAATTGAGTGAGATGCCTCGGTATAAAATGGCTGTTTGGTGTTGAATAAAGCGCTTTTATTGAATAAAATTAAAATGGATTACTATAATAGGTAATTAACTCTGACTTGGTTTGGTATCAGTTTCATGTTTCATCAAAACAAAATCACGAAAATATCCTCAAGCCCAAAGCTTTACTAGTATTCAACTAGGCATGTAGGTACTCGTAATTTACATTAGGTTGGTGATTCTGATCATATAGGAATTTTATTTCTTATTTTTCGTTCATTCATTCGTAAACTCAAATAAGTACCGACTGCTCCTTAGCTGTATTATGAATGTATACCATTGTAAATACTGTATATACCAATTAAAACTATATGATTGTATAATAAATCAACAAATTTTATGTACATAAAATACGTAGCCGCCCTACCTTGTAATATAAGTCTGGTCATAATCATAATAATTATTGTATAACTAAATCCTGGTAGAAGTAATATAATCAGATAAACGACTGTGAAACGCAGCTAGAGGTAGAGCAGTTGAAAATTCTGATTTTGGAGGACCGCAATTTTTTCTGTCCCTTGCATCAACATTGTTTATTTGGGGAAAAAATTTACAGCCTTAAAATGATGGTTTTGTGACAATCATTAAGGTACTTCGTGGTTTTTTAGGACTCTACTGCTGTATCCATCCAGCAGCAATTGCGTTCGAGGTCAGAGATCCGACCTAGGACATTGGGGATGGGAGACCAGACAGAATTGCCTTGTCCCCTTACCTTCGATAGTGAGGAAGTAACAAGGAGCCTGGCTTAGGACAAATGAACGGCTGTCTCAGGACAAAACCGGCCTTCTCAATTCTGCGATCTACCTCTACGATGATATCTCTGGGATCTATCAAAGGAATGCATAAGGAGCAGAGGAGCTGTGATGAACTAATAAGTAGGTAATTGGATTTTCTGATGGGGCCGAGCTGGTGTGGTCAGGCCTGGTATTGGACCAAAAAGTGAGTTGGAAAAGAAGAGTTGGAAGTTCTCGCTCTATTAAAACACTCAGAAGATTCCAAAAATAATAAAAGGAATGTTAAAACATTAATGTTGGGGAAACTGTCAGTTTTCAGTTTCAATCGTGTTAATTTGGTGTTTAACCCTCGTGGGAGTTTCAGCGATAATGAATGGATGGGACATTCGTTTATCATTAAAACTCTCCGTTGGTAGCTCAAGACTGCTGACTGATTGACGTAATTTGCGAAGCAGTGAGCCGCGAAGAGGCGGTCGGTAATACCCGGCCGGACGCTCGCGTTCGCCACTTTCACTGGAGGTACCTCGTGCTAGCGAGCCCGCCCTGTCATCGTCTGATTACCCTCCAGCCACCTTCTTTACGATCCGCGGTGGCTCCCGCATATTACGACGAGCGGCTCGGCGATCACTATCGGCATTCGAAGCCGGGAAGTCGCCACCTGACAATGATTGACTGGAGCGTATGTAAATCTCTTAGCTGCCGAGCTCGCTCTGAAGGTGTTAAGTTAGAGTGGAAGGTGGAGTCATGATCTTAACAGTCCTCGATGTGTTGAACTCGCTGTTCTTTAGAATGCGGCAACAATAATAATTTCTCTCTTCCCTCCAGCAATAAGATTTCATCACCCATTGTCGCCACCTGACAATGATTCACTAGAGAGTATGTGAATCTCTTAGCTGCCGAGCTCGCTCTTAAGGTGTTAAGTTGGAGTGGAAGGTGGAGTCATGATCTCAACAGTCCTCGATGTGTTGAACTCGCTGTTCTTTAGAATGCGGCCACAACAATAATTTCTCTCTTCCTTCCAGCAAGGTTTCAGCACTCAATGTCGCCTTCTGACGATGATTGACAAGAATGGATGTAAATCTGTAAGCTGCCGAGCTCACATGGAAGGTTTCAAGTGGCATCGGAGTCTATTGGATCGTGACAGTCCTCGACAATGTTGAACTTGCAATCTTGAGAATGCAGTGGCAATCATATCTTTTAACCCTCCACCAAGGTTTCAGCTTTCGTCTTCGCAATCCGACAATTAATAACTGGAGCTTATACACCTGAATCTCTCAGCTGCCGTTCTCGATTTGAAGGTGTTAAGTTGGATTGGGAGGTGGAGTCATGATCTTAACAGTCCTCGATGTGTTGAACTCACTATTTTTTAGAATGAGCAACAATAATAATTTCTCCCTACCCTCCAGCAAGGTTTCAGCACTCATTGTCGCCACCTGACGATGATTGACTAGAATGGATGTAACTCTAGGCTGCCGAGCTCACTTTGAAGGTGTCAAGTGGCATTGAATCATGACGGGCCTCGGTAATGTTGAACTCTCTGTTCTTCAGAATGCGACGGAAATCATATCTCTCAACCCTCCACCAAAGTTTCAGCTTCCGTTGTCGCTATTTGTCAATAAATAACTGGCGCTGATGTACCTGAATCTCTCAACTACCGCGCTCCATTTAAAGGTGTGGGATCGGAACATGAAGTCATGACCTTTACAACCCTCAATGTATTGAATAACCTTTTCTCAGGAATGCAGAAACAATCATAATATGTCTCAACTCTTCACCAAAGTTTCAGCATTCGGTGTCGCCACCTGACAATGATTGACTGGAGCGAACGTCACTTGCCAAGCACCCTTTGAAGCCCCCTAGATTTATTTATTTTTATTGTATTTTTTTTTTTTTCTTTTTTTTTTCTCTTCGATGTGTTGAACTCTTCGTTCTCAAGAATCTTGCTATGACCATAACATCTCTCATCCCTCCAGCAACGTGTCAGCAGTCATTGAGCCCTTTGAATCCTCAAACTTCCCTCCTGAAACCAACGAAGGAGATAAAAACGACTCAGTACGATAAAAATTTGAAAGATACACTACAACCCATATGCGATCAACACAAAATCCCCATCATGGGAGCATTTGGTCCCTTAGACCCCAAACTCCCATAAAAATTTGATTGATTTTGGATAAGGGGATTGTGAGTTATGGTGGTTTGTTCGTTTTCAAATTTTCATAGGCGCTACGGCAGCGTCCTGGAACCTACTGAATCCCGAACACACTACCACCAAGATTTGAGCAATTTCAGACGACTGGGTTTTGAGTAATGACGGTTAGTACGAATGCTCACAACCAATATTATACACTGAAATACCCTAAGGAGTTAACATTTTGAAATTTGTTGACGGATTCGTGATTAAGAAGGTCAATAATGGGGACATCGGTTGAGCACGCCATTGTAGGGGCAAAAATAAAAACATCAAGCAGAAGATGGTAGCAATCGAACATGAGTGGTAACCCATCTAAGCAAGCTCAGTCGTGAGTGGGTTGTGCTCATGGTTATTTTCTACTTTACCAAAAAAAATGATATATCTCACTGGGAGCTTAGAGGTAGAACCTGAGAGGTATCCTATGAGTGGAAAGGGGGGCTTGAAATGAATAACGATGACGTCACCGACTCCTGCCTAGTGGGGGGAGGGCGAGGAGGGGGGCAGCCGCCAAATAATTCCTCTTCACTCGTCTCTTTCCAGATATTTTCTGGTTTAACCAGACGGAGTATTGAGCCTAAAATTGGCCCATTGGAGTTATTGAGAGAGCTGAACACGCCATGAGAATCATTGGTGAACGATTTTCAACTGAGGAATCACAATTCTCGATCATGTTGGGGGTCGCCAGTTTGTAGAAAATATCAACACGATTTTCAACGTTTGTTCAAGTAATTTATTACCCACCCAACTATCCTGTGAGGTAGGTATATATATATTATGTAATCAAACGTGAGTACCTACTTTCGTTTGTCATGGATTTGAAATTTCATGTATACCATCACTATTGAATACCCCAACGCTGGATGGATATTGGCGGTCAAAAGGGCAAAGACCGATAGGGATTAACCGACCCTCGGATCCATCTGTGGAATTGGCATCCGTGAAGTTTGTGTATGTGGGATCATGAGACCACTAATATAGAGCGAAGGCGGGATTCTGTTGGAAACCCCTTCCACTTCATCACCGCTGGTAATTGATAAGGAGAACTGAGGGGTAGCTCTGGTACTGGGGGAAGACGAGATGAACCCCCTGACGAGCCCAATGCTTCCTCCACCTTCGAGGTCTAATCACGAAACCGCCTGCTCTCTGAGGCCCCCAAACTCTGGACCTAATCACAAACCATCGCCCTTTTCTTCCACCTCTTCCCGAGCCTTCTGATAATTGTTGGCGACCGCATCCTCGCCAGCTGCCTCACGTCTGCTCCTTATTTCCTGAGGGCTTCTCCAAACTAACCCTCAACACGCCACCCCATTTCAACTTGGTAATCATCAACGGACGCAACTTCAACCAACTCCTCCCCATCCTCCCTCAAAGTGGACTACCTGGATAACCTTTCCGTTCCACAGGATACCTTTAGTGGCCATATGGAGGGTCTTCGAAGGCCCACTCTTACTTGAAATTGAGATCTCTACGCCTCCTGTTATCTGTTTATATTGGGCTGTATATTTTCGTACAACTCTTGGAGCAAGGAAAACTGCTAGATTCGATTTAAAAGGAAAAAATATAGAAGATGAGGCTCCACCAAACTGTTCTGAGGAAGAACGATGCATGCGTCTAGATATGAGCAGTTCTAAATCCTGTTAGGAAAAGTGGAACCTCAACGTATTTCTCCTGGGCCCTTCACTATCGTTCTCCAATAGCAAACTTGGTTGTGAAAAATGATCAAAATGAAACCGTAATGCGGAAAAAATGTACACCAATTTTTGAGTTGATGTTATTATTTCACTTTACATCTGATTAAGCACCATCCTAAAAAAAATAAAAAAATAAAAAATAAAAAAAATACTCGTAAAAATACTCCTTACCATTCGCCTCTAAGTTTCCAATTTTTTGATGCCATCATCACTATAATGCAACTCACATACCTACCGTTTGGTCTCCTAAAGGGGTGATCTATTGATCTCAAATTTATTGATTCGCTGACAGAAGTTAAGTAAAAACATGCAGCATTTTCCCCTGGCAATAACATAAATTCACGAACGATCCTTGAAAGTTCGCTGTATTAGGTACTCATTGTTTACCTTGTCAAAATTTGTCTGACGCTATTTTTCTTTCGGTCAAGAGCTTTTTACGAACGGTAGAACGGGTAGGAGAAATAATAGCACGAACCCTTTGATAATTATTTGGGAAGTTCCAAAGGTTCCCTAATGGACCGTAAAAGCTAATATAAATCAATACGTCTTTCGCTCTGCCTCTTCCCTTCATCGTCAGACTACCTCCGGAGCTCCAAGGTTGGCAGAGACTATTACAACAAATTACCGTCTTTAGTATTCCATGATGAGCAATTTCTGTAAGAGCTCTTGTCAAGTACTTCGTCCTCCTCTCCTTCCTCCGTTCGCCGGCTTTTCCACTTCTAACTTTTTGGGAAAATAGTACTTTGGCAGGTATTATACTCAATTGTTATTTTCGTCTACCCATTACGAATAAAGGGCATTTTCGAGGGCCGGTCAATACTTTCCTACTTCATTACATCAATATTAAAATCGTAATGCTGTCGTCTGCACATTGATAAGAATCCAGAATGTTGTGTTTTATACGTGTTATCCGGAGACGATTGCCTCTAAAATTTCTCGTCGGTCTGTCCATCTTTTCCCTTTATGCCCTCAATAAAAGTAGTATCGTACATTATTGATATGCGTGAATTATTGCGAACTTCTCCATATGATATACGATGATAAATCTAGTGCATTTCAATCCAAAGCATCAGGATGGTGTTGTCATGGTGTTCTCTACTACTTCAGGCTTTGTAATTTCAAATTTATTATATACAATTAAAATCGAAATATATTGTGATTTGCCACTACTTATTTTTATTAGTTACCTTGTACATTTCGTAGGCGTGAAGTGAAAGTAAAGATGCGGTGGAGATACTAAGTTTTCAAGACCTGCCTGTCGTGCGGGCTCAGTCTACCCTCGCCTGTGCTTCCGTCAGATGGCAGCAGCTTCCACCCCAACTAGCCGCATTCCCGCCGCTTTCCATGAAATTCCACACACACTGTTTATTGGCTATTCATTGAACTCTCATTCGTACTCATCTTCATATTTGAATTATTTCTATGGCCTTCATGCTTCTGTTTCAGGTTACCAAATCAACCCCAAGCCCTGTCGGGTAAACGAGCTGGAAGGGAAATGCATGTTCGTCTGGGAGTGCATAAACAGCGGAGGTACTCATATCGGCATGTGCGTAGACGCCTTCATGTTTGGAACTTGCTGCGGTCACAACCTCACTCAGGGTAGTTGGCACCATCGGTTGATAAATAAGTTAAATTTACAAATAGGGTATCATCATAATAGAGAATACATGAATAATAGGAGAGTTTAAAAGAATCAAAAATATTGAACTGAATTGGAAGGATGATCCGTGGGCTAGTGATATCCTATAACTTTATGTGGGAATATTAATCCGTCCATAGGTAATTTTCTAGCATGCAATGTTGTGGATTCACCTCAATGATTATTAGGTATAAATTAAACTTTCGGCATATCATCTGTTCTAAATTACCAATCTTACGTTCATAATTAAAAGTGGCATTCGAGTCTAGTAGGTACGTAAAACGGTGTTGTGCTTTGTATTTTAATAATATTGTTCACTCATATATTCCTCCTAATCTATAATTTTCAAGTGTTTAGACTGTTTCCGAGTAGGGTGCATCCGCTATTAGGAGCTACCTAGGAGGAGTCTTCAACATTGTGGTAGTAAAAGTCTTTTTTGTACTTTGAACTTTATTTTGCGTGTGCTTTATGCACATATCTAGGAATAAAAATAATCCCATGAGTTATATACATTATGTGAGGAAGTTGCAGCATCCAACTAGACACACATTTTTCCCCACACCGTAAATATTTATTAGGTAATGATAAGGGGTAAACAATGATCTCTGTTCACACCGAATGTTAACTTGTCATTGGAGTTCAGTGCGTGAAAGTTACTTGTATTTCTGGAAATCTGGATCATTTTCGCTCTTTAGAGATAGTAAGTGCTAGTTAGTAGTGGTAAAACCTTCAACAATTTCCCCGAACGAAAGTCTGAGAACAGAGGTCAGCTGTCCTTACGGAACCTCCCTCTTTCATACCCTGGAATATAATGGCTTCACAAACAAATGAACAGAACTGAACGAGCCACCCACATCAAAATGGGGATGAGAGGACAAAGGCAGTGGACAATGCGGAGTTTCGTTGTTTAATTTTGACCTTTATGCTCTTTCTTCTTCTTCTTCCATTTTGCCGTTTCCCTAGTGAGGATCCGAAAGGTCTTTGTTGGGATTCGGAGAACCCTTAGGGTCCCTCAGAGCCCTTTACAGAGGGTTCAAACTATTGTCCAGACTCATCACGACATAATTACTGCTGGACCTCGGTGATCAGTTTTGTATCTTTGCCGTGGAATGGCGTTTGAGAGACGTATATATCTACGAAATATTTCTCCAGGGATGAGTACCCTTGAGCTGCTTGGAGCGGTTGAGAAGCGAGGTTCTGATCTCAGAGGACATTGCTAACGTGATTGGATTACTATGGTGAAGGTTTCAAGCACCAAGAGCATTAGCTCAATTTATGTTGAATACAGTATAGTAAACGTGGTGGCCTGTTAACTTGCATTTCAATTCAGGTTGGATCTAATGTACGGTTGAAGTAATTTTATAGGATCTTGCCTACTTTGAAGTCCCAGGTACGTATGTAGTGTCTACGTGCAAGTTGGAATTAACTATTACTATCCATCAAGTTTCAGCTATTCTGTTATATTGCAGGTAATTATTTTAGCGCATGCAGATTTTGTCGCTGATTTCATTCTGAATCATGACATGTTTCGTTTCCGAATTAGAATGTCTCCGAAGTTGGTGGGAAATTGCAATTTGGAAATTCACCTACGTTTTCAAATGTTGATATATTCGCGAAATTCTGCATGAGCAAATCAATTCACCACTCTTCTGCTCTGAAAACATCTCCACCAATGGCAGTTGAAAAAAGGAAATCGACACTTTTTGAGGTTCCTCTTGAACGGGACCGGGTTCTTTGTCAGGATCAATTTCCCGAAAATATTTGGAAAAAACCATAGAAAAGATTAATTTCAAAAGTATACCTATAGCTTGGAATTTGAAGCTATCCATTGTTATTTCTTCCATATATCATAGTATGCATTGAACTACTTATAAAATTAGCATGCCAATTTAATATTAAGTATATTTAATAATAATAAATTATTTTTCTAATAATGTTACCATTAGCGGAAGTGTCCAGAGTGCCATCCGGAGGTGAGGGGGGGCCGGCAGTCCTGTTCACGCCCCCCCTCCACAGTTCCAAAAGACCACCGCAATTGTCCCGCCCTTCGGACCACCACCAGCCCTCCACTCGACCGCCTTTCGTCACAAGGCCTCACTCATCTTCTAGTCATAACTACGATAAGTAAGTATTTACTTGGATAGTGAAAGATGAATCAGTCATGCAACAAAACCTATTGTCCGGATGGGTGGCGGACATATTAGATTTATTTTTCAATTTTTTTTTGTTATTTCAGCGAATTTTCGAAGAAAATTCAGCTATTGCAATGGCTTCAAATTTTAAATAATGAACATTGTTGGAAATTGTCTTCATGGAAATCCGTTTCAGGCCATTCTAAAACGATTCCTGGATTTAAAAAATTTTCATATACGTATTTATATAGTACCTATATTCATGTTTGTATGTGTCATTCCAGACGATATCTGACCTAGAATCCATCTAAAAAATCCGAAAAAATTTAAAAATGTAAATAATAGGTAGCAATAGAAAGGATGAGTTCGATGGCCAAAATGTTGGAGCACTGCAAAGGGTAAAATTTTGGAACGTGAGGGTAAAAAAACGAGTTTTTTTTTTTAGGTTTTTGGTGTAAATTACCATCCTAAACATAGGACATACCTGATATTCGAAATCAGCGCTATATTGCCTATAAGAATGATCCACTAGAAAAAATAATTCTTTGAAAATTCGCTCATCAAATCATGCTGCATGACTGGAACTTTTTGAAGTGTATTTTAGTTTAATTTTCAGTTCTATTGATTTTTAAGAAATAGTTTAAATTCAACGTTTGAGAAATAGGAGACAAAATAACGAGTACCTGTGCACTTGGACTTGTTGTCATCAGTCAACAGGCTTTGGTCCTCGAAGATGCCCAAGCGTGTGTATTTGGTATCCATAAAACAAACGCTGCAAATTATTACACAATGGTTTATTATTTCCTATATAGATCACCCATCTGTAAAGATCCCAACCGTATAGTAAGTATCTACTACCGTAATGTATTATATCTCGAGGTTCACCATAATTTCTTGGCACAATGAGCACAACTTGTAATTATCATTAACCGTGAGCAATGGAGTCCTTCGTTCATAACGAACTTTTTTAAATAGGTAAGGAAGCTTTTCAAAGTAAACAAATCGATGAAATCGAAAAGATTTGCGATTCACACTCGTGTTTCCACCATTTTTTTGTTCGGTACTTTTTAGCGAATTTTCGAAGAAAATGAAGCTATTGCA
>JAEMON010000013.1:12787278-12800602 GCA_030264115.1 Lygus lineolaris
ATAAAAATTGTAAAAAAAAAATCATGCGCAGACCCCATTCACAATCGTTTACGCATGTGCGCATGTGCTTGCATTACTGACCCATCAATTGTGACGAAATTCATAGGCAATTGTCTTGGAGCCAGCTCCCAACTACCCTCCATATGGGTGGAATCGGTCCATTAGGAACTGAGAAATTGGAGTTTCAGAAATTAACTTTTGTGCATGCGCTCTAGTGGTCCGATGGTGATGAAATTAAAATTAGAAGTTTTGGTTTCGTAGGACTAACTTTTTCGATAATACTTCCAAACGATAGTTTTTCAAAGCTTTTTTCAATTCCTGAAAAAATGCATTCTATAATTTATTTGAAAACCTTTTTTCACATTTAGGTAAATAAAGCTTTTTCGTTTTCAATTTTGAAAGGTTTGATCTACAGGTTTTTGGCATTGATTTTTTCTTCGAAAATCCGCTAAACTCTAAATTCCAGAAATCGATGGTTTTGAAATTCTCTCGTTCTCCCCCAACCTCTCAAACTTACTCTAGCCCTTCAGAGGCCGAGACTTCCTCCATGATCAATGATAGGATTATCGACTTTAACAAGTAAGGCTAGGTATGGCTCTCTGCCTACTGCATTGTTACCAGTAGTATCATCTCCGTACCATTTCGTCCTATAGAGAATTTAATGGAAAGCGTTGCTGTTTTGTTTGATTGAGATCTGTATGTCGACATATCGGATGCTACCCTCGGGGACAAGGTATCAACAACACTAATGCAGCTCGAAGGCTAATGAAGCCGTATTACATTCAATCCCATCGTGAAGGTGGATATTCGCATTTTGTCAGAACGGAAACCGGCTGAAATAGCCGGTATCGCCTGTGCCATATGGAGAGGGGAGGATCGCGGATAGGTTTTGCAAGCGGTTTGCGGGCAGAGAAATACCCACGGATTTATGGTGGATGTTGCACAGTGCGGTATTATTCCGCTACGGCGAGCCCACCGTCTGAAAATTGATAGGAATCATTTTCCGGAGGGTCCCATTTCAGCGGTTTAGAGCGTGTCAATCAAATCGGATCATTGGAGGACTGCTGGGTGATCCATTTGGCTGATGTAGGAAATCCAAGAAGGAAATACCAGTCCAAAATTTGTTTTTATGATCGATGTGACCATTGTAAGGATAATTATGTATATATAAATATATAACATAACGACATAGGTATACCATAACATTGCTTCATTGCGTATTCATATTAATGTATGATATGAAATGGAGGCATAAGCAGCCAATAAATTTCAGCGATTCCTGCCTCATTCGTGAGGAGATAATCATGCTAGCCACTGCGCATGCACAAGAGCCAATTTCGATGATCAACGAATTCCCTTGACGGTCCGATTTGGTGCACATCTGGAGGTCGTATACGGATGACTCCTTTGTAGATGTATCTGAATCCTTATCAATTTACATAGCGCACGCTCATACCTAACAAGGAATGTAGGTGGAATAATTAAAGAACACAAGAATCGATCTGACAACATGACAAACCTATAGGGGGAATAGATTATCACAGTCAATAGCTTACCAGATCTGCGACATTTTCACTCTACCGAAAAATCCTCTTTCTCTAATAAAAATCAAATAAAGTCATCAACCCTGAACTTTGATCACGCTATAGAAGGGGCAGCGGCTGATCAAGTAGGTACATTTCTGGGAGATCGGAGTTGAGACCTACATGTCAAAGCACTTATACACCACTTATACGAGAACATAACCTGATTCCATCCTCTTCTAACCCGATGGGAACCTCCTTTCGATCTAATACACCACGAGGAAGGAATGAGGCTAGTGTTTGTACTACGTGAGGGGGAGCGGCCATGTTTGCGGAAGTGTCGGCGAGAAGGTTTGAGGGAAGGCTGAAGTGTCCCGACCTGCAGCATTAGGTTACAGGTGGGTAAACATCCAGGAAAATGTGTGTTCAATGCCCATCGGTACGTCTCTTTTTCCCGGAAGGGGGATTCAGGGGGTAGATCAGGGCTTATCTGCGAAGGAACTCCAATGAAACTAGATGAATGAGTTACGATAACTTCTTTCGTAGGCACATAAGTAATTCACTTGATATTTTGAGAACTGAATACCTACAGAGCCTAGTGAATGGTTAAACTAAAAGCACAGGAGGCACCTTTTATAAATGTTTCATTTGTTGTCACGGTATTTAATTTATATGCGTTGTGAGTCACTTTCCGATGGTGGTTCACCAAGAACAAACTTCTTGTACAGCTAAACGTCTTTATAGAACGATATTATCTACAGAACAGTAATATTATAAAACAATATTTCTGGTTTAGAGCTGACCATATTACATACAGCAGGAGCAAGTTTAAAAATCAAAAAATCATTTTCCACTAAACTTGCTCCTCATTTTCAAGTTCTGTACCTTCCACCTCCCTGATTTTGCTTCTACCAAGTACGCATGTATCGTATCTACTTCAAGTTAATATCTAATATTTACAGGAGTCTTGTCTAACTACTTCTAAGGTATGATAGTTCCATGTTTACCGCATGTAACACTGTCCGTATAATTAAATGGATTTTTTTAGGGTGGAGTTTGGAAAAACGGATTTCGATTATAAGTAATTTCTGAACTAAGGTTAGGCGAAAATTGAATTCCAACTGCGATCGCCTGATTCTAGTGTACCTATAACAGTTTTTCAACCACCTAGGAGTACTACTCGTAGATTGAACAAAACCTACCTCAAATCCTCTTTCAGTACATTTTCCCTTTCTTCCAGTACCCAGATATTTGATCTAAGTTAAGTATCCAATAAACACGCAATGTCTCGCGTTCTCGAGAATTATTAAACACCCTCTAAATTTATTTTCGGCAGGTGACGGTACCGATCCTGAGCAACGACCGTTGCAGAAACATGTTCCTGAGAGCGGGGAGGCACGAGTTTTTCCCTGAAATATTCATGTGTGCCGGCTTCGACGATGGAGGAAGGGATGCCTGTCAGGTAAATAAATCAACTGATTCGTTGCCACGGCTCACCCCACTCCGTATGCCTTAATTTCCGGGTTATTTCATACATAAATATATTATACCTAGGTGAAAATAATTGCACACTTCAGAGTCGGCAAATCAATTTGAATAGGTACTTAATATGACATTGTGTGAAGACCGTAAAACCGTAAAAAGTTTCAAATTTTTTGAGGATTCGGTTATTTTGAATTTGTTATTGAATCAACCATTATATCAATTTTGTCCATTTGCATAGCGAAGGATGCACACGTAGAAGAATTAGTTGTGTTTTCCTTGATTGAGTACATTGCATAATGAAAAAGGCCAAAACTTAGGTAATGGTTCTAATCTGGATGCTTCAATTCATACTAAAATGGTTTATTATAGAGAAAAATAGCATATTATAATTTTCTGTACAGATCGTATACTTCTGTTAGTCTAAATCCATTTTCAATTCACACGATTATTTTTCGTCACAAGCTGCTCCCAAGTCTGTCAAAAGCATCGGAAGCTATGTTTTTAGCGAATTCTCGAAGAAAATGAAGCTATTGCGATGGATTCAAAATTTAAATAATGCTTCATGGAAATCCCTCTCAGACAATTCTGAAACGATTCCTGAGCTTGAAACTTTTTTTAATGTATATATACATATTTATTATATGTGTCATCCCAGAGGATTTCCGATCGACGAATCGAGATAAAAATTCTGAAAAAATATCAAAATGTCAATAATATCAAAATAAAGGATGAGTTCGTTTGCCAGAATTTTCGGAGTACTCCAAAGGTTCAAATTTTGAAAATTTAGAGTCAAAAATCGCTTAAAAAAAAACGCGTTTTTGAGGTTTTTGGTGTGAATTACCTTCTTGAACATAGGAACATAATTATGGTATATTCCGAATCAGCGTGAAATTTCCTATAAGAATCACCCACAGAATCGGTCAAAATCATTCTTCTAAAATTCGCTCATCACCTCATGCTGCATGAATGGGACTTTTTCTACCTTCGTGAGGAGAAAACCTGGCGAGAAAACAGCTGAGAATCATTTCTTACCAAAAACGAAATTTCCGAAATTTCCATGCGCGTTATTTCATTAAAATAAGGTTTCCTTTTTGAACAAATTTGGTAAAGTGTTTGTGTCTGTCTGAGTTGGTCCGTGAATCCTTGCTTGAATCCTCTACGACTATTCACTCGGTTTCTATGAAATGGTTAGGGAGTTTCCGGGATGGCTCTGGCTTAACCCCTACATGGACCTAAATGGCATCTTTATTTGTATAGTTTTGCTTTCCGGTACACAAATCATGTGGTTTATGGGTTGAGAAAGAATTCATTTGTTGCAAAATGCTAGAATGGTTGACGAAAGAGCCTTCAAGTTGCTGAAGTTTCACTCGAAAGTTGAAGGTATACAAAGAAAGTTCGGTTGTCGGCTGCATGCAGTTATGACGTATGTAAATCGAGAACAACAACACTCCAAATTCAACATCAAAGCTACGAGTGTTCTTTGCTTCAGTGAAAACTGTGACGCTGGAAAGTTGCAACTCAACTAGCCGTTTCGCTGTACGATAATATTACCCTTGCCTTCAAAGTTACGGCCAAAAAAAGCAAGGATTTTTCAGAGCGTGGGAAAACCTTTACCTCGGAGCTTCTGGGGTGGCGTTTCGCCACTCCAGGTTGGAGCTTTATGAATTCCTTTTCCTCTCCCCTTTTATTTACACAAGAGTATTTGTATTCTTGTTCAGGTGCCGAGGAAAGGCTAGGGGGCACCCGTAGAAGGTCTTTAGAATATTCATTGGGCTCTTTCCATCGAAAGCTCCGCGATGCCGAGACCTCCAAGGTTTACCTCTCCAAACTACGAACCCTCTGCCTCGCCCGTCAACGCTATTTTATTCACACATAATGCTTTCCACCTTTTACCGACTTATTGCCTTTCTCTGTGGCACGAGGCTGGATTTCGGTATTACGCTTTCAGAAAGCTTTGTTTCATGCAGAGAGGTTCTCTATTCGTGAACGATTAGTGTGAGCTGCTGTAGGGGACAGAATGCACTGTTTGTCATTCCTTCTTGGAACCATTGGTCGCCATTCTCCGAGGCACGACGCTGGATTTCGGTATTACGCTTTCAGAAGGCTTTGTTTCATGCAGGGAGGTTCTCTATTCGTTAACGATTATAGTGTGAGCTGCTGTAGGGGACAGAATGCACTGCTTGTAATTTATTCTTGGAACCATTGGTCGCCATTCTCCGAGGCACGAAGCAGGATCTCGGAACTATGCTTTCAGAAGGCCCTGTTTCATTCAGAGTGGTCTTTTATTGGTAGACAATTAGTGGTAGTTGCAATAAGGAGACAAAATGCACTGTTTTACATGTGTTCCTGGAACGGTAACTGACATGGCATTGATCAAATTCTGTCGTCTGGCAAAGGGAACATGAGCTCGATGCTTACAAGGCCCGTCTATATCGATCTTCTAGCAATCCAAGGAACGAGGAGGGAAGGGGAGGGGGGCTTCAGTTGTCCCAAAGGAACTTTATTTTTGGAACTATATGTTTTAACAAAGAAGCAGAACCTTGGAGATGTAAGATAATAATTTACCTCTAACTAGGTGATCTCTAGGTACCTCTAACTTTCTGTAGATTATTAACAAAAGTAAATAACCAAATTTATTTTGTGATTTCTAGGGTGACTCTGGTGGACCATTGCAAGTCAAGGGGAAGGACGGACGGTATTTTCTAGCCGGCATCATCTCCTGGGGAATCGGCTGCGCAGAAGCAAACCTTCCTGGAGTCTGCACTCGGATATCCAAATTCGTTCCTTGGATATTGCAAGTCGTCACATGAGAAGAATCCGGCAAATACGGGTCTCGAAGTTTCGAGCAAAAAACGTAGGTACAGAATGGCGAGAAAAAACTCATTTTCCTGCTCCCAGAGCGGAGGGAAAACGAATTCCGTTGGTCTTGGGATCCCCGCTGGCGAATCAAATTCGAGCTGAGCGAACGAACTGATCGAATTTCCATCATTGAACGGCGTAAACGTTCAGACGTGGCGACGTTTGGCTCGATTGAAACACCACCTATCGCGCCACGGAACAAATAAGAGTAAAATCGTAGGAAAAATTGAATTTTTGTAATACTTCCATCAAGATCGTGATGATATTGACTACAATTATTCAATATTGCTTGTATGATAAATATTAATATAATCATATTTTGACTATACACGAAATCGTCCTAACTTAACGCAATAACATCACGACTTGCTGAATACCAAAAAAAATTACGGTCATGTTTCATCATGTTTGCAACAAAGAGAACTTGAATACAATGTCGAAAAATTGTAATTTCAATAAGTTGAGAAATTGAATATTGGTCAATTTTGATTTTGGGCACCCTATATTCGTGTTCATCGAGAGCTTGTATCTTTATATTCCTGAATTAATTTGAACCAGTAAAATTAATTTTTGATCCTTCAGGATAGCAGGATATAAGAGAAATTTGAGCTTCAATCACTTATAACTCACTTTATTTTATCCACTTGAATGCCAATGCGGCTGATCGATGTTCCTACTCACTAAGACTCACTTTGATACTGAAATTTGTGAACGACGAACATCGGAAAACTTAGTGAACTTACCATTTTACATAATAATCCAATTAATTTCACTAGTTCACTCCATTTCTTGTCTTCGTCGTAATCACAATACATAGTGGACCTGGGGCGCAACTGGCATTGAGCTTGGGGTACCTATAATAAATCTTATAGGTCACCTCATTAGGTATATCCCTAGGTACCTATTTTATAAACTTTGAATAGTAGACTTTTCTCCAGTTAACTGTGAATTGTAATAATGAAGTTGTGAATTTTGTGTATATTAGTAATTTTATTTTACACTAAAATATCGATTGAGAAATATTACCTATGTCTATATTTTGAATTTTTATAGAAGATTGTAATTATGTCATGTATATTTTTATATGTAAATTACTATGTAATATACTATTGTAATTTAATATAATATTGTATTTTATGCCAAAACTTGCATGTTTTTCTTCAACCCACTTGCATCCTATCATTATGTAGAGTACCAGTACTTATCCACTGGTCATGAGGTAGGTCCTAACTGTTCTAAATACTAATTTATCATTCTCGGGGATAGCTAGGTTCAGCTGAAGTATGTTAAAATTTACATAATATGACTATGGGTAGCAGGTGAATATTATGGACCTGCTAGGTTTAACCAAGTACCTAAAAATAAATTATAGACTTACTACCTATTCATTGTTAGTAAGTAGGTGAAAAGTACCTGATAATGAGCGTTACCCGTAGGTCGGATGTTGACTGATTTTTTCCTAAAATCGTTTTCGTGTTATAACTGATGAGACAAATCAAATTTGTTCTGGCGCAATTTCAAATTTATTTTCCTTGGTTTCTAGAGCTATCTTCGTCGCACTAGAAACTTCTCTCCATGAACATCTTCCTCCACGTCACAGCCTGGTAGTTCACTGCTGACAACTTTGGAATAAAATGGAAGCGCCCTCACCTCAGCAGTTTTGTGTCCAAACGCCAATCGCTCAGCTGGTTTAGCCTAGAGTTCCATTGCAACTCATTATGTCCAGCCTGGCAAGCCCACGGTATCATTTTCTGATAAAAAAATTATGTATATTTATAAAAAAGAAATCGAGAAACTACTTCCAAGCTTGAAGCCAAACAAGAAGACCGGACAGGAAACTGTTTAAAAAGTCTGTACATCTAAAAATATCGACCTTCAGAGAAAAAAATCCTACCTGTAGACAATTTCGTTTAGATTGGCAACTGTATAGAGGTTCTTGATGGGATAAGCAATAATACAGTGTATGCGAATGTTGCAAAAAGTCCGTAAATTCGGAGAAATCGAAAAAGCAACAGTGTTTCTACTATACCTGCCTGTGTAAAGTGGGCCACCTGCTGCGGGATTGCCAACCGTGGGGAGCACTAGGGGCCGCTCGAGTTTTGGGCACTTCGACCAAGGGGAGCGCTTCCATTTAATTCCAATTTCCTTGGTAAGCTGTGTCCAAAACTCGGGCGGCGCCGTGAGCTCCCTACGGTAGGCCATCCCGCAGCAAGCAGGCCGTGAATTTTGCCAGTTTACACAGGCAGACGTGTAGTCGAAACAATGTTTTTTGTCGATTTCTCCTAATTTACGGACTTTTTTCAACATTAATCTACACTGTATTATTGTTTATCCCCACAAGACCCTCGACATAGTTGTCAATTTTATTTTATTTCCAGAAGGTCAAAACTTCTCGATATACAGACTTTTTAACAGTTTCCTACCCGGTCTTTTTGTTTGGCTTCAACATTGGAAGTCGTCTCTCGATTTCTATGAATATAGGTACAGACATTTTTCCATCAATATCATACCTGCCAGGCTGGGCAGATACGGACGCTGCTCCTGCAACTGAACAGTAAACTAAACCAGCGATCGGAGCGAGAGGCTTAGGAAGTTGTGGACACGAAACCGCTGGGGTGAGGGAGCTTCCATTTAATAACGAACAAACTGCGAGCTCGATAAGGTAGTTACAACAGAGTCATGGATCTTAATACGCAACAAGTATCCACCCCCACGTATCTCTTGCAACGATGACTTCATCAAAACTTCCTAAATTAATCAAACATTAGCTACACTTGTCTTAGCAATATAGGTATCATCTCTCATTTCACTTTAGGATGGAAGAATAGATAAATAAAATACACTGCCAAGGACATGTCACACAAGCTTCCTTCACAGTAGGTATGTCAACATTGAATTCTGAGAAAATTAGAAATTACCGGTTCGCCATGCTCATGACAATAGAATGCTGGGCAATCTAAAATAAAAAAATAAACAAATAATAAAAAAATTCAAATGCAAAACTCCAATCAAAAGCAAACGTTCAATCATGATGAATGTCGTATGGGACCTCAAGGGACCTTACCGGAATCATCATTGAAAATTCTGACCAAAATCCGTTCGGAATTGATGAAGTTATGACCGTAACAAGAAAATCTCGTTAGCGCCTGTGCAGAGGCTACCGTTGATACGATCATGATGAAACTGATATAGGACCATCTACAGCGCTAAACCCACACGTCCAGAAAATTTTTTGATTGAAATAGGATCAAAATTGTGGTCGTTATGTCTGTGGCAAGGAAATGTGGACAGACAGACTCAAAACCAAAGTTGTTCAGAAGGCCCTGACACGCAAAATGCAAGTGGAAAATTTGACTTTGGAGCACAAAAAGAAACTTCATTTCTAGACTGAAAACAAAGCTTCCGCTGCCTTGCAGACTCGGAAGCAATATGCGGGTAATTTCAATTTACCACGCTAACTTCAGTTTTTTACCAAGTTGTCGAACTTTGTTTGAGGGCGATTACAGTACTTTCCTTCACTCTCCAAGTTGGGTAAGATAAGTAAAAACCCAAGGTCTGGAGGAAAGGGTAAAGCAAAATGAACCGTTCCCTCTCAGTCACAATAGAGAAAAGGCATAATTCCGGAGGAGGATCACGTACTCTATTCATTAGCCCATTCTCTTCCTTTCTTAAATTGACGGAAGGGTATGGTGAGGGAAAATCCAATGGAAGAGAGGACACAGGACGCGAAGAGAGAATAGGGGGTTTGTTGGTTGAAGGGATGCCCATCCTCCGCCATCGCTCTCTTTCCAGATTATTACGTATTACATTTACCTCCAGCTGAATAGGAATGTGGCATATTCATCATTAGATATTTTTAGGTACCTTCCGAAGTACCTACTTAGTTACCTAATTCAAAAATCAATATTTTAATTGATTCATCAAAATCAAAATAAATACTCAGTTGGAACTGACCATTTTGAATTGATATAAAGGGAATTTTTCTCCTCAAACTTTGAATTTCATACTGTCTAGGACATTGTAGGATCACTAGTCAATGTACTCGTACATAATCTACCAAACCCACTTTTAGGGAATCGGAATAAGCGTAAGTACCTACCTACAACAAACTATTCAAATAACGGAGCTGACCTTTATTTTAATCGGGGATTTTGAAAGTTTTTCATGCATTATTTGGCGTTATTCGGCTTAGAGCTGCAGATTCAATGACGTGATCCCAATAATCGAATATCTTCGAGCTATCAACAGGCTAGCGAATCTTGAATTAAGGATTTTCAGTATTCCTTCCTCTTATTATTATTAGATTTCCGGTAGTATGAAAACCATAGCTATGCTCACAAAACCTCATACCGGAATAGAGGTTCGAACGTTATGAAGTGGTCAAACGAACATATAGACGCACACTTGACGATACGAGGAATAGGTATCATGCTCAAAACGCTAAACTGATTCCCATGTGGTTTTGCGCAAAGCAAAGGCAGATTTTATGAGAAGATTATAATAAAATCGTATCATCAGTATGGTGAAATCTTGATTTCCTATTTTGCTGCACGTTATTCGAAGAAAATTGGCGCTACAATCTCAATTTTTTTTCTATCTGCCTGTCCTTCTGTTACTTCTGAAGATTTGCTCTAACTATACGGTTTCAAAGTTAGATGATAAAAGAATAATGATTGTGATCGTCGTTTCGTACCTGCTCATTACGGTCTAACTCGTGCAATTACTAACACTTAGTGATGTGTTCCAAAAGGCAGGAAACCTGACGCAATCGCAATAGACCTTGAATTGGTTCTATAAAACGAAGTAGGAATAAAATTTCTCCATCGGGTGATGAAAGGCCGACGCAACTTCCCATCACATCGCTACCTCCGTGATACACCTGAGTAGGACTTTCAGAGATAGGTACTAAATCCTGAACATGTAATCTGCAAATGATTAGCCATAAGTTTACAATTGTTCCGTTAATACTATTTCCGATATGAATATTAACGGTTCACCAAACGGATCAACGGTTTTAAAAAATGTATTAAAATGGTTTTCTAGACCACCTGAGGGCCAATATAATTCCTGAATATCTGATCAAAATCGAACAAAAAGTGTGTAATTTATGCGGATTCAATTGAGGGACACACAGACATACACGCACAGAATCAAATTCCTCTTGTAAATCCCAGAAATTTGCTACCTTGAATAAATTTTGATTTGTTAAGGGAGGCAATTTTTACTTTATATTCAAGCTTACCTTACCCCCTATTATGAAAATTTAAACCATAGTAGTACATTAAAAAGTTTTGGGTTTTTGGAAGCCATAGTAGTAAACTATGAGTTGAATAATTAGCATTAAGAACAATTATTTTAACTACTACTAACAATTATTATTAACTACTACAAAACGATTGATTCTACAGAAGGTAAATAAAATTAACATCAATGTATGTGCCGCGAGTCCAGATGATCATTATAACTTAATATTACATAATTACAATAAAACATAGACTTGCTAGGACCCTACTTGATATGAAGGAGATAAGCCAAAAAATAATACTTAGGTACTTTGGTGCACGTAATATTAATTTATACATTTTTTTTAGGATTTTTTTTTTTTAGAAATGGAGCAGTATGTTGCATTGCCAATTTCTGGAAATGACGAATAACAATTGTTAAGAAAAGAAATTGAAAAAGAAAAAGCGTACTTCTAATAATTTATTACTTTTGAATTAAAGTAAATTTCCATACCTACTAAGAATTCGGACACCAACCCATGATTAAGTTTTCTTTCTCTTTGCTTCTCAACAGTTTGCGTCCTCTCTGACGTCCCACTGAAAGTTCATGAATAATATTTAAATCACTACCTATCGTAGGAAAGATCAGTTTGTGTTGAAATCTTAAGGGTGGAGTCTGATTTCATTTATACATATGAAACAAACACGTAATACATATCACTCAAGGAGGTTTCAGCACCAAACACCGTGGAAAGCGACAAAGAAGAAGTCGAAGAGGAACCCTCCAACGTCCAGTGAAATATCGGCCGCCTTTGAAACCATCAAGAGAGCTCTTCAAGAATTAGGGGATGAAGAGTTTCCAGAGTTTTTATAAAATCAACCACAAACTGATCATTGCAAGTCAATGTAATAAAAATGTTCAAACCAAATTAACAGACTTTTTTGCATGAAAAGTTTTCGTGATGAAATTTGAAATGTCGACGCTGTACATCCGGTTGTATACATATTTATGTACATAAATAAAATTTTCTTACTCGGCAAACTTGTTTTGTGTATTGTGATCAACCGCGTAATGTGATCAAGACTGGAATCCCCAACTTGATCACATTAAGCGGTACCGACTGTATCACTCATTGACCTTAAGGGATAGTGAAATAACCGTCAGGAATATAGTTGTTCATGTGTACTTTAGGTGGTTGTTTGTATACGATATACCCACTACAAGAGGTTGACAAAAAAAGAGGAGAAAAAGATAGTCTGAAAAGAACTGAATTAAACCAAAAATTGCTACTGGAAATCATTGATAGCTAAAAGGTTTTTTTTAACCAAATGAAAGGTCTCATGATAAATGATCATAGGTAGATCATAATAGATAATTTGATTATAGGTACCTAATGATCATATTTTCCAAAGGTATTATTGAAAAAAATAAACCAAAGATGAAAATGATTCACGTTCTGTGGCGATTCTCGATTTCTACGCAAAAATTTAAGGGCGTACCATTCAACACTCCCTTCCCTCTTCAATAGTGGAGGACGCAATGGGGATGGGAGTGCTAGGTGGGCCACCCTGTATTATGGGTAGGTACACGTTATTCAATCATAATGAATATTGAAATTTGGAATACAGATTGACGCAAGAGTTTTCGCGATATTTCCAATGTTTTGATACAGACTGGTTCCAAGGGAAGATTTATTATGAGGGAAGACGGGCGGTTCTTGAAAGACTTCCCAGAACCCATCCGGCGACAGTAATAATAGAAACAGCGTCTCTCGCGCCTCCCCTCTTACGCTTGTTTGACAATCAACCGGTAGAAGAGGGGTATCGGAGGGGCCAGAGGGGGCCGGGCTACTGCTACTGGGGCCCCAGTCATATCCCTGCAGGCTGAGTGAAGATCAGAGATCAGTGGCAGGTTAACTCGCGTTTAGAGTCAGTTCGGAGTTGCAGTGTCGAAAATCCGACGTCGAAGTCAACTCGATCCTCATGGCATTCCTCAAGTCGCTGTGGAAGAACGGGTCCAAACACAAAAGTGAGTGTCAACATCATGACAGAGGAGAGATCATAAGCATAGAGAAGAACCTAAAAAAGTTCCATGCTGCATGAGTTGATGAGCGAATTTTCAAAGAATAATTTCATCCGATTTGGTGGGTGATTCTTATAGGAAATTTTACGCGTATTCCGAATATACCATAAATATTCCTATGTTCAGGATGGTAATTCACACCAAAAACCTCA
>JAEMON010000013.1:12810715-12821717 GCA_030264115.1 Lygus lineolaris
AGTCAATTTTCGTAACGGTTTTCGAGTTATGTGCCATATGAAGCACATGAAAATGTCAAAAATATTGAAAATGTTTAACATGTTGAAAATAAGAATGAATATGTAACCATTTAGATTCGGAATGTCCTCGTGTGTCTCATTACTGTATTTTCCTCTACTTATCCCTAAATGTTGTTGTGTGGAGAGTTGATTTTTGTTTTTTTCGAAATTCGAACCTAACTGCACAAACCATCTGCCTAACGGCGCCAGAGGTTTGTCGCTACCTTCAAACGGGCACCGGTCGCTGAACCTTGACGCCCCTAGAAAACTTTCAACTCCCACTCTTTACCTTTCTTTTTTGTTCATCTCCCCGAAGGGGGTTATTATTACTTGACTTCTCGTATTTAAACTGAAACAGAGCGGATGAACACAATCAAAGACAAATCAAGCGTTTCCTTTTACAGCTAGGCGGTAGAGAGAGGGGCCTGTCGAGGCGAGCTATCCGGTATCATTTTTTTCAATTCACGCCTTAACTGCTTGAATCTAATTTCATTTGAATGGTGCACCGCTTGATCATGACTACTGAGTGACACTACATTCTTCCATGAGCGGATGTGCTCAATAATTTCCATATCCGTTACATTTTTAGAATCTCATACTACCTATATACATTTTCGATTGTTATTTTGTCTGTATATGAGATCTGGAATATATATTTATATATCTACTATTTTCATCCGCCCTCAATATAGAGCTCAAAGGAAACATTTATTCACATTAGTCACTACAGAGTTGTTCCAAGAGAGATAGGATCATGAAGTTGGGTGCGAAAAACTTGA
Source organism: Lygus lineolaris (assembly GCA_030264115.1). Lineage (NCBI taxonomy): Eukaryota > Metazoa > Arthropoda > Insecta > Hemiptera > Miridae > Lygus > Lygus lineolaris. The sequence continues at coordinate 12,811,534 of JAEMON010000013.1, forward strand.
GTTCAGGTTCATTTGAGTTCAAGAAGAATGTGGGTAGCTGTAGCCGAAGTGCAGCTAAGTTTTGAGTTCATGAACCACTAACCACTTGGAACGCACAAAGTTTTGAAATAGGTTTCCTATTGAACCCGCACTCAAAAAGAGAAACTACTCCTCAGTTGGTGCGGGAAGTTCATGATCTCAGTGCAGCACCATGATGAACTCCTTGGAACAGTGTTCAGTGTACAGTCATGGGTAGAAAGTAAAATTCGGGTTCATCAACTCTACCACTTGGAACGCCCTACGCCCGTGGGCGAAGCGACTGCGCAGAACTGGTCCATGAACTTAGACGAGTTCATCTCGCTTAGAACAAACCTTATATCACTGGCTAATCAATTCAATTAAAACGTTTTGTTAATTAAATTGATACTTTGATGACTTTTAAATTTAATTAAAATCATTACTGACTAATCAATTTAATTACAATAATGACTAATCAATTACATATCTGACTGATCAATTTAATTACATTACTGACTAATAAATTACATTACAAACTAATCAATTAAATTACATTACTGACTAATCAATTTATTTCTGACTAATCAATTACATCAAAACGTTACTAATTATTACTGAGTAATCAATTCAATTAACTAATCAATTCAATAAAACGTTAATTAAATCACTGACATAATCAATTACTGACTAATCAATTTACTGACTAATCTTTACTAACTAATTACACTAACTGACTAATCAATTAAATTAAAATGTTTTGTTACTAACAGAATACACTGTAGCATAAACCACCATATTTTAAAGTTTTTTCGAATATCGTTTTTATGGTGGCTATACAGTTTTAGGCTGATGCCAAATGTAGGTAGTAATGATAAAACGTCTGCCAAGTTAGATGGGCAGTATAGCTCCCTCACTTTTGTATAATGAGTCGGTAGAGCCAGTTAAACAAGATTTCACCGAAATTAAGCCTCCAAATGTGAAAATAATCTGTCCATTAAGGGTGTTCCTGCCAGGGTATGGACCGTCATAAAAAATTCGCAAATCTCTGGAAGTATGCAAATCTCATATTAATTCACAATACAAATCATATCATGTTAAAATAAAGTAACCGCCCCTTCCCCCCCTCCCGTTACTATTTTACCGTTATAACATTGTTCCAACTTTTTTTCATCCAATAATCGATCAATTATAAATACTTTTCTGGCATTCTTTCTATTTTCAACTCTGTAGGGCAACACACTATCGAAATTTCAAATTCTTAATTTTGAATTGATAACAGAATGTGAAATTTTTGAAATGCAAAATTTCGATAGTGTGTTGTTGCCCTGCAGAATCAAAAATAGAAAGAATGCCGAAAACAGATTTGAAATTGATCGATTATTGGCTGAGAAAAGATGGAACAATATTTCACACCACTGGCGGAACCTCCTTAAGTAGACTGAGAAACCGTTGTTTCAGAAAATCCACGTTTGCACATGCGCACAAACAACCATTGGTCCGACGACGATGAATTGCATATATAGCTCAGTAAATGAATACATCCAACGTTACAACTGAACTGGCAAAACCAGTCCCATTGTCAACAATAACTATCCTTTATTTGAAATCAGAATTTTAGGTCGTATGAACAACTGGAATTATTTATTTTTATCTGACGATCGTGTATGAAATGTTGATGGGTGCCAACGAAATTCATGAATATTCACCGACATCAATATCGTTTCTGTCCCTGGCTCTCGGTTCTCTCTGTTTCTATTTATGAATCCTGTAACCCATCGCTCAACTCCCCAACTGCGTATTAGCTGTATCGCACGTGAATCACGTTTCCGAGGACATAAATAATGCCCACGACAATCCTTCTTAGATTGTGTTATTCCTCCTCATTCGATAGGAGACCTTACAGATAGCTGAAACACGTATCTCTCCAATCATTGTCTGACGCCATAGACGGATTACATTTCCAGGAAGGAGAGCAGGAAGAAACGTGTTTGGCCAATTTTTTAGCTGGAAACGTCGAGAAAAACGTAGGTAGTTATAATTTTCACGTGTAACGACAACAGTCGCAAGAATCGACAATTTATTTCACGAAATTCACAGAAAAATCGTGAATGGTTTTTGATAAATTTGGCGCAAAAAAACGTCTGCCATGTGAGGGTAGTTGACCAGTAAAGCTTCATCGTTTTTTTAAAAGGGACGTATACAATCAGTTAGTTAAAATGTCAACAACACTGGTAGAAGAATTAGGTACGGAGTTATGCCAATTTTTACAAAATTCAAATCGTCTTAGAACGAAATCTGACCATAAAGAACTGAGAAACCGTAGTTTCCTGAAATCCAAGATTGCGCATGCGCACACACTTCTAGGGGCTAACCCGCACAATTTCTCAAAATTTTGGTCCATTATTTCGTGGATAATTATGCAGGTCCTATATAATTTATTTTAAAAATTTGTCTGGGACAAAAAATTGACCACAGTCAGACTCAGAACCAAAAGTTTCAGAAAGCAAGAAGCAAGCAACATTTTCGATTTTTGAGCACTATCATTATTTTTAAATTCTTGCACGAATAGATAACTACCTAGCTTCCTAGCAGCTTCGGTAGCGAGTTGGCCAAAAATCGATAAATTATTACACAACGGGTGATCTCTTCCTTATTGACACACACGTAATATTGATCTTCCTGAATGCTTTCGTTGTTTTGCTTCCAAGTCTACCACTCAAGGCCAGTTTTGAGGTCAGTTGACCTGATTTGGTCACCAAATGAAAATTTCCACTCGCATTTCTCGTTCACTTTCTGTCTGTGTACTTATGTGTGTCTATGAACTACTGCCAAACGCATAATTGCCACAGTTTTCATCAGACTCCGATGAAATTTGCAGGGCTTGTACATGCGGGTAGGGCCCTAGATGGTCCCCCACACATTTTAGTCCTGTCTGATTGGTAGGTAGGCCTCTGATCAATCACAAACGCTAATTTCCAAAAACACCGATTTCTCGAGAGTTAATGACGCTACCGTTGACCTGATTCCGCTCAAAATTAGAGGGGAGTTGGGGGCTGACAACAGATTATTTTCTATGTGTGAATTTCATCAGAGTCGGATCCACGGCACTCTGTAAAAACGTTTAAAAAAGTCAACGTAACGGGGAAAACATTCGTGATCGCGGTGATTTTATGAGCGAATTTTCGAAGAAAATGAAGCTATTGCAATGGCTTCACAATTTTAGTAATGCAAATTTTTGAAAATTGCCTTCAGGAAAATCCATTTCAGACCATTCTAAAACGATATATTATATATTTATGTGTGACACTCCAGACGGTATTTGACCTCGGAATTTGAGATAAAAATAGACAAAAATAATAAAATGTCAATAATATTAAAAAAGGATGATTTTGTTGGCCATTTTTGGAGTACTCCATGGGGTCAAATTGTTAACATTTAGTTTCAAAAATCGCTAAAAAACGTGTTTTTGAGGTTTTCCGTGAGAATCCCCATCTTAAACATAGAATTATATTGTATATTCGGAATCATCGTGAAATTTACCATAATAATCAACCACCAAATCGGTTAAAATTATTCTATGAAAATTCGCTCATCAACTCATGCTGCATGAATGGAAACGATCGTGAACTTCTCGTTCAATTTACTGGATTTATGACGAAGCTATGTGCCACGCCCATTCGGAAGACTTTCATTGTCCATGGATGACTATGTGAATCCTAAACTACTTTGTTGTGGCTGAACCGTGTCTACATTCATGTATGAATCACTATATGCAGCTGACTGACTCTACCTCGTGTGACTTTTATTGTCGGTACGTTCCTTTTCACGTCAAAATTGAATCTACAGGAAGCAAAGAGAAAAGCAACACAAAGAAAGCACCTCTTTCCCACTTTTAGAGGCCACTAACTAAGTTTAGAATCCGATTTTGGCACCGAGTCCCGACTATAAGACAACCGATCACGCTCGGACGTCGTGAGAGGATATCGAGTCGTTCCCGCTCGTATGAGAATCACTTACGATTATTCACGGGTCTCGTTCAGAAAACAGGGACGACGTATTGCGACTGTTATACGAGAGGCCGGATGAAACGAGGAATAGATAATTTTATTATTAAGGTCAACAGTAGGGGTCGATTTAAACTATCAAAACGTTGCACAAGTAGAAAAAAAACTGTGACAATGGGGTCGTTGTTTTGACAATAACACGCGTTCGTGGATCGGGCTGGTCATCAGCATTCCGTGCCTTGCACAGGATAATTCATGCTGAACACTATTTAACAACAAATGCTTCAAACTATTACACAACGGTTGATAATTAGCGAATTTCCGAAAAAAAAAGAAGCTATTGCAATGACTTCAAAATTATAGTAATGCAAATTTTTGAGAATTTTCTCCATGGAAATCCGTTTCAGACCATTCTTACACGATTCCTGAAATTTAGCACTTTTTCATATGCATATAAACACATAAATATTATGTGTGTGTGTCACTCCAGACGTAATATCTGACCATTGAAATGACATAAAAATCCGATAAAATTTGAAAATGTCAATAATATCAAAAGAAAGTATGAGTTCGTTGGCCAAAATTTTTGGAGTTCTTCAAGGAGTCAAATGTTTTAAATTCAGAGTCAAAAATCGCCAAAAACGTGTTTTTTGAGGTTTTTGGTGTAAATTAGCATCTTGAACATAGTAGGAACATATTATGGTACATTCGGAATCAGCGTGGAATTTGCTATGAGAATCACCCACCAAATCGGTTAAAATGATTATTTGAAAATTCGCTCATCAACTCTTGGAAATGGAAGTTTTTTGAATGTATGTTGATATTTTGTCTAAACCGACAAACATCAACACGATCAAGAGTTGTGAAGTTACACAATTATTTTCTCGGAAGAGAGGAAGCTATGTGCCGTTTCCACTTGAAAATTCGCTCATCAACTCATGCTGCATGAATGGAACTTTTTAAATTCGATCATTGGATTATACGTATCTTGAAACTTAAAACATCTAATCTTGAGGGGGGTTGAAAAAATGTCGTGGTTGATTCAAAACGTTCATTATCGAAAATAATTAATCGTAATGGGTAAATCGATCGGTTTATTACCTACCTAAGTATTATAATGAAGTCTAGTAAGTGCGAAAGAGAAAATATAAATATGAGGCTTCAGATGAGGCTCCAACAAGTTTCATGATGTTCGTACCCCTCAATTTATTGTATTTTCATTTTTAATTTGGTATCCTAGCTATATTGAATTCAGGGATCCTACCGTGTCCAAGTACCTACTGAAAATAGTAAACATTTTTAGTGGTACCATTATGTGGGAATTAATTTTTTCTCCCCCAAAAATGGATCAGAAATTGTTGTTAGAGAGTCCCAAAGAATATTGATGGGCAACAACAATGAAAAAAAAAAAAAAAATTTTGACCACGAGCCCAGACATTTGCGCCAAAATGTTGATGCCTCGATGATGGCTGTGCAGACTGAAATACTTAGCTATTTCCGAACCGTGCCAATTTAACGTACAAATGCCGGCAGAGGAAGAGGTGGAGATACCACTTACGGTATTAATATTACATTGCTTCTGCACCATCGGCAAACCCCAGGATGACGTACATTTCTCTCCAACCAAATACACGCGTATAATTATGTACGTACCATCCTCGGTCTGAATTCTCATTCCCATTTCATGACAGTAAGTGCATACAATAGCCAGATAATTCTTTGATGAGGTAGTATGGATTCAACAACGATAATTGTCAAATGTAATAGAAACGTACCTACTCACATAATAAGGCTATAATTAGACACGAGAGAGGAAATAATGGAGTGTAAAGAAGTCATTGGTAATAAAAGTCATAATTCCTCTCCCATACCATAACCATACATATTTATTCACACCATTCCGCGCAGCCTTCTAAGCAGGTATAATTTATAATTATCAATTATAACTATGGAACAAACAGCTCATCGCAGTTCACTCGCTTGGCGAGAAATATAATTTTCATGTGCGAGTCATTTTTGTTTGACGGACTCCATTTTGACAAGCGTGTGTTCTATTTATTCGAATTAAAAAAAATTGTTTAGCTTTAACTTCTTAGGAATTTATCCTTTATTATCATTGATTCATTAACCCTGTCACTATCGCTTAAAGGTACCCACACGTCGACTCGACAAACCCCTCTGAAATCCCCCTCTGCCCCCCTCTGAACCGCTCTGTCTATTGCCGTTTCCATATCTATAAACAGGAGAATTTCAAATGAAAAGGTTCTCGATAAACGACATTTTTTAACTCATTGAATACCTACTTATAGATAAAATCTTCTGGTACGTAATCATTTTTCCCAGCATTCGTAGCTCCTTTTTTGGACATTACCTTTAAGATTTATTTAAAATAAAAAATACAATTATTGAAAAACTTCAATTTTTTCCTGTTCACTATGACTGAGGGGAGGGATTCCTAGAGTTTCAAGCCCCTGCTGCGCTCCCAGCGGTCACCACATGAAAATAAAATTGAACACGTCGAATCTACGTAGAAGAACCCTTCTAGGGTTAACTTGAAGTTAAAATGCCTATTATAATATAAGGTTATAGGGCTTCCCGAGCAGTTGTGCCTTTCATAACGTAGAATAGGTGAGATGGATCCTGAGCTTTCTCAGTGGGTTCATTAGGAAGGCAGAAGGAAACCAAGTCAATGTGCATACGGCTCACGGTCTACATAGCCTTGTTTACATTGGCGTAAGTAAATGTTTGAATAATAATTCGTTAAACTTCACGAACGTATTATTCGAAGGGGCGAAGTCACGATGCAAGAAGAGATTTTGGAGGACCTGCAATCCGAAACTTCTCGATAATTTACCCAAGTATAACATCCATGATGGATAAGATATATTTGAGTCTCAGTGCGTGTACGTATGCACCATCCAGTTGGTAGATATTATGCTCTCATTGCACTTCATCATATTCGTACTCAAAGATAGTGTCACGGGGGTGTACATACGGGCATATCGGTTTCCCCAGTCGAATTCGGCATTTTTTCTCAATTCAAGCCCATTTTTTCCCGAAATTTCATACCAAAAATTTGAAATAGAGAATTATGAATTTGGAATGGAACATTCTGAATTTGGTTTAGAAAGTTTTAGTTCTCGTAAATATCATTGCCGATTTAAAACTTGGAGCTTCACGATAATTTACTCACCCAAAAATGTTTTTTGTAGTAGGTTTCCCCCTATTATCGAGGCCCTCACAGTCTTTTCTTGGAGGAGGAGTACCTATCCGACATCAGTATTTATATCACTTTCATAGGATATGGGCCTATGTGCACCGAGCATTAGTATTCAAACGGATCATTTTCATGGCTGGCCCCAAACCTATTTGAGAACAAACCACACATAATGAAAAATTCACCTACAAGAAAATTTAGAAAACTGACGTTGGACTACTTGAAAACTTGAAAATGGAGAACACCCAAGTCTCTGTTAACAACCAGTGTAAATTATGATAAAAATAATATTTTTTGGTACGAACTAGTTCTATTATAAAAATATAGTCTTATTTTTGACTACCTGGATACGAACTTGAGAGAAATAATAAAGAATGAAGATTTGTGATTGAACAAATTTTGTCAGAAGAGACGGGTCTGATCAGGTCTCAAAGACCTTAGGTTCAAAACCTAGCTGAGGAGAAAACTTGAAATTTTGTATACATAGGTAATATAAACGATGTTTTTGTACTTTTAATTATTTGTGTGTGAATAAACTATATTGAGTTGAATTCAATACAAACTGTCTCTCAAAATCCGAATTGTCTTACCTCGTTGGGTGTATCAAATAATATCAAATAACATCAAAATCGGAATTTTCTTACATCGTTTGGTGAACCGTCCCTCAGAACCAGAATTTTCGTTACCATTGGGTGTATCAAAAATAATATTTGATATAATATATTTGGTATGTTTGATGTATTTGTTTATATATTATATCTATAAATACGTCGTTTCCTCCAACTCGATAGACAATGCACATTCCAATTGATAAATAATTTATATTTTCTCAAGTTCATCCTTCAAATATTGGTTGTGCACATGAATATTCCGACCAAATTGTCTATTCGGAACTGGACGCGTAACATCGTGGTTCCAAACGCTGGTTCTCAGTTGTTGATTTTTCCTGTTTAGAGACTAATGTTGTTGGACAACCTACCGTTTTGCCAATCAGCTGATTATCTCATCCGTTGCAGAATACAGAGGGGTGATCAGTAGGAATCGATTCATTGGTCGAAATAAGGTTAATTAATTTTGAATATTATACCTACCAGGATTGAAATATAACAGTGCAAATCGTTTTCAAATTACTTGACTCGGGAAAGAAACCCAACATACCTAATGGTTTTTATCGACGTTCAGAGGGAAATAATTACACATCTATCAATATAAATAAGCTCATTATTTATTGTTGTGGAATAAACTCATCATTGTTGCAAGATTGTTGTAGATAGGTAAAGTAGGTAGATACCTAATACCTCGTAATAATAACAAGTCAATTCTGAGCCAATCATTGCCGAAAAACTAAACGCTACACGGACTAGGTACAAGGCAGAGTAGAGATTTCAAAATTTGTCTCTGAATAGCTCTTTAAGCATACTCTCTTTCCTCCTCTCTCTCTTTCTCTCTCTAATATTTCTCCTTCAAAGACGAGTTCCCAACTTCAGAAAGATCACTTCGCAAAAGAGATTCACGAAATTGTATCAAACAAGCGGGCAAGCGTTTTGTCTTTTAAAACAATTACGTCACCGCTCAACCGGCCCCTAACTTCATTATGATACCCTTTGTCCTTTTCGGGATGAGATTTCTGAAGGAAAACAATTTTTCTCTTCGTAGAAGATTTAAAAAAAATCCTATCCCACCATCCTACCTTTTACCAATGTTCTTCTTAGGGCCTCGCTAATGACAAAGGGTTTTGCACAAGGGTATAACAGAATTTCTCACTGTCTTCCCCCGTTTGAAGCAATCCTAATTTCTTTCTGAAATTGTGTTCTATTTCGAGGAGGCGAAGTAAAACAAACCATTTTATTATTTTGAACTCGGCTTCTGAACCACGAGATTATTTTTCAGAACTATCAGATCTCATGTCCAAGGCGAATATTGCCACTAAGACTTAAGCATTCAGATTTTTGGGCATCACTTTATGTACAACCAGGTACCTACAGGGAAAGCCCTCTATAGTGGCCACAGGTGGAATGAAGAAAGTGTCCACTATTGAGAGGTGTCCAACATTGAGGGGTCTAAACCCCTCAACTCTAACTCACCACCACCATTGAGGGGTCTAACTTTCCTCATTTTTTTACGTCAGTTTTATTATTAGTTAGTTACACGAACAATTATTCCACGAAAATACTAATAATTATAATACCTAATAATTCTCAACAAATAATACATGTACTTATGTGAATGATCATAATGCTATTAAGTAAATGAGTAAAATAACTAAGATTTTGGAAACAAATGATAACTGACTGTTGTTTTTTTTTTCTTTTCAATTCTGATTCTGTTATTTCTCGTTCGTGGTATTGATTGAGATCGGAGGTCATTAACAAACCTATTTACGTCCCCTTTCCCTGTCTCCCGTATTTCACGAGGGAAATTATGCGACTGACGGAATGCTTCCCGTATGGGTAACGGGAGAGTGTCAGTGTGCATTGCGTAACTTAAACAAACGTAAACAAACTCTTTGAACAGCTGCCAGATCAAAACGGGCCTAACGAAACACTAAACTGTCAGTCTAAACAGGTCTACAACTGCCCACAACGAGGGTTTCAGGATGGCTTGAATTGGGTCCGTTAAATTGGGGTTCATTTACATTGGAATCTCCTATAATATCCGTCAGGAACATATCTCAACTGTCCATAAGGAGGGGTGTCCACAATTCAGGGATGTCTAGGGGTCGAGGGGTTCCACTGTATTTGTTACTGTATCTTCTCATAATTATATAGCGTGAAATTGGGTTCATTTCTTTCTTCTTATGTGAAATTTCGCCAACCTTCTTTGGAACATCTTTCTCTTATCGTGCCGGTTGTCATTCGTTGGGTTGTTTTCAGTTTATTATTTTTCTAATTTTCTATTTTTTTACCGTGCTAAAAAAACTACTAACTAAGTACTGAACTTTTTTTCTTTTTTTTTTTTTTTTTTTT
>JAEMON010000013.1:12840213-12852757 GCA_030264115.1 Lygus lineolaris
TGCAGTGTTTTTTTCATTCAACCGTGTAGGTTGTCATAAAAAATGGAGAGAATGAAATATTACGAAAACACACAAACTAGGTAACCTACCTACATTTTTTATTATCCTTGACAAACTTTCGATCCAAATTTGAATATGATTGGAAATAAATTTGTGCTAAAATTGAAAGTCGCATTCTGACTTAACATAACTAGGTGCTTCAAGACGACAAAAACAATCAAGTGATAATATTGTTTAAAAAAACGGCGTGGAAGGTAGGCAAGACTCGCACGACTCACAGGTCTTGAGGGCTGGGAGACATTGCGCCGCCTGCCGTCTTCAAAGTTAGATACAAAGAACAAGTGTTGATGGAATAATCACCAGGTAGGTATAATAATCAATATAATATGGAATAGATACGGCTTTGTTTGCACTGTACTAGTTTGTTTCAAAGATAACATGATAAGACAGTAATGAGGTAGTATGTATCCGTTAGAATCATATTTCAAGTGTCAACTACTCTTGTTTCCAATGCAAAAAATGCAAATTGGTAATTATTATATAATTCTTAGCATAGTTTTTTTTAATTTAAGATGTTGTGGCAAGCTTCGAAAATATCAAGCAATTTAGTTGGAGGAGATCCGAAATTAAATTATATTGACCTTAATTTCACTCATACTAGAAAGTTTTTGGAGTTTAATGTAGGAAGGTGGGTACGTACCTAATCAATCACGTTACAACCACCCAACCGGTGATGGTGTGGCAAAAGATACTGAAATCAAAAATCGGACTTCAGGTCCTGATGGAGGGTGTTGATGATGTATTCAAATCTACCAGTCCAAAACTAATTTTCTACATTATTGAAGTACCTAGATATTTTTTTATCGGTGGGAGATACGGACTCCATGTGGATACCTATTGTCAGTCACTGGAATAGGTGGGGGTTATTTAGGTTGCAGAATCGACCTGGGACTTTGCGTAGAGCCACAAATTCGGCTTTTGAAAAACCGTGGATTAAGCTTGGTTTAGTATTCACCTAATAATAATAGTACCTTCATGATGGAATACGGTATAATTTCCCCTTTACGTCAATGTTGGACGTTGCGGAGTTTAGCGAAGTGCCCAAGGTATTGCGAATTCAACGATACCAGAACGATTTTTATTGTTTGAAATATTTATTTAAGTGGGATTTTGCTACCGAGTCATGGATATCTCCTACGATCCTTTTTCAGGGCCTCGCTAGCCCATGGACTTCTTACTTACTTAATTAAACATCGCCCGCACTGCGCCAACATCTCACTAACGATGCGAAAACCGTGGCAATCTCATACCGAACCACCCCCCCTCCGAGAACCCTCCATTCCCTATCTACAAGTCCGTGACCGAGTGGATTTAAAGGGTTAATCCTATTATTATAGTAATGGGATCAAGAATATGCCTCCTTAGTTCCCAGAGGGTCTCCTTATAGAGGTTTACCGCGAGCAAGTCGTGCAGAATAAGTTGGCTCTATTGGAAAGATTTATTTACGGATTATGAAACACAATGTGCATTTAGGATAAATGATTACTTAAACAATACCCTTGAATAGAATATTCAGATTAACAAAATTCGTGTTCCAAAAATATTACCTACTTATCAACTGCCTCGTGATTTTTGCCAAATAGGTACCATCAGAAGGGAAGACCTGAGAAAGTATTTTTACTTTCCTCAGCCCGCCTGAGAAGTGAAAGGAAAGTATTGCGATCAGCAGAAACTAATATTTCTGAAAGACCACCTTAAATTGGTCCTAATCGATATCTAATTAATTTCCCCTCACGGGAAAGTTTAAGCCCGTATGTTTTTGAATGAATTTTCTCCTTCAATTAAGGACATACGAATTATTTGAATTGGTATGTTTCGAGAGTATGAAACTGCAAGGCAGTGTATTTCGTTCATTCAAAACTTTTTGTCAGTTTTTTGGGGGAATCATGATTTAAAGCCGGAACATCTTGTACATTTGAATAAAATCAAGAATTATAATGAGGTAATGAAAAAGTCCGTAATAACTAATTAAATCCAAGTATGTAATTATAATTTATCAATAATTATTATAAAATCACTCTGGAGATAAGTTTCACATTCTTAAAATCTGTATTCACTCTGGTGGTCCTTCAGATTGTCAATCCTAAATGGGCCAATGGGGCCCCTAAGTAGATTCGACTAGTCAAATTTCACGAGGTGACCGCGAGGGATGCTGCAGAAACTTAGGACACTAATAAGTGTCTAAAAAAGGTAACTGAAGAATGCTTCCTATGTCTGTTGTAATTAACGAAATTGAAGTCATGCGATGAGCGGCGTGGTGAGACTGGTGAGTACTGGGATGGGTTACCGACTGTGGGTTGGGATCCCTCATCGCAGTATTCCTCTAGGGTACTCTCACCAATCCCTCTCCACTCACTCGGGTGAGACAATGAGTAAGTTTCCAAGAAAAAAGTTATTACTTTACTATTACAGATTGGTGCGGTGTGTAGAGTGGAGAGACACGTTGTGCCCCACGTTATTCCAGTTAGGGATGGCAACGATATATCGATATATCGGAAATATCGATGCATTGCGGTCGATATATCGATATATGTATATCGATATAGAGGTACGATATATATAGGCTTATATCGATATATTTGTCGATATATCGCACCTTCAGTGCAACAGGGTCATATGTCTAGATATGGTATTTTTAGGAAATCTGGCCTCAGAACTCCCCTCAGTCGTCTCTATAAGTACCTACACTCGGGCAGGAATTTTAACTCTCTTCTGTAGTTATACAGATAATCGTCCCTGATGTACCAATAGATTTTGTAAATATTGTAGTGCAAAAAAGCGTCAACCCGACATGTGTCTCAGTTCTATTCATCCGAAAATTATTGGAGCTTCGGTGCCACAGCTGGAAATGTTGAAAGATTGATGATTGAAAAGAGAAGAAAATTTGTGGTCCGGAGTACCTACTCCAAGGGGTCAAATTTTGAAAATTTAAAGCCAAAAATCGCATTAAAAAACCCTGTTTTTTGAGGATCTTGGTGTAAATTACTATCTTAAACATAGGAACATATGGTATTTTCGGAATCAGCGTGAAATTTTCTATAAGAACCACCCATCAAATTAGTTAAAATTATTCTTTGAAAATTCGATCATCAACTGCATGAATGGAACTTTTTTTTTTTTTTTTTCATTAACAGTGTTTTCAGGAAATCGGACGAATTAACCTACAAAAAATTAAACGTAGATCCGTAGACTATATTATACACATAATATATGTGTACATAGTCAAACGTTGGACATGGAAGGAAAGCTACCCTTTCAAAATAAATTATGCAACAGAAACTTGATCACCATCCCCAACACCTCGAAGGTGCCTCAAAGTAGGAACAAAAACAACTACTTACACTCGATTGCATTTTTTCGTTACTCTGTAAAGTTTCCAAAAATTCAATCTGTTCATTGTCAGTTTAAAAAAAATAAAGGTACCAGTAATACTTCTTGTCTACCTATTTGAATACATTTTTAACCTAAGTAAAAAACTTGGTTGGACAATACAGTTTCCTGATATCAAAAGAATCTGTTCCTTCCCATCTTCCAATTTAAAAAATAGTATACACTAATAAAAATATTTTTTTAAAGAATTTATCTTCCGATATATCGATAAATTTTTCCCGATAAATCGGACATATCGATATACCTTTGACGATATATCAATTTATCGATATGTCGATATATCCCTTTCAATTTGCCATCCCTAATTCCAGTACTATCTATCGACCTTGTCAAATTAGTGTAGTTTCACCAGATCGAGAATGTGGGTGGAGCTCGAAGTTGAACATTTGCTCAACAGAGTGCATATAGGTACCCTTCTTGAACAGATTTCAAATCGAGCGTGCTCCCCCCGAACCACCCTGCATACCGCTAGTCATCCAGAAAATACTCTTGTCAAACCAGTATAGTTTCACTAGATCCAGGATGTGGGAGCAGCCCGTAGTTGAGCATTTGATCACCAGAGTGCATAGGTACCTCTCTTGAACAGAACAAATCGAACGTAAGTAAAATACGCTCTGCCTGATCTTATCTAGTATATATTGGCTAAGCGTATTACGTATTCCTTTCCATGAAACCTCCTCTGTAGTCATATCTGCTACGTTTGCAGGATCAAATTCAAATTTGCTGGTATAAAATGAATATTTATGCTCGAGAGGCTTGAGTTGCCGATGGCATCCCTTTCCGCGTAATGGAAATGTTGTGTTATTCGGCGTTTTGACCCGGTTGGTAACAGTGTCCCGTCACCCCTCGTTAGAGGGGTGAGACAGAGAGGATTACACAAACATGACTACAAAGCGGGACCTCTTGTTGTACTTATACTGTTATGCATATTATGTTACCTACTGGGACGTGAGTCGGCAACTTTCCGTAATCGGCCTTGTCTGGCAGTCCATATCGTGCATCCAAAATTATAATTTCTATACTTAGTCGAGTCTCACATGTATAAAACCGTAGCAGCAAAGAGCTTTGAGTGAGAGTAGATATGGAGTGGACATAACACCATAATTCAGCTGTAGTTTCCCATTAAATGGAATTATTTGGAAAGTTGACTCCTTCCTCTGTGTAGATGAGTCATTTTCCTAAATGCTCCTAATCCTCTGGCCCGCACTTCAATGGGTAATGACTGTCTTGCTTGGTACGAGTAGTTTACCTTTGACCTGGTGAAAGGGGGGAGTAATAGCACTGAGTCGTTACCCATAATGGAACCAGAGGGGGTGTTCTGTAACTTTATCGATTCGGTACTCAATGGATCGATTGGAAACGATGTATCGATTGTAAATGTCAAGGAGAATCAATAAAAATTACCACAACTTGATGTATCATACTAGTAACTATATTATACAAACGCTAAAATTATCGCCAGTAAATTATAATAATCCAAGAAGACTTGATTCAGTCACCTAGGTAACCTCATCTCGACAAATCCCCACACCACCTCCCAAGGTGGTCACAGGATTGTCAACTGTGGAGAGCTTTTGTCGATGTTGCTTCCTTACAGAACACCTCTCGTGCAAAACAGTGCGGAGCACAGTGCGGTGTTTCGCTGTTTTAGGGGAAGGAAAATCATAACGCTTCACCTGACGCTTCCTTCGGGCTGAAACCCACCTCATCTATGTTTTTTTGGTGCGGGGAATCCGAAAATGAAGTCAAAAAAGTTCTAGCGATAGAATTGGTGTGCATATTTCCACATTGAAACTCGTTATTCGCTCAGTAAGGCACAACCTTTACTTTCCAGTTGTTTCGACTAACAGCTGAATTTTCGGGGTGGCTATTTATATGTACAGATGATACGTACCATATAACGCAGTAAATAATTTCATGTGAACTTAGGTTTTGACGAAACAGAACGTCAATATTATCATGGCTCGGACTGTAATAATGATAGAACAGGAACAAATGAAATGAACATGAAACAAACAAAATATGTTATATAAACCAACACAAAACAAACAAATAATTGACTTTTTTTTAAAATATTTAGCATTATAATAAATCAAAAATAATTTCTTCGAATGAATATAAAACGATTAACATAATAATTGACTCTTTTTATTCGCTAACCAGATGTTGAACAGATCATTTCGACGGAAACTCCAGTCACCGATACTTACTGTAATGAAACATTGAAATTATTGCAATGAAATGCTGTTAATAAAAAAATAAACCCAGAAAACCGAGAAAATTTCAATTTTTAAGCTCTAATTCTTAAGACTTAAAATTGGCTTTTCTCAAAATGGGGAGAATTCGGGCGGTAGCCCCGTGTTATAGTAATACCCAATGAGAGTTTTTCGAAGGAATTGGCGTGCATACACGTGAATACTTCTTTAAAACCATATTTTAAGAGAACCATTTCTAGAAAATTAGCCTTAACTTGGGAGGGGCAAAATAACATATAAAGAGCCGTTTCAAAAATTTGAAAAAAATGTGTTTCACTCACCTTGACATGTGGGTAGAGTATAGAAAAATACCCGAAATTTTAGGACTTGATTGTCACCTCGTTTGGTTAGAAATTGATAAAGATCAAAACGGACCTGACGGCAGGCCTTCAAAACCATAATGTTTCAACTCGCACTGTTCTGTTCTACGCAATCAGAGAAGGTTTGGGGACCGATTTTCTCTTATCTCAAACATCCATATAAACATACATCACGATCAAAAGCTCTGGTCTGGATTTTCCTTCCCCTAAAACAGCGAAACACAGCACTGTGCGGCGTTTATCACCAAGTTAAGAACTCGACTGTTGTTATCAACAGTTGTTTAGCTTACAGAACACCCCCCCTAGGGCTTGAGTCGCCTTTTTGAGCTTGGGTGCCTTTGAATCTGAGTGGTAAATAGTTTAATGTCAATGCGGGTTATAGACTTGAGTGGTACTTATGATGAATCGGCCTGACAGATACCTTTATGACTATAATAGTTTTTCTTTCTTGTTTTGTTCATTCACTAATAAACATTATTTGTTTCCTGCCAACAGGATAAGTTAGGACAAGTATGATTATTCTTCTAAGGTAGGATTGAGGTAAATCTTATACTCATTTCTTCATCGACCACCTAATCATCAGATTTATGATCTCTCAACACTTATTCATTGCATTCTAAGGAGTTTATAAATGAAACATTCTTTCCCCAGACTGTTTGAATATACCTTTCCAGAGAGATTTAAACATCCTTTTAAACTAGCGATTCTTACAATATATATTGTTCCAAATCGTTTTGTTTTGAACCACTGAGTTACCAATTTCACCGTTAGCACAATGATTTGTAGATTCTCTTGGGGGTAGATTTTGACGAATGGTATTACAAGGATACTTAAGAAGGTGGGTATTTAGTAATTATATGTACCTTAATAATACACATAATGAGTAAGTTGTAATGTACTTTTCCCAAGTAAGTAAGGAAGTAGGTGTACGACCGATAAGCAACCGACCTAGAAACGAGGGTATCTGCACCCAAAATCAATCAGTGACTCCAACCAAGTCGAAAATTGAGCTCACAGATCAGCTAAGTTGATAATTGAGCTTCCAGATCATCTTAGCCAAAAATTGAGCTCCGAAATCAGCAGAGTCGAAAATTGAGGTCAGGGAACAGCTGAGACGAAAATTGAGCTCACAGATCAGCTGAGCCAAAAATTGAGCTCCGAGATCAACTGAGGGGGATACCCGCGGGGCGACATAAAAACGTGTCACTGTGTTGCGGACTCAGTTCTTTAAAACTGATTTGTGAAATTCAATGTGAACAAACAAAATGACTCATAATTATGGCATTCACATGCCAAACAATGTCTACATCAATCAAGCATACAACACATTATGTACATAGTTAGATCCTAATAAAATCACGTACCTAATAAGCGATATTCCGACCACTTCATGATTATTAGGGCGGTTTGGTATTGAATGATCCTTCATAAAAAATCTCTCACAGCTATTCTGGTACCTATATTTGGTATATTATGTTCTATATATTACGTAAATACCTAGAAGTTATTTAAAAGTTTAATTATATGAACTAAAGTAGGTAAAATAGTCCGGTTTTCTGGAAGGAGAGTCCGTATGCTACCTCCCTCATCTATTCATAAACGGGCATCAGTTTGATCATTTCCTTCCATCCCTTGCAGCTTGGGGAAACATTCACTTCTGACCCCACTGGCAAATGAAAGGGCACAAATCTTACTTGTCAGAGTTAACATGCCCCTTTGAAGTCGACCGTTTTAGAGAAAGGCGGGTATGTTGGTTTTCAAAGCAGGAGGAAAATGAGATGTCTCATGTGCATGCTTTTAAGGGGGTTCCGAGTTATAATTCGTTCTTTTGACTTTCACGTTGAACTCAAAAGGTAAAGGAGCACAATTCCGGGGCCTCCCTTGAACTAAATAAAGGCTAACAAGGTTCATAACTGGCTCGAATATATTAAAGTATGTCGTTGTACCGTATGATTGGTACTAGGTACACCCGTTTGAGCTGGTACCATCAGGCAGTTACTGTTGCGTATTTCACAATTTGCTTGTAATACTACCTACTGAATGAGGAAATTGAATGGTATTTTTTCAATTTTTTTCTGAAAAGGAATCGCTTAAAAGAGACAAAAACAAAAGCAATTTCATAATTTTAAAGAATTTATTGAAATTTAGTATTTTTGAATTCCCGCCAAGTCCTACCAGTAACTGACTCCATAAGCATGGAAGTGGGAACATCTTTCTACTTCCTCCAGACAGTATGGCCAACATACATCCCTGCAGACTGCCTAAATATAAGCTCAAACTTTGGTTACTTTCTGATCAGGTTAAAAAGAATCTCGCATTTCTTTAGTAAACATTTTTTATTTCGTTATTTTTGTTGCAAATAGTCAACTTTTGCACACGAATTGTCTGTATTATCGGTGGAGGGCCTGACGAATTTAGCGCTACCTGTTTTTTTTTGCTTGTGTGAAGTCAGTTAGGTTCTGGGGGGCTGGCAGTTTTTTCAAACAGCTGAGATTTTCATTTGAGCTGTCTACTATTATAGACAAATGCAAATATTCCGTGATTCCTATGCAAGGATTATTTATTTATTGATACCTAGTTAATCATTTCATTTGAAGTCAAATGATGGAAACTAAAATTTTAAATAACTACCTACTACATCTGGTACTTATATGGGAAGGATAAACAAGGAAAACCTGGAGTACAGCTAGTGAAGGCAACAAACTGTATCGCTGTCAGTGTTATAGCATAAAGATAAAATAATATAACATAAAAAGATTTGTGATAAGTGCGAAGGTCACAATCAACGAAGACAAGTAGGTGTGATTCAAGTAGAATGATTTATTGGGAACCTGGCCCGATTTATATACCCCCGAGATACACACCTGACAGAGTGGGGGTACATCCCCTGTCGGGCCACCAATCCTCTTGGTGGGGAGAGAGGGAGACACTCGTGATTCCACGTATCTCTTCCCTGCTCCCCACAAATATAAAAATAAATATAAATATAAATAAATATAAAAGTGTATAGTCTCCTATATCGCATATCAATGCCCTCACGCTATTATAAGTGTCGCATCCACAGCCTCAAAATGTCGGCTCGTATCGTGCTTATCAATGCTCGTACCCCTTAAGATTTTGGACTCAGCTCGCACCCGGTTTTGGACCCGGGATTGGCGGTTTGGAAATCTTCCATTGGCCGATGACGGGGTAATGCCTACTCTATCTCCTTCTCAGTTCTGAATTCGTTGTTCATGCCAAGAGTCAAGTGGTAAATTACTGAGTTGAGAAACATTATCCTGAAATCTTCATGAATAATTAATATTATCAACATGGATAACGAAGAATGACCCCATTGAATGTTACTAACCACCCACTTCTTTTCAAGTAGCAATGCAGCCTGATATTCAATATAAAACACGCCTAAATTATATTTTCCTACCTGTTAGTTGGAAAACTATTTCGAGCGATCTCGCTCTCCTCTGGAAGTAAGGGTCTGGAGTGGTCGTCTCTTGAAATAGCTGTAGGACGTGACCTAAGATTGATGATCCTGAATTATTACTCACATACCTAATATTATTTTGGCGTGGAAGGTCTCAAATAGTTAAATATACGCATAATTTATGTTTGTATATATAATATCTACTGAGATCTTGCATTAAACTTCTCATCATGCCCAAATTACACGTGAGCCGAATTCGGAGAAAAAAAACATCTGGCAGTTATTCTTCCATCCTCCGCTCTCCCTCTCTTTTGAATGAAAATAAACGAGCGGAATTTCATTTCCCAGAATGGAAATGTATTCATCGTTTGGAACTCGGAGTGTCGTTCATCCGATTTTTTCCTCTTTTTTTGCACAGTCTCATCAGCCTGGTGGGAACAAGAAGGAAACAAAGTCCGCTTGAAGCTTTTCTGAAGGACTCGCCACATTTACATCTAAATTTGATCCAATCCCATCTCAACTGCTCCAGCCCTCCGCATCCACCTTGCTGGCGATCCCCCCTTCCCATCAGAGTCAGAGGGTGCTTTTCCGTTCTCCAGAATTAATGTAAATCGGGAATTGAAAGTTCTTCCCTAATGGGATTTGTATTTGCCACCGGTCTCTCCGGTGTTTGGTTTACTTCCCTTGAGGTTTTTTTTCGATCCCTCCACCGCGGCATCCGCAATTATCCCTGACCCTTTCAGCCATACGAAATGTTTTGTTAATCAGTATATTTGTGTGCCATGGCCACCCCGTGTAGGATGAAATTGAGACATCCTGTCAATTTGACCTAAACTTATTGTGCCATATTATAAATTATTGGCATTAGGTTTTCTAAATCATTGTGACTTAAATACAAAGTGGACCCACTTCTGTAAAGAGAAGTGTATGTTCTGGTCTCTAAGAATAAGATGAACCAAAATACACAATAGCTCTTTATCGAGAATGGTTCCTTCCGTTAGGGGAAATAAGTGCGTCAGTTGGAGAATATGCCACTCTGGAGGATATGACTTAGATTTGACAATTTTTCTAATTCAGTTTCGATCACAATTCGAAGAAATTCCAACCCATGCCACAACTTTGGTTTGGCAAGTGAGCAATTGTTTCGGTTTGATTTTAGTTTGACTAGGTACTGCGGACCTGGTATGACAAGGTTTCAACTGCATAGTTATGGCAGATGGCGCCATGGTGACATTCAAGGTTGTATTCCAAATTGTGGAGTTCTTATGAATAGGGTCACACTTCAAATTGAAAGTCATTGTGGCCATTAGTATAGTTTCCAGTTCCAGAGATGGAGGAAAAAGTTTGAAAATTCCCGATACCACCTCTTCATTTCGCCCCTGCCGAAGCAAGTAGTATTTCTGAATTTTGGCAACCCAGCTGTGAACAAAAGATATATCCACGCAAAATTGAGATTTGGGTACACAAGAATTCGTCACAAACACAGGAATGCTGTTCTATCTATATTACGTATATATACCCTCTGTATTACTTTGCAAGAATGTGACGTGCCTATGTAATAACATGATAATGTTAGGCACCTACTCGTACCTACGTTACTGAATGAGTGCATTTCATTGTTTTGGAATACTCAATTCCGTCGCTTTTGTTTCAGGCCAAAGCCTCAAACAAGAAACCTCACCCCGTCCAACTAGCTGTCAATCTACGAGGAGTGTCAGTTGTGGACTTGGAAACCAAAGAGCGACTTCACGATGTGTCCTTGTATAGGTAATAAATGTTCACGCACAACCCTACTTTCCATCAGATTAGAACAACATAGTGTGCACCACATCATGTGTATTGGGAATGACGCACAGTGCTTCGAAGGTACCCTATATAGTCGGAATGGACAAAAATCTGATTTCTACGGATTCTTATAGAATTTTTCACGCTGATCACGAATAAACTATACATTAAGGGTCCTCGAAAAGCCATTCATGTTCATTCATGCTAAAAACTACTTTCTTCCATAGTTTTTTCATGTTATTGGCCGAAATGCTGTATGAGACGCAAAAATGAAGAATTGCTATGAATGGAATCAACTTTTAACAATTTCAGCAACGCATTCAGTGTTTGTGAAATAGGAAGAAAAATCCTTGATATGTAAACAACTATGGAAACAAAAACTTTATTAATAAACTAACGAAACGAATAGGTAAATAATTGAAACACTCGTTATATATTATTTATAACACTAATAGAATATTTTTAGAATAAATATTGATTGCGGATCATAACTTACAGAAACATGGTTTAAAAATAATATATATAGGCAAAGGAACCCCCACTTCGAATAAATCCCTCATTAGGATTGTAGACTTTTCTTCTGAAAAATGCAAAAAAGTTCTTGTGAGCAAGTCTTGGCAAAAAAAAAAATTTTTCATTCTGTTCAGGCGGATTCAACGAATATTTTAAAACCAAAATCTCAAGAACACTTTTAGCTTTTTGGAGAAAACTCATTTCAAAGTTTACGATCATTTTTATCAGCTAAACTTGATATATTATGTGCCTAAATTTAAAAAAAAAAAAATCATTGTGCATACCTCTCATAGGAGTAGCCATCGGGTCTTGATAGAGAATGAACCTTTTCCAACGGAGAAACACTCACCACTTTCATTAAACTGTTGCCTCGTCATATGCTACTGTCGTTTGCTGATACGGACATGATTGAGTGGGTACTCACTGATTAACTGTGATGTTTTTCTCACCTTTAGACCTCTGGGAAGAAGACCACATTGGTTTATTATTTTCAATAATGAACGTTTTATATTTTAAGCTTCATCAATGGTCAGCACCTTATCTATCGAATCGAGGCGGTTTCGATTCAATGGAGATAATTTAAAATTGTTTTGAGAATTCGGACTACACGTAGCATTACGTATGGCAAATTTAATTTTAAAATCGAAAAACCTGAAAAAATTCAGTGATGCTGCAGTCTTTGACCCCTCAATTTTAGTTATTGACCGTCTTTGTACGGTAGTCGTTGACCCTCTCAAATTATCTTCGGCATCAAAAACTTTCCTAACGAATCTATCATCGCGCAATCTTTTTAGCGAATT
>JAEMON010000013.1:12865100-12889481 GCA_030264115.1 Lygus lineolaris
GGCCCGTTCCCCTACAGTTGATTTTCCTCTAATTCTTGACTGCATGCTTTTTCTCTCATTCACTGTGATTCTGCCAACCAGCAGAATATGAAACTTGCTTGATTGCAAACGAAATCTAATGTCATGTCAGTAATTTCAGAGTGAACACACAATGATATCCAGGTAATTATCAAAGTTCTTTATTTCAGCGTGAAGGTTCTTTTTAAGGAATGAAGGGCCAGTCGGATGCTCGAGAGATGCCGTGGACTGCTGAGTCAGTCGTATGGATTTCATTTACCTTAAAAATTCTTTCATATTATTCCTTTTATGGAAGTTTCCGACTTAAGAAGTTTTTCTTCTGAAACTGCGACGATGCCTTTAAAGGGTTTCAATGCATCCCAATGCGCTCGGTCGTTTGCTTTTCCAACTCTTTCGGAAAGATCGTTGATTAGTGGGCCGTTGGTTTATCAGGAAATGAATAATGGTTGTTCCTCAGCTTTCAATTTATTATCGTCTTGTTGAACTTGACAGGTTGATTCTCAAGAACTCGTTGCCCTAGGATAATCCAGATAACAACTCCGCAGTTTTGCATATTTTGGAAATATTTCCACTTTTATGACGGTAATTGAGAAAGTTGAGTTTCTTCTTTTTTTTTCAAAGAGATTAAGGTCGTAGGAAAATCACCAATTCCCAATAACGAATCACCGATGCACTATTATAAGTAGGTTCTAGGCTCTAATAAAGATTTTTATGTCCTATAATAGTTCAAATTGTAACAATTGTAAGATTGAAGGCTCTAACCACTAATGGAAGTAAGTGTTTTCCTAAATATATTATTAAACCCACCTATCTTTTATAATCAAGCGACCGAAGTGGATTCGTTATTTAATAATAGACCTCCTCTGATAGTATAATCATCTGATATAAAAATATCACAAGATACGTAATTCATACCACGCTCTCATGTTTCAGATTCTTTAATATCAAACAATCAAAGTCAATATCAGATGCATGAAATATTTTAATCATCCCCATTATGAGATTATTTAGAAATTATGTGATTGTATGCTCGTTTTGATAATAAATACATTTATCATAATAGCCTGATAATGTTATGTAAATAGTAAACAGTTTAAAAGTGTTAAGTGCCAATTTATTTCACACTCCATTTCTTCTCAAGCGCTTAGTCTGAGAAAAGGTATACTTATTAGACACCTACAACAGAGAACACCACTAATTCTAAGTTTTCCAATTATTGCCAGTTAGCGTTCTTGGGAATGCTTATACAATATTATATCAAGAAAATCATGAATCAAGGATATCCGTTGGTTGTAGGAGAAAGCCTGCACTCGTTATAAACTAGTGTTTTCTCATTATAATTCATGTGCTGGCAAGGTTTTGGGGTTGCGGTCCAAAAAAACAACTACTCCTTATGATCCCTTCCTATAGGGAATGGAGCTATCTTATTTTTTGAATCTGTAGACAAGTCCCTAATAAACGTGATATTACTTTAATTTCAACCAAGGAGGCTAACTAATTTATTAATTTATCAACAATTTTTAATGAAATGTTTGTATCTTACCTACCCATCAGATAGGCACATCAGAGTGAAAATTGAAGATGAATACTCAAAGCTAAAAGTCATTAGGGCAGGAGTGCCCCAGGGAAGAGTCCTAGGTCATAATATACTCTACTTGCTATTTGGAAGGGACATCCCAGAGCCTATTGAATCCACCCCTGCAACATTTGCTGATGCTACAACTATTTCGCCAGTCGGTAAATCAGTCGAGGAAACTCCGAGAAAACCGAAACATTGGAGGAAAAAGCACGTCAAAAAAGGGAAAAAGGAAGCAAATTTGAAATTTAGAATAAAAAATTGGATACTTTGACTCCCTACATATAATGAAGTGCTGATCTACAAGCGAGTGATTCAACCAGTCTGGTCCTATGGCTGCCAACCCTGGGGCTGCTCCAAAATAAGTAATTCTTAGGGAAATCATTCAAACACTGCAGAACAAAATACTCGAGAGCTTAGAGCATGGCCTCTGGTATGTTCGGACAGAGCTACATTGAGACCTATCAGCATGAAAACAGCCTCTACAAACATCAAAACGAACCTGGAAACCTCCAAAAAATACGTTATTAGTATCGTACATATTAGATTAAGCTTTAATAGTTGTCATGATTAATCATACTAAGCTTGTACTGTATTTTTGAATTATACGCAAAAAAAAAAAAATTCAACTTTTTTTTCCAAGTAGTCTAGGTAGCTATTACTGACCGAGAAGACGCTGACTTATCAAACAATTATTGGGAACAGAATTTCGGGAGACAATCTAATAATTTTCATTATTTTTTCACTTTTCGTTCAAGATCGAGTGTATGATATGTAGGTAGGTAGACTTTTCGAACTAGGTATGTGATTGATGATTAACACAACTAAAATGAAAAAAGTCCCTCCCATTCATGCAGCATGAGTTGGTGAGCGAATTTTTAAAGAATAATTTTCACCGATTTTGTGGGTGATTCTTATAGGAAATTTCAGGCTGATTCAGAATATACCATTTATGTTCCTATGTTTGGGATGGTAATTCACACCAAAAACCTCAAAAAAACATGTTTTTTTCAAGCGATTTTTGAAACTAAATTTTCAAAATTTGACCTCTTGGAGTACTCCAAAAATTCTGGCCAACGAACTCATCCTTACTTTTGATATTATTGACATTTTAAAATTTCTTTGGATTTTTTATCTCGATCTCACGGCAGATATCGTCTGGAGTGACACACATAATTTCAGGAATCGTTTTAGAATGGTCTGAAACGGATTTCCATGAAGAAAATTGTAAAAAATTTGAATTACAAAAATTTTGAAGCCATTGCAATAGCTTCATTTTCTTCGAAAATTCGCTAAAAGAAAAAAAACTGAAGTGTTGGAGCGGAAAAAATAAGCTCTACTGAATTCGAACCAACAATTATTTATCGTAGAAGACTTTGACTTTAAACACTAGACCGCGAAGAGCGATTTTAATTATGTAGTTTTGGTGCATCACGCATCATGTTCAGTTGAGGTCTGGAAATGTCGAATGTTGAATTCTGAATTCATTACTAAATTATATTCATGGTTACCTTACGTTAATTTGAGTTTGATCGTCAAAAATTTGCTGAGAACGGACAGTTTCGGTGTTGCTAACCTCCTTCATCACGCCCAAGGAAAGCCTACAGGGAAGTCGACATAACAACATCAAAACTGTCTGAAGTAATGATACATAGTTTGTTTCAGACCATGAGGTAGATATCACGTTTCGGTGGTTCTAGAGGGTATAATAAAAGGATAGAGTAAACGTCGTGGACGAAATAGTAATGAGAGGGAAAGGGACGACGAGGGGAGGAAAAGTGGAGCCGCGAGTGGGGGAATTTCCTTAACTCCCACCTTCTCATGATGGTCTCGAGGGAAACCACATTTGTTGGTACGAATGCATGGGTGAGATGGTCTCACGAGAACTCTCTTCTTTTTTACCTACCTCTAAGTCTTCTGGAAGTGGATATAGTAGACAAAACCTGTTGTAATATGACAGCCACTGAGGGAGCAAAGAGATGTCTTTGCAAAGAGATGGCTCTAAATTCTTCTCTGAAATTGTCTTTCGATCACGGTCTGCTGTTGATTGATTTTGCTGAGTTTTTTACGTCTCCATAATTTTATCTTGATCTTCAAAACCCGTTGTTTTTGGAAAGATTATGGTGACAACTAGCGTATCTGTAGAAAATTTTGCCAAAAATATCTTATTAATCAGGAATTAAAGGCGTTTTTCCTATGTACAAAGTTACATGGTTTGACCGGAAGTTTGGTAATAATGCCACATAGTTCCATAAGATTCCCGCATCAACCACGAGGTTTGACTAGGGTTTCATTGCAATAGCAAACTCGACTCTAGTTCGTTGGTTCCAACTCCAGCTCAATTTTTGTCTGACAAAATACCAGCACCTTCTACTATGCTTAGAAGGGACAACTGGATATTTGGCCTTACTTTGACTTGATTAGAAATTTTTCCCACTCGCACTGGTGAAGGCATAGCCGATAACGATTTTAAAATCAGTCAATTACGTAGAAAACGGGTGCTGAATACTTAACCCTAGAACGGTACACTTCAAAACTGGTATGTTGTTGGTACACTACGTAAAAATGACGAGTTGGAGCTACACTTTGAAGAAATTTGTTTTACATCGAAACAAATGGTATAGTCGGATTCAGCGTGAAATTTCCTATAAGAATCACCCACCAAATCGGTTAAAATTATTCTTTGAAAATTCGCTCATCAACCCACGCTGCATGAATGGAACTTTTCTCTACCTTGTAGACATGGCAAAGTTACGAAAAATTTAATTTTATTAGTACACTACGTAAAAATGACGTGGTTGGCTTAGCAATCAACTGCTGTCACGTGGTCTAATTAATCCCAGGACACCTTTCACAGTTTCGCACCACTTCACTACTTGTTTCTCAAGGCACTGCTGAGAGTAGGGTGTGCTCAGGCAATAAGGAGGGGCGGTGGAGGCAGAACTTCCCAAACCACACGTAAAACTTACGTAGTGTACCGTTCTAGGGTTAATAACAGAATAATTACGAGTATTTACGTATAATCCACTCATAATCCTCTCTCACGGATAGTATCACTTACCCATGTTTAAATAAGTAATAGACAGTAAGTACATAAACCTATCCTTTTCACAAGAAAATCATTGCTAAGTACTGGTATGATTATTATTATTACTATCGAATTTAAAAGTAGCATACTGGTGTCGGTTCATTTCAATCAGTTTGCATTACAAAAATTGCATTGGTACATATATGTATATATACAGGGACAAAAATGTGTTGTTCATTGCTCGAGTCATTTAATACACAACAACCATAGGTACCAAGTTCTTGTATAGGGTAAAGGCACCAGTTATTTTCCACGCCCCAGTTATTGGCCGCCTCCTTCTTTAAGTTCAAATTCTCTTGTTAGTTAACCTAACCAATACAAAAGGCATTGGCACAAAAGGAGTTACAGTGTGACCATATTGAAACCTCACAGCAGTTCAGTTGGAAGTGATAGTGTCGTTGCATGAGGGGCTAAACCACCTGTTCCTTGTGACGACCATAAGCAATCCACCTCTCATTCTTAGGGATTTAACGTGTTTCCTCTTTGGTTTGGTCCTCCTATTTTGATATTTTCTCAATCTGCGATGATCTAGTAGTCGATTGGTGCCATAAAAATACAAAAAACTCGGGAATTAGGCAATAATATTGGTGTGGATAGTAGGTGAATCTGGCTGATTATCCGGCCAATAACTAGAAAAATGGACTTTTTCCAGTTTTTATGAGAAAAAAAAGAAAAAGTTCCATTCATGCAGCATAAGTCGGTGAGCGAATTTTTAAAAGAATAATGTTAACCAATTTAGTGGGTGATTCTTATAGGAAACTTCACGCTGATTCCGAGTATACCATATGTTCCAATGTTTAAGATGATGTCTTACACCAAAAACCTCGAAAAACACGTTTTTTAGCGATTTTTGAAACTAAATTTTCAAAATTTGACCCCTTGGAGTACTCCAAAAATTCTGGCTAACGAACTCAACCTTACTTTTGATATTATTGACATTTTAAATTTTTTTTTTTTTTTTTGATTTTTCATCTCGATCCCACGGGCAGATATCGTCTGGAATGGCACATAAATATAAACATATACGTAAATACATATAAAAATATATAAATATATTTATATTTCCATATAAAAAAGTGTTTAATTTTCAGGAATTGTTTTAAAATGGTCTGAAACGGATTTCCATGAAGAAAATTTTCATAAATGTGCATTACAAAAATGTTGAAGCCATTGCAATAGCTTCATTTTCTTCGAGAATTCGCAAGTACAACTTATTTGACAAAAACTACTGGTGAATCGCGAGGAACACTAAGGAATGCTAAGGAATACTAAGGAATACTATGGAACACTAGGGAATACTAAGCTTCCTGAAACCCCAAGACAACAGGGGTTTTCATGAAAAATACGAATTTCCAACACGATAGAAGCACCGGCCTAGTCTGTCTATATATACCTCTGCCTAGTAACTATATATCAGTTCTTGCTGAATCATGACTGCGAACGTTGTTTTCAAATATTTAAATGTAAGTTTGGTGATAGAAGAAATTGCACAGAATACGAAGAAAAAAATCTGACTGCACAAATAGACCAACAGAGAGACTCACAGAATAAACAATGGGATGGGTTTTGGAGTTTTTCCGAGAAAGTTCTTTGTTTCCAAGGGGCTTCACAATCACAATATATCCGCGCAGCGAAGCGACGGAAAACCGTATAGGTACCCTCTCCTTCTGAGCCCTTCCAAGTCCTGACAAAAACGATCGTCGAGGCAAAAAATTGGGATCGCATCGAAATAAAGAAGATGAGGTATGAATGACTGTGACACCATTACTCAACCAGATGGATAGAGGTTGTGGATTCAGATCAAGGCTTTGAAGACCCCGCTACCGTACCGCCGTTTTTGACGTCCTTATAACAACGTGCTTCATAATAGGAATTTTTTTTTTTTTTTTACAACCCAAGTCTTTCGACCAGTTCCCATATTTCTTCCGTTCAACTCAAAATCACTCCTAGAATTAGTCACTGGACAAAACGCTCGATGGAACATCCGAATGCGATTATTTCCAGTCCTTCCGAATTTTGATGGGGTCGGCACTTCAAGGGGAGTCTAACCGACGATTTATATATTTTACATCCGATGGCTTTATTTTTTGTAGGGTTCTCTCCCAGATACGTCTACCTCGGAATTGAGGGCTTTTTGATTTATGGATCGGCTCTTCTACCTTTGGTTGGAATCGGTATTTCAAAAGGGAACGAGAGATTTGAGAGTATCCTACAAATTCTTATTGAGATGAGTCGTGAATAATGCAGTTAGACACTTCGTGGTAAGTGATGGGTTTAGTCGGAAAAGTTCCAGTTATGCTCCGCACCTACCACACAAGCGAATCGATTGCTCTGGATAATTATTATTATATTTACAGAGATCTGTCTACCAACCTCTAAAATTTGAGCAAAATCGGAGCATTAGTTCGAGAGGTACTCATAGGTGGTCGTATGTGTGCACAGTGGCTATCATCATTCAGACGGTGATGACATTCATTTAGAAGACCCTCATTATTTTATTAATCAATCGATCATTTTGAAATTTCGTATTCTTCCATTCCATTTTCAAACCCACAAGCAATAATTCTGAGTGATGATACTTTTAACTATAATCTCAAAATTAGATTAAAAAGGGGTCATTGTTAGGGAAGCGAATTAGAAGGCAGACGTGAAAAGATAGCTAACTAGCACAACCTCTGGAAATTTGAGGGGAAATATTCGAATAACTCCCTAGTTTTCCAAGACTGACGGACGGACAAGGAACCAAACTTGTTGAGGATGCGTTATCACGCGATGTGCGAAAAGGAAGTTTTCATTTTCGTTAACCAATTTGTTTGCTATCGTAAACAATGTAATACATGATAAGGGCTCTCTAACATATAGGTGATGAGGGGACAAAACATCTTCGCGGCCCCAAAATTTAGTGGTCGAAGGAGAAGAAGAAGAAGAAGAAAAAGAAGGAGGAGGAGGAGGAGAAGAAGAAGAAGAAGAAGAAGAAGAAGAATGAGAAGAAGAAGAAAAATTAAGGTGATAAATGAGATATTATTTATGTAATTGAGGGGACAGTGTGGAAATAAAATATTTACATCTTTGCCATGGTTAGGATTGGCTTTGGCCATCAGCCTTTGGAGTTGGCTAGCATAAATCAACAAACAAGACGAAATACTCTGCCAAGTTGAAATGGCACATAGGTATATGTAGCTCCGCTACGTCCAAGAAAATTGTGTAAGTTCAAAAGTCTTGATCGTGTTGATGTTTGTCGGCTTCGACAAAATGTCAACATAAATTCAAAATAAAAAATTGAGAGTTCAAAACTATTGATGGTGATGATGTTTCTCAGTTTAGACTAATATGTCAAAATAATCGTGAACGAAATTTATGTTAGCGCATACGTAAGGCCGTTGATGCAATCATGATGAAATTCATATGGGCGCTCAAGGGCCCCTACCCGCACGATCCCTGGGAATTTGAACAAATGGAAAAAAAAGCGGACAGACAGACACGAACCAAATTTGTTCAGAGAGCTCTGAAACGTAAAATGCGAGTGGAAATGTCAATTTTGGAGAACAAACATTTTTTCGATTTCAAAGTGAAAACAAATTTTGCGCTACCTTCGGTAGACTCGGAAGAAAAGTCAATTTACACTTGAAACTAGGTAGACATATCGAAAAAGACAAAACAATTACGTCGGATGAGTAAAAATTATCTGCCCACAAGTAGGTACTTGAACTAATTCCTGGAACTCCAAGCACAGTGTTGATATATCTATGGAGATTCGGCCGATCCTGTGGGCTGTTTGGGACTTTTTCATATTCCAGCTTGATCATACAGGGTTTCTGAAGGTACCTGCACCAGAACTCTTCCAGAACTTGACAATGACTAACAAAGCGGTATCTAAGTCTTCTTTTACTTTTCGGTTACACATAGCGCTCAGCTCACAAAGCCTATCATGTATGGCAGGTTGGTGTACTTCAGGTTCAGGTGCTCACCAAGTAATTTTAGTACCCACCTTAATTGCCTCAGCTTCAATGGTTCGACCCGTCATATTGCACTCTGAAGGTGGTAAAGGGTGCGTAAGCTCAGCTAGTGGATATCCAATAGTTGATTCGTGTATCAAACACCAAACTTTACTTCCTCCAAGCTTGAAAGGAGGGAAGAGTTGAATGCCTTCATCTCATTCTTCCGACAATAAATCATTCTTAATTTGTCACCCGCTCGACTAATTTCTAGTCTGTTATAAACTCCCTTCACTAAAAACTCACGGGAAATCTCGTTAATGAAATTGAAATCAATCACGGGGAATTGACTGTGCAACAAGCCGTTCAAAGCCCCAATTACGATTCTTCAATTGTCATCGTTGGAAAATTCAGAATTTAACGTTTAATACGATGGACATCATTATTCCGCAGCGTTTTCATGCTCGTTGGAAATAATATCTTCGTTCATGCAGAAAAATATGACAATGGAGTTTTTAATGAGTTGGGCCACCCAAAGGAATCTTGCTGAGCCGGCGAAGGGGAAGTTTCTTGTAGACGCTCCATCAGCGGTTTTTCCTTTCTAGTTTTTCACAGCCTTTTTTCCAATAATGGTGAGAAGGACTTCATTAGAAGATTTTTCGCGGATACCACTTCATGGACAATTTTTCAGTTACAGTAGCTGTAGGTACAGTAGGTAGGTTCTTCAATAGTATCGACAGAATAGAATGTTGGATCGAGTAGATACCTGGTGAAATTATTACCTACCTGAGCATTCAGTAAACAGTGAAATTTACTATCTAACGAGTATATACATAAAGTTAGTGTTGAATCTCTTGGAATAGGAGACACTCCATAACAGAAGAGCGTAAGAAGACGATTTTAGAGCCGATTCAAACATGAAGTGTTCATTGAAATACGTGAAGGTAGTTAAATATCTCATATTCAGGTTGTATTGTTGAGAGAGAAGTTAAGGTGTGATTAGATCCTTTCAATTTAGATAGAGACAGACACTAGACGTCTCCTTTCTAGCTTGAGAAGGATGTTCCTATTATAAATTGATTGGGACAGCTGAGGCGTCTCCACTTCAATGTGTAATAGAATTTGTGAATGTGCAACTTGTTTGCTAGACGGAGACAGACGCTAAGACGTCTCCTTTTCTCACAGACAACTTGCAACGTAGATGAAGGAATTTAAGCTTGAATGGTTTTTGTGAGACCTGAATAGAAGATAGAAAATGTGGATGAAGGGGTGATAATTGAGAACTCGAGTTGAGGTTGAAAAGAGCGTGGGGATTGACTTGACCAGTGGTTTTTAGAGAGCTTGAGAGTGGAGCTAGAGTGAATGGTCTCTGGAGCCAGGACCGGCCGTTATACATATAGTGGTCCCTGAGTGGGGAGATCTCCTGTCTCTAGGTGGGAGTCTACCCACTCCAGGTCGCCTTAGGGATGAGTCTACTTGGTCTCTGGTCAAGCCTACCCAACCTGTTCATTCATAATGATCAATACTATATGGTGATTTATGTTGATTTCACCATATTCATCATCACCCAGTTGTAATGCCAGCGATTATTATTGAAATGCTATTATTATTGTCTATTGTGGTTGCAATGTTATTGCCTACCAGGTATCTGTGGGACGGCATCGTAAGGATTGGACTATACACCTTGTATTTTTCATTGCAGTACAACAGTCTAAAACATTCTGGTCTACAGGGCCGGCCTGAGGGGTGTGCGACGTATGCAGCCGCTCACTCGAGCCTTTAAAAAAAATAAAAATAAATTTGGCAAATATTTAGAAATTGATTCAATGTTGGGTTGATTATTTGGATATAGTTAATTCACTCTTTGAAATGAAAGCAAGAAAAACCCTTGTATAAATGTAGGTATTTATAATATATATAAAAGAGACTACGTGCTTATGTTAATAGCTCATAAACTTCTGTTGTGTGCGCGCCATTATTAAACTCTGTAATTTATCATTATTAAACTCTGTAATTATTGGTTCGCTATATATACCTATTCTGTTGCTTTATTTTCTTTCTCCCGTGAGACATGGAAATTTATCTTAGGTCCGTTGGACGGTGATTCCCGCATTAGCGATTAATTCTGAGAGTACTTGCAATATAAATGTAAAAACCATTGTAATGTAACCCAGAAGCTTTCAATAGTTTATTTAGCTAATAGTGGTTTAAGGTACAAGAAAGAGTATTAAATCGATCTAGTCAATCAATAATCAACCAAATTGAGAGACATACATTTAACGTTCTAAAAGGCGCAAAAGTGCACAAAAACTATGTTTTTGGACATTAAATTTCACACAGCATTTGCAACGGCGGTCTGTTCCTGCCCCTTGTTACTGATTCATAGATACCAGCTGGAGGCCGCTCCACTGTGTACTCATCCTCTATAATTATTATTACTTCCATAATTAATTTTACTTCCATACATCCATGTATTTTATTTTGATTTAGTTGGTGCCCTTGCGATAGCTAGAGTGGGGAGAAGCCACTAACAGGCTCTCCTTCTCAATGATTCTTCCCTTCTGCCTTTAGCTTCCTAGCGAACCAGTTCTCTCTCTTTCTTTAAAAATCTTTTTGCCTT
Organism: Lygus lineolaris; assembly: GCA_030264115.1. Taxonomy (NCBI): domain Eukaryota; kingdom Metazoa; phylum Arthropoda; class Insecta; order Hemiptera; family Miridae; genus Lygus; species Lygus lineolaris. The sequence goes on from JAEMON010000013.1 coordinate 12,876,338, forward strand.
TTCGGCCATTTTGGGGATTTAACCCACGTTGCGTTTTTGCAAAGTTTTCTTTTCAAGTTTTCCTTTTCCAGTTTTCCTTTTTTCGGTATTAAAGCCAGTGTTCATTTGTTCAGTTTTCCTTTTACAGCCAAATTTCAGGTTTGATTCTTTTTCTTATTTTCCATTTTCCATTTTGCATTTTCCCTACAGAGAGGAGGTATTTCATTTCTTGATTTTTGATTTCATTACTACAATTTATTTTCCCATATTTTTTTTGGATTTTGTTTTCTCCTTTTTTCCTCTTTGGTTTTGTGACCAATTTAATTTGGATTCTTTTTTTTGGGGGGTATTTTTCATACCCAGGTATTTTTCTCCTTCTGAGAATTTTTATTTTAGTTATTTTAATACCATTAGTTTGTTTTATACCATTTTGGTATTTTCTGAGTAGTATTGGGTATGGACAACCACAAAAAGTCCTGGTAGCAGAATCTGTTTCGTCTGCAGAGTGATAATTCTTACAAATAAGAATTATTACTCTGTCAAACATTTCAATTTTATCAATTGAAAATGAGCTGCCTCAGTCATTTGATTGAGTGATACAGTTGATTAATTGTCTCAGTCATTCCCCGGACCCCCCCTTTAATCTGGGGGGTATTCCATACCCCCCAGAACCCCCGGTAAGGGCATAAAATGTGAGTCTTGCACACTCGCAATTTTCGCCTTAGGCCGGCCCTGCTGACCCAAGAACCGTAGATGCATCAGAGCTTGAAACCGTGACCCGAAATCACCTTTAGATCTAAAATGAAAGGAATTGGTTATAATCCTCTCTGGTCAGGCATATCTAACCGTCACTCGCCTGAGGGTAATTGGTTGCTTAGCATAACAAAGCTCTTCTCACCTGATGCGGTGAGGATCCAATCAATACATGTTAGAGGATGCAGATTTAGGAGTCTCCCATTACCTGCACTGCGGCGAGTTGTGTGGTTGGAGGTGTAATTGAAATAGGATTCCACTTCATCAGTATTCAAATAACTCCCTTTTGTTTACATGAAAGATCGAAATCAAGCGAAATATCAAATCAGGGGTATTGTAGAGAGCCTCTAAAAGGAACGGAAATGCTCGTTTTACATTCCTACAAACACGGAACATGCTTTTTCGATTACTAATTTGTTCGAGAAGTGACGTAACATTGCCCAGCTATTGAGTCAATTAATCGTATAATGTAAACATCTGGTGCGAGGCTTCACACTACTTTCCTCACCCGTGAAAACCTGGAAAATTGATATTTTTATTTGTTTTAACGACGGTTTAGACCCTCAGGATATTTCTGTGGAAATGATGGGTTTTGAAACATGTTTTTACTTGATAGATAAGTAAGTCCTGCGAGTTTCATAAAAATCGTTGTACTAGTTTGGGAGAGTTTTGAGTTGTTCTGGTTTCGGTCATTTGGAAATCGGTGCCAATAAATTTTTGCAGCACCGATACAACCTAAGACTGACCAGCACGAGAAAGATCTTCAGCTGATATAGTTTTTCCTTCTATTCTATAAAATTAGCCTCTCCCTAACGATATTTAATGGAAAAGTTAGGATACATCGAGAAATTTTTTACTCGTGAAAACCGGGGGAATTAACGTTTATTATTGAAGACTTCTAACTAGATGGAACAACCGAATTATTTATTTTTGGAACATCCAATCTAAACTCCTGAATTTTTCCAGCTGAGTGGAATAAAGAATGGATCGAAACAACAGGTTTACAAACCTTCCTCTGTTTTAATACCTCCGCCTTGAATTTTTCATCCACTCATTCATTCATTGAGGTAGAGGATTTTGATCAATACATAAATTCTTGCATCTCAGATCATTACGTTTGGCTCACTGATTAAAGTTTGGTCTCCAACTTTCGAAAAGTTGGAAAACTAGCGGGATAAGTAATCGTTGGAATGATTAGGAGGGAGGTTCCCTCAATCCTCTATGGAACCAAGTAGGGAAATCGAAATTCTGGAAATATTTTTTCTCGTCCATTTAAATGAGTTTTGAATTTCCTAGTTGTCAAAAAAATGTATGGCTTGCAAATCCGAACTGCTGGTGGCATGTGAAGTCAATCAAAGTTATTTTTTCCCCGTTTGGGGATCCCTCATGTCATCACCGTGTCCTCTGATTGGGAAACTACTGAACGAGAATTTACAAGTGACACGGATTTCAATTCCCGAAAGAACTGGGAGGGTGGCTTGATGAAAATGAGTTTCAGTTTATCAATTTTCGATAATAAGCATAAACCCTTGGAATAGATCTACCAAGAAGTTTGTTGTTGTACCCCCTTTCAAAATTGGTTATTATTTACCCACATATCAAGAGACGTAGATTCAAACATACAAATGACATTCCGTTGTTCGATATTAGTATGGATAGAACTTAATGAAATTCGATTTATTCATTTGACAAAATAAATAATTTAACTCAGTGTGGAAATGAAGAGATGGTATCTTCTTAAGTTTTACAAAAATATAGTGTGGACACCAATTAACATAAATTCCAATCTATGTGCATTGCGAGCCTTCTCAAAACTTGCGCTAGAGGAGGGGTTGTCGAAAAACCTGTCATTATTAATTCAAAAGGGTTATTCTCGAAATAAAAATGTAAATAATCGTTGAACTGAAACAGAATAATACAAAATACAATTCAAATCAAATGGAAATCTACTTCTTAGAATAGAAAACTGATTTTCGTCGGTACCAACAACATGACGTGGTCATACCAGCAAAATAATTTTTAGGTTTATTTTACATTTATAATGAGTATTAACTCGATTTATTTCTTCGGGTAGAAGGTTGAATTTCTGAATACCTCCAAATGCCAATGAGTTTTGCCCAAAGGTAACTAGTTTTTTTGCATTTAACTGAAGGAATAATGATGTTAATAATCTTGCTAGGGTAGTGATCGGGGAAGATTGACGATCTCTATATTATACATTGAAATCAACGTAGTCCTGTCCAATATTTCATGTAGATAATGAACTTGGATGAATCTGAACAGTTCAGTTGAGGGGAATCTCTTATTCTTTTATATCACTTCAATTAAACATCTTTGGGTTATCAGCTATATATAAATACGCTTTACAAGCTGATCCTCGTACTGCGGCTCAGTATTGCGTTATCAATTGTATTAGTGCGAAACATAAATTACGGTCCAAAAACGTTCTAACTGCCAATACAACATGCATAGTTATTGAAGGCTTCCAATAGTTTTTTAAATACACGTATCCCTTAGAAAATACATCCATTATGACACCAAGTTGAGAATATTTACCAATCCCAGGGCACGAACATCCAGTTGTTAGTGCACAATCGAGTTTATGACATTTAATTTGGTGCTCTTTATGTTTGAGACGCCACTACGTCTCAAAGAGAAAGCTATGCATTGGGTTATAGTGTGGTGTTTAAATGGTTTTAATTTATGTTTTGGGAAAGTGGAGTACCTAGTTAGCCCCTCTCTTAGAGAGAGAGCAGTAGGGTAAGGGCACCAGTAACAGACAAGGGTCCAGTGACTTATATTAAAAGTCAAATGTTTTCGGTTTGGGTGTTTAAATTTAGTTTTGTAGGTACAAGTCAAAAACCTCGTAGTTGTGTTAAATTCTCAGTTTTTGTGATTGAAATTGTCCTGTTGTGTACTCACGTATTGTTCCTTTGAATTTAATAAGTTTTTAGTTCTGACAATAAACACATTTTGCGTATTGTGAAGGAAAAAGGAATTTTGTGTGTGTCTGTTACTAATCATTTTTCCCTGTCTATTACTGAGGATCATCAGATTTTGCGGTGTCTGTTACTGAGGATCGAACCTCTTTTCATAATTGAGCGATTACAAATAGAATTAACTAATTTAGAGGACTCAGAAGCAGCCAAACGTTAAAGGAGATGTTGTTGCATGAGAGAAAAATAGTTGGAAAACTCTGAATACATTACAAGGCTCGGAAAATTGAGTTAACCTGAAAGTGATGTCTTAAGCATGTCTGTAACTGGTGTCGTTACCCTGATGAATGATTGAAAGGACTTCAGGGTGGGTGGGCCGTGAATAAGGGTGCACGATGTCAATGCGATTCTACAGTATTGGATGAACCCATCGAGATAAGAGTAGGATAAAGCAATGAGACTTTGAGAGGGGACCGTCGTGACCTTGAAAGCTCTAGATCTAGAGCTTGGAAGATGGTGGCGCCTTGGGCTCCAGCCAAGGACGAATCATGAGAAGCAGTTTATTGGAATAGATACCTAACTCGAATGCAGCACTTCAATGATTTCGTGTTCTATCCACAAATGTCCTCACAAATTCCGACCGACGAGTGAAACGTAAACCTTTGAGAGAGGTGCATAGCTGCTCTAGAGGTGCATTGCTCTTGCTGATTGGCTCCATGCATGGGTACCTACATGAAGAGATTTCAGGTAAACGGTTTCCGACCATCGAGTTGGTTTACTACTATCTTATACTCCCTCGATGTCCACAACCCACCTCGCTCCGTGCACTCCCTCTATCCTACTTTTATCTCGATGGTTGAACCACCATGGTTAATAGTGATGAATACCGTCGAATAACCTCAACCCCAATCTCCGATGGTTATCATGAAACATTTAGTGTCCATTTGAGAACTTGTGGTTAAGACTACACCGATTTCCAGCCAGATTGTATACCTACAGTGAAATAATTCACATTCCTCAAAAGAAGAGCGTCAAATTAGTAGGGTTACATCGACGATTAATTCAGTAGATCTGTAAGGGAACAAAAGAGGAAAGGAGACCATACAGTTAAAAAGAGCACCGAATAAAATATTCAGAGAGTCCCAGCGTTATTTTTCTTCTTTTGGAGGTTCAAGGGCGCTGAGGGAATTAACTAAGTATGGGAATGCAGTGAAGAAGTGGTTTATTCAATGTCTGGATGGATGGAGTAGTTAGCCTCGGAGATAAAGAGGAGTAATGAATGATTGAAGGGACGCCAGGGTGGGTGGGCGGTGTAGGAGGGTGCGCGAAGGGCTCGTAGGGCGGGCTCAAGGGCTGGATCCGTCTCTAAGGTCTTCAGTTCGACTTCGGCCGTCGTCATGGGACCTTTGGCGGTAACTTTCGCGTCGCTTTTGGTCGCGAGTGTCGGCGCGTCTTGCCCTTTCCCTCCCCGCGAAGCCCTTTCAAACTCCTGGGTCGGTCTGTCTGTCGAGCGAAGGGCCAAAATGTCACCGGTCGTTTTCCACGGGTTGGCCGTCGAGACGTACCCTCCTATCAGTCCCGATTCGCCTTCGAAGGGTTTTTATTACACAGCGCAATTTTGGCTCATTTCCGTCTACAAATCTGCTCGTGAGCTGGCTGCATTTTTCGGGTCCGGACCTCCTGTGAATGGTGTTTACGACATAAGAGACAGGTGAGATCTGACAAATTAACAACAGTTATTTATTATTTCATCAAACTTACTTAGTAAATCCCTATGACTGAAGATACTGGAAAACCTTTCCTAGTCTCTCTACCTTGGACGTACTAATATAACAATGATTTCCCACCATCAAGGTAGGTACCTTGGGAGTACCCGTCATTTTATTTCAAGGAAATAACCATGATTTATTCTGAATCAACTCCCTGTAACACACGGTTTTTCCCCCTCAGTTGGTGTGGTTTTATATAAAAATATATTTATACTATATTAATTTATAAATAATTGTAAAACAGATTTTATGCTTGTGATACGACCTTCCTCATTCTACCCTTCTCTGACAATTTTCCACTCCCATTTTCCATGAGAGAACTGCTTTATTTTTGGGTCTTGGGGAGTCCTTCTTTCTCATGAGAAGGTTGCCTGAAGATGGGTATAGGTGACCCGAAACGTCGGGAATATGAGTGTGCTACAAAGTGAGAGGTTTTCTGGCTGAATTCCGACTAATCTCCTACAGATAACACTGTCTCAGGGAATAGTGAATAGAATAGAATAGAAGCTGCCTTTATAGAAACATTCGGTATTAAACATTCTACATTCAGATTCACACGCCCCTCACAATATCCTTTTTCAATAAATGTATGTATTTTGTTATGAATAAACCCACATCGTTTTTGCATTCTCCTAGCTTTTCAAGTACCCATTATCAAATTTTTTCAACAATTGCGATTTCTTCTCGTATAGGTACACTTTTGAGGTACTTAATAGTGCACCTCTATGAATTATTTCACAAAAGCTTATAATTTGTTGTAAAGATCAATTCTTATCTACAGAGATCACTGAAAGTTTGTTCATTGGTCAGTACTACGTCGGCGTTGCAAAAACTCGCGATTCCCAATCATATTTCCGTCATTTCTCCTGTTCAACCCCCCAGCTCTCTAGAAACTCACAAGTATTATGGAAAATCCTTTGCACGGAAATTTTTATGAATTCACGCAGCTGCAGACGAATATTAATATCTGCAGGGCGTACCTACCTATGTAGGTATCTTCAAGTAAAATCTCGTTTGAAGCACCAAAAACACTATTGAAGATGTCCGGCAAGCAGATACAAGGTAGACAAAATAGGAACTGCTTAGCCTGTAATCTAGTCCATTTTATGGAGAAATTGTAATTAAAAATGGAAAAATTGTTAGGGTTAATATTTTTATAATATTAACCCTAACAATGTTTCTATTACTATTCTATTATACATTAATATTTTTATAATATTAATGTATAACTATTTATTCAATGAGGAATTGTTTGTGGGTAGCCATTATAGGTATACTTTCTGGGGTGAGGGTGGAATGATTCTCGGCTTGCTTCCATTTGTAGATTTATTTGTCTCAAGCCAACATGTTTCGCAACGATATGTCGTCTCTTCAGGGATCTACTTTGTTGCTTAACAGTGCGGGCTTGTCCGCTTTGTCGTTGTTAACACTAACTTAATAATTATGTGCAATTCTTCTGAGTGGCTTCCTATGCTCTGCGGTATGGTTGAAGTAGGCGTCGATTCATTTAAGATATGGTTCATTTTAATATAAAATTGACAAATTTGCAAGAGGTTGAATGTTACTCTAACATTCAACCTCTTTAACATTAAGTAACATTCAACCTCTCGATCAGGAGAATCATTCCTCCCTCTCCCCATAAAGTACTCAATGAGGTATATTATTGTATTGAAATTAATAATTATTTATTTCATTCATTATGAATTTGCGGGTCAGCAGCATAACATGAAAGTGAGAAAGTGGGTGTAATGAGTTATTTACCACAGAAGCTTTTTCAATTGATTTACTCGTAATATCCCGTGTTCATTTACTTGCAGTTGATTATTGAATTGGTTATTGAACTCCGTATTAGAAACAAAGTTAGTTAAATACGAAATTGTAAGGTTGAACAAATTATTCATGGAAGCAGGTATGGATACATTAATAGAAAATACTTGAGCTTGGTGTGCAATGTTACAAAATGAGGAACAAGATTAATTTTAGTACATTATTTTCAATAATGAACCATTGGAATGGAGCACGAACAATCCATTTCGAGTAGAATGCAATTTTTCGTGTCGATAGAGACCTCGCGGAGCATTTTAGGACCAACCGTTCGCTCCCTGTAAGGACTTAAGGGTTGAACGAAAAAGATCAAAAACACGATTGTGAATCGCAAATCTTCCTGAATGCCAAATCCCCGTTCAAAGATCAACTGATCGAGTGCAACTTTTTTCGATTTCACCGTTTGTCCACTTTGGAGAAGCTTCCATAGTTACTACACTTCGATATGAATGTAGAAATTTATCTCATTTAATAATAATTACAAGTACGTATGTGCTCATTGTGAAAAGAAATAATGATTGTGAACCTCGCGATTTAATTACGGTAGGCACTCACTAAATACGATTGGGATCTTTACGGATGGGTGATCTATAATAAAGGAAATAATAAACCGTTGTGTAATAATCTGCAGCCTGTATTCAAGTAATTTCTATGGACCAATTTAGCAAGTAAAAAAACCAATTTCGTTTTTTTCCTGGAATAAGATGAATGTAACTAAAGAAATGTTGCAACACGTAAATTGTAACACGTAACACGTAAGTTGTAAACGTTACTTGTAACATAAAATCGTAAATTTTACAAGTAACACGTAAATAACACCTGCACATTAATAAGAACACTTAGATACATAACAATTAAATGACCCGTACATAATAACAACACGTTCATAACACGTACATGGCATGTAAATTATTATAGATTCGTAACCTTTTTTCAGTTGTTTGGGAAAATTTTTCAAGAGCCATCAAGGAAAAAAGTGACGATTGGGTCGACGTCTTCCTCCAAATTTCCTATCCAGAAATTTCAGGAAATCCAGATTTTTCGTAATAATGGAATCATCATTGATCACTAAACACAAAATTAATGGTGATTGATTTTAGTTGATCATCAAGTTGACAAAAATCATACTTACCTATACAGGGTGGTCCACCTATTAGGCTCACCCCCTTTATTTTTTCTAATTTTGAGGGTAAAAAATGCGTTCCAACGCTAGTGTTTATAGTTTTTTGCGTACTTTTAGAAAATAAAATAATTGTGCATTCCGCAAACGTGCGCAATGGACATCAACTTCGTTTCTTCACATGAGAACAACCTCTTTTTATTTCAGATTTGAATTCTACGTAAAATTTCATGAACATTTGACCCCTAATCGATTTTTCCGGCAGCGCGCGACCGGTCTAGTGAGCATGCAAAGATGCGCAATACTGCCATTTCACTGAAAAACTAACTTAGGTGAATCACAAGTGTGGAACATGAAAATTCATTGTTTTTCAAGTCTGATTCACGTAGTGCAAACCGTTTTTTGATTTGACTTGGATGGGGATTAGAGCCAAAAATGTGACCATTTCCAGTGAAAAATCACCATTAATTTATTCATTAATAAAAATAATTAGAATTAATAATTAGAAATCCAATAAATAATTTATGCAATCCCATAGAAATCCAATAAATAATCTATTCCACCCCATTTAAATATCAGTGGTGATTTTTCACTGGAAATGATCACATTTTTGGCTCTAATCCCCAGAAAACTGAGTCAAATTAAAAAACGGTTTGCACCACGTGAATCAGCTTTGAAAAACAATGAAATTTCATGTGCCATACTTGCGATTTACCCAAGTTAGTTTTTCAGTGAAATAGCATTTTCGCTCATCTTTGCGTGCTCACTAGACCGGTCGCGCGCTGCCAAAAAAATCGATTAAGGGGTCAAATGTTCATGAAATTTTACGTAGAATCCAAATCTGAAATAAAAAGAGGGAGTTCTCATTTGAAAAAACGAAGTTGATGTCCATTGCGCACGTTCGCGCAATTGCGGTCTGCGCAATTATTTAATTTTCTGATACTACGCAAAAAACTATGAACAATAGCGTCGGAATGAATTTTTTACCATCAAAATTAGAGAAAATAAAGGGGGTGAGCCTAATAGGTGGACCACCCTGTATAGGTTGATATTTTCCCATATGAATACGTACCTACCTGCTGGTTATTATCAGCTGATCGAGATTTGTCTCCCCAAAATTAGCGCTTGGGGTTCCATTTTTTGGGGGAAGATTTTTTAGCATACTACCTTTCAGTCCCCTCCAAACCACAATATTTACGTAGGTAACTTCCTAGTCTGGAAAATATAATCTATTAATCAAATATTATTTCTTATAAAATAGCGTTGGCAGTACTCAAAATCAGGTTTTAAAGTTGAGGAAAATATGGAGAAGCCTCGGGCCAGATGTTATGAAGGTTGTGGGTGTAGGTACATACTTACTGAAAACTGACTCAAGGTAAAATCCCCCCCCCCCCCCCCACACACACACACACACACCCAAGTGATTTCATACTTTTCATTGAGCTGGGTGTCCCTTATCTCGTCAGAACAGTTTTTGTTTCCTCAACATGTTATAGGTCGGTTGTAACAAAAATAGCTTCATCGTGTTATGGGAACGTTATCTCAGATCGTTTTGTGACTACTGGAGGACTAAGTTCCCCCGACTCCGTTTCAACGCTTCCACTCGGCTCTGCAAACACAATTTATGTGGCTAAACAACGTTCCTTGAACGACGTTCTTTATGTACAAAGTTTCTTTCTTCAGATTAACTGAGGGAAATAACTCGTATAAACCTGGAGTGGATCTCAGGGAGTCTTTTCAGCTTGGTTGCTGCCTCACAGTGAAAACGGGTGTTACCCACGCGAAGCACATCTATAATAGAGTCTGAGAGTGAAGATCAAAATAAACGAGAAAACACTGTCTTGAACCCATCACTTCTATATTAATAACTTTACATGTGAGGTGCTTGTTTACAAAATTGAGTTAACGCTTTCCCGGAGTTTTAGATGGGTGGTTCTTCACAAAAATGCCATCAGTTTGGAGCTGAAGATACTCTTGCTCGCTTGAAAAAGAGGTTGAATATTCGAATTCATTTTGAAAAGTACCATTGTGAGGTAGCAAAAATATAGCAAACAATGTGATGCGGAAATAAGAACTTTTCTTATGGGGAACTGGCTCAGACTTATAGTGAAGAAAAAACTTCTACCTTGTCGACGATGGGTCGGGGGCCCCTGGTGGCTTCTATAGTTGGTGACTTCGAAGAAAAATAAGCGAAATCCGACGAAATTCCACCTTTACAAGCCGGAGCAAATATGAGATTGAATCTAAGGTTTTATGCACTGTGAATGAACTAATTAGGTAGTAGACGTGACTCGAAATAATTATTATGTAAATAAAGCTTTTCGCTTTTGCTTGTTGAGTGGAAAATGAGCGATGATAGATATGTAGCAATTTGTATCAGATCAGTTCACGAAAATCATGTCATGCTTGTGCCTCCGGTTGCAATCTCTTGATCAGAAGTCGGAAAATAAACTCATAGATCAGCTGAGTCGAAAATGGAACTCTTAGATCATGATAAATCAGCTGAGTGAAAAATTGAACGCATCGATCATTCATAGATCTGCTGATTCGGAATATGAGCCCATAATATATCGTTATTTATCGATCATACTGCATAGATTATTCATGAATCAGCTGAGTACGAAATTAAATCATAGATCAGCAAGTCAAGATAATGTGAGCTTATAGATCATTTTATGGATGGATTTATGTGTCAATTTAGTGTATTTCTACGTTTAATTTGGCATAATAATTATTTAGAATTTAAGGACTCTGCCACCTCCAACTACTAGAAATAGTGAAAATCTGTACTGCTGCGCAAAGGAGAAAAGCAGTTCCTACAGCTGAGCAGTTTTTGGAAAACTGAGGTTTTGTGTTTTGTGCCATAAATATCTCAATATTGGGGTCAAAAATATGGGTTTGTTCGCAAAAAGTGTTTATTTTCGACCCAAATTGAGATTTTTATGGTACAAAAAGCAAAACCTCGATTTTTCAAAAACTGCTCAGCTGGAGAAACTGCTTTTCTCCTTTGCATAGTAGTGTATTGGTACAACATATTTGTCCTAAAAAATATTGAGTCGGAAATAGGTACTAGGTGATTCTTAGTACACACCTAATAGTACGTTGTACCACCCTCTTATTTTTTGGTGATTTGAATTTTAGTTGCCCCAAAATGGTTCAAACATTGTTGTTGGAGTTCCGGAAAACCCATTTGACCAAAAAACAATTTCGGAATATTCAATAGGTACTTTGGTAAGGCCTATTTCGCAGCAGAAATAACGTTTCGTGGATTGAACATCGTTCTCCTGTGTTTCAACACTCGAGAGAAGACACATGCCCGGCTAAAAAATCGACATCTCACCTCACGGAACCTCAGTAAGCTAATACAATTTTCATGACGTTAGATTGACCTTCCCTCCTCCGGCATTATCATTCCAAAGAAAACGTCAGATGATTCCATAATGTAAATGTAATTTTTCTTCCGGGGAAGGAAGGGGGATTGATAAATTTTAAATCGTTTCCCCTCTCTTAAAAACTCCAGTGCCGTCGTTGAGGAACGTAACAGTAGGGTAATTTCCTCCAAGATTCCGCTCACGAATGGGCTGGAATACATAATACATAAGAGAGGCTGCGATAATGAGACCATTCCCAGAGAGATAGCGGTGCACTGAGGAGGGCCAGCCAGAAATATGACAACGCTTCTTTTTCTACTTTTTTTACTTTTCACAAAGGGTCGAAAAAAGGGAAATGTGTAGAGAGGAGAGTGCGGCTCTGAAATGGGAGTAATGAAATGTAAAACAAAGCATACCGGGTCTCCACCTCTGGAGTCTTTTTTGCTGGCTAATAGTGCAATCAAGTAACAACGGTGATAAATGTTGAGATATTCCGAGGCAGAAGCTTTTCCTCTGGGGAGCCGCAATGGGTTTTGTTGTGAAATTTGTATTTAATGGTGAATCTTCCCGGGGGTTCCCCGTATGCAGAAGCTGTAAGGCTGCGTGCTATGTTGACCCCTAATATTCAGCGTTTCGTGTCATTAGTAGAGCACATTATCCGCTTACGATGAAACTTTGCCGTAACGGACCACCCATAATGTTCGTGATAGGATGAACTTGAGTATTAATATAGAACTATAATTTTACCCCACTCAAACGTAGATGTGAAATACACCATTGAGTTATAAAAAAGTCTAGAAGATCACAAATATGACATTATAATCGAATAATTATTGTGGAGCCTTCTTGAGGGTTTTGGCTTGAAGAAAATGAAGGGTTAAAGAGTGCCCAACAATTTGCATTCCAATTTACGCTCGTTTCAAAGCTTATTTCAAACCTATTATACATATGCTTGACATATTATATTATATTATATTATATATTATATATTATTAAAGTATTTATCTCAAAATGACAATTTCGGACATAGTACTTCTGTGCTTTGAGGTATCGACATCCTCATTCATCCATGCAGCATAATAGTTTAACAGAGATGTACCTATAACTTCTGGCTGGTAATTGCAAGGAGGTGAATTCTGGAACAAAAAGAAACCGGAGTCAATGAAAACGTATATTTCCACGAAAATTATGAGTAACAAATTGACATAGGTTAGGTCATCTTCGGTCAAAAACAAGAACTTCTTGAAGAACAAATGGGTTTCCACAACATCAGCGCGAGTGATTCAGTTCGTATTCTGGGATGTCCTCTGCAGCCTGGCTGGTCACACGGTCTGTATCGGGTGAATTCCATATACATTTAATTTCAACATTTATTTCTGTGATTTTGGTTTA
>JAEMON010000013.1:12896831-12907267 GCA_030264115.1 Lygus lineolaris
TCGCGGTCATTTTTTCAGGAAAAAACTTTTTATTAGTATATAATGGTTCAAAAAAAGGGGGATTTTTGATATTTGAACAGTTTTTAAAAAGTACGTCGAGCATATGGTGACCAGCTGTTCAAATGCAAGTTTCCAGTCTCTGCTTGGAGCTCTGCATCGCGCTCTGCAACCTGCTCTGCAATATTTCCCGAGGGGTGCGGTTGATTTCCGTGGTTAAGGAATCTTTCAAATCGTCTTTCGTTAATTTCTCTTCGATTGTTGCTCCCCCAGTATATCTGAAATGTTGTTTATTCACAAAGCCATTCAGGTGGAAATGTGCTTCATCGCTTGTGAACAAAATTATGTTCTCGTTGTCGGCAAACACAGACTGCATCCTCTCACAAAACATTTTTCGTTAGTTAAAATCGCTTTCCAACAGTTGTTGACATACCACAATTTTGTAGGGATGAAATTTTAAGTCGAGTTGACTGACTCAGGTTCACGTTTGAAGATCGAAGCCGGATAGAGCTGCTTGGGCTCTGAAGGGCAGCCACCAGGGCCTTATCGAAATTGTCTGGCGTTCGCGCTGTTCGATGTCCTCCCTTCCTTTTCTTCATCACACTGCCCGTTTCTTTAAAGTTTGAAACCCACAACACAATTAGGTTACGATTGGGGATCAGTCCACAGTTAGGAATCGCGAAACGGCGACAAAAATCCCTTTGAGTTTGAGTGATGGACTCACCATTCACTAAAAAACGACTTACGGCAAAAACTCGTTGTTCAATTGTCCATACCATGTTGACTACTGACCCTAAAAAAAACTCCCGCTCTTTGTGAGCACAATGGCCCCCACCGCACCTCCCTACGAGTTTCAGGCTTTGAGTGCTATCTGTTTCAAAAACTTGGATGACCCTGTATAATATTAATAGTCCTTATACACGGTTTAATCTATCTCATGCCATGAGGGACGAAAATAGATTATTGTTATGATATATCCGAATGGAGGCTGTTTCCGAAAAGTGTTTCTCTTATCTCGCGTTCGACGAGGTCATTTCCAGAGAGGATGAGGACACTAACCAACCGGAGGCACGTGAAGAAATTTCGAGAGGCTCAGTAAGAAGGGATTTGGAGCATCGATGGCTGCCCTAAACCCTCTTTCCAGAGGAGTATAATCTTCGGTCATTGAAGAGGGCTGTAGGAGATGTGAGACCGCAGTTTTTCTCTTGAAACACCGCTCTGAGGTTTCAGCTTGCTTCGAATTGGGGTTTTGGTCCCTTCTCTGTCCGTCGGTAGCAATTCTTTGTCCCGGGCAGAACTTTACTCAATAATGGCCCGACTTTTTTGAAATTATCAGGTATTGTGCGGGGGCAGCCCCTATAAGGTCTCCCAATAATTCAGTCGCCCACAGATCATTAGCGCTTGCGCTTGCTAAAAAGTGAATTTCCTGAAACAACGGTTTTAGAGTTCCCTATTGACCGATTTCGCTCAATTTCCGGGAGACGACTCAATTATTATTTCCAATAAATTTCGTTACAATTAAATTAATGGCGAATAACTTAGTTATGTACGCTTGATTCCGGAACTCTTCTACGAATTTCGGTGGAATTATCAGTGACTGATTCTATATATTACGTATACCTCTGCGTCCATGTTACGAAAGGCAGAAAGTTAAACTGCCCACCCAACTTGGCAGACGATTTTCTTCCAAACAATGCGCTCTTACTTAATTCAAAACACCTAGTCAGTGGCAGAAAACTCGTTCGGAAAGGGAGCGAAAAAAGCACCTTTGATTCATTTTCCCTTTCGTTGAAGTTGACTCTTCGTTTTTAAGAGAGAAAACAATATCCATTAGTTGGAGACAAAGGATTTCAATGCTTAGGAGAGTGTTTTGGTGAGCATAAGAAAACTTACACGTAATTCTGGTTTCTCTACCTTATTCAATCCAAAATTATGGATCTGAGTCGCTCCAAACAGAAGGCTTGAAAGGCTCATCGGCTCTTTCTAATATTTTAAACCTCCCACCCCCCACTGCCACCCCTCATCACACCATAGCCGAAGTATAGTCTCTGCCGGAGCTGGTTCGGTTCCATTAGCGTTTATCCTTCATCAATCATCGCTAATACTTTTAGCGTTGAACAGAGAAGGGGTTGCGGAGGGACTTTTCAGAACTGGCTCTCACCTCGAATACCCCGGAAAGTGTGGAAAAAAAGATTAGTTTCTAATTAACTTCCTATTTTTTATCGAGTTAAGAGGTAAAAAGGGTTCTCAGTTTTTACAAGACCCTGAAAGCCGGACGATGTAAAAATGGGGAAGCCTCATTTCAGTTTATTATTCTCAATGAACCTTTAAAATTCAAGTTGAAAAAATCTAGCTTCCTTAGAATAGAAATTTCCGAGTCGATATTTTGTATTTTTAGCCCAAAATGTTCATTAGGTTGGCTGTAAAACGGATGAGGAGCATAGAGTGCCCCCCCCCTCCCCATAGGCGGGGTGGGTGACATCATCTGTATCATTCTAACGGTACTCATTTTCGCTCACTTCTCATCATCGGATACCCCACATATAGCACCTTTTTGAAAATATCTCACTGGAATCTTTCAGTTTAACGAAAGAACAATGCCGAAATGCAACAATTGCCCATTTGAAGTAGGTATAACATACTTGAAATTTTTTCTCATTGCCATAAATACGGGACTGTTCTACTAATTTCAGTGACATTTTCATAAGGTAGGTAAGTAAATTAGTCTATTCATTTATTTATTTATGATTAGGGTTTATTTGATTTTTCCATACGTCCTTGTTCACCATTCAACCGGGCAGACTTTGGGCATGTGATACCTACAGTATTCGTTCTCTAAGACCATCTTGGAATGGTGATCGTACGCGGGGTAGCCAATCCTACATAATAATAAAAATTACAGGATTATATAAAAAAAAATTGTTTTTACATAAATAGATAAGAGAATTAGGTATAATAAAATAATTTTTTTTTACAGTATCAATAGATAAGATTCTGCAACCACTCCTCTACTTAACAGTAAATTATAATTTAAAACAATTGTTTTTACATTATCAATAGATAAGAACTATACCTACTGTGGTATACTACCTATTAATTTAGCTGCTTATGAGAAAGATTGGAGAATCCTCATTGATACTATAATACTTCTACTACTATAAAATTTGTGGGAATTCCTATTCCAAGTTCTATTTAGGTACTTCTATTTATGGTATATACTTATTGGGAAAATGTTGCAAACAGTTTTAACTTAAGACAATGTCATTTTTATAACGATGTAAGCTGAAGAAGTCGGCGTTGAACTGACGAAACGTACCTAACAGGAAGAATGTGATAAATTCTTAATCTAAGAATGACTCCAAATCATTAAAGATTCCCAGAAGGAAAAATAGTCCCTCCATACCATCGCAAGAATCACAATCTATAATGATTTGCCCTTACACTGTTCAAATTATTGTTCCAATTACGTCTTGTCGCTATTTGAAATATTTTATTATTGAAGAACCTGGCGATAGCATGACCCACACTGCGATATTGTGATTCTACATAATTAGGTAGCGTTGGGTGTTTCCGGGTCCAATTCATAATTCACTTCAGATGGCAATGAAGTCTGAAGGTGGGACGACGCGATGGTGCAATTTTGTATCAGCTGTGCCAGTTACCAGTTGGATAAGCTGGCTCAAGTTCTCCTATTCAACTGTATTGATCGTGAGGACAAGAGTTTGAAGCCAACCCAACTATATTTCAGTCGGCTTATCTAAAAGACCCGCGACGTCGGCAGGGAAATCTGCGCCCACAGAGATGGGAGTTGCGAGCATTAAAACTACTTCTTCTGAATAGCATAACGTCGGGCAGAGTTTCATGGGGAGGTCGCTTCAATGCAATCGATATCGCAAATGGGGAAGCGATGGCAGACGAATCCACTGAGGGATGAAGTTTACTGTAAAGTTATAAAACAATACCACAATTGAGTAAGCAGATATACATCAATCCGGTTTTGTTCATGGTCTAAACAGCTCTCTCATAGAGCTCTGATTATTCAGATAGGTTCCTGAATAAGCAGAAATATACAGAGCCGATAGAGATCAAAATTCTCTAACTTTTGGTCTTTCCAGTGTCACGGCAAAAATGCAACTTTGATGGATGACTCGTGTTCAGGCGACAAGATAACGAAGAACATTAAAAAATTTCCAACTGGAGGTGGAAGGTCATTTGAACCTAATTTTTTGAAGCATAGTTTGTTCCTCACAGTTGACAAAAAACGCTGCAAATTATTACATAACGGTTAATCATTTTCTGTATAGATCGCCCATCTACAAAGATCCTATTGACATAAAATACCCACCTACCGCGAGGTTCACAATCATCTCTTGCCGACCTTCTTGTAATTATTATCATTGGAGAGTGGTATCATTCATTCATAATGAAATTCAGTAACTAAGGAAGCATCTGAAAGTAAACAACAAACGTGGTTCGGTGGAATCGAAAGAAAGTTGAATTTTGAACAGCTGATATTTGAACGGAGATTTTGCCTACTCGGGAAGAATTGCGATTCACAATCGTGTTTCTGCTCTTTTTTTCGTTCAACCCTTAAGTCCTTACAGGGAGCGAACGGTTGGTCCTAAAACTCTCTGCAAGGTCTCATTCGACGCTAAAAATTGTGTTCTATTTTAAATCGATGGAAAGAATATACTATATATTTTCTAACCCTTAGAGAAGACTGACGGTAACCCAAGCTTCGCGGGAAAACTAGACCCCGAATGGGGCAAGTATACCGAATTTCATTACCTAATTTTATTCCATGGTAACTAAGGAAAGTGCCGCGTACGGCGGACGGACGGATTTTTTTTCATTCGATTTTTGGATTCTACGTATCTTGAAACGTAAAATCTCAAATTCTGAGGGGGTTAAAATTTTTTTTGTGCTCGATTCCAAAGGTTCATCATTGAAAAAAATAAACCAAAAACTCGGCGCGGAGTTTTTGGTTTAAACTGGGCGCTTGTCCAGGGGGCAAGCCCCCTGGACCCCCGGTTACCTCCATTTACATACTTCGGACGAAATTATTGAAACACAGAATGTGTTTCACAGAAGAATAATTTCTGAGGTTGTAAATGTTACACTGTTACACGAGCTATGTCCTTATGGGGTCATGACACTGAACTCTAAGGTCATACCCTGGCATTCCCTACCCAGTGTTTATGATACTTCATTTGACTTAATTAAGGAAGTTAATTAAGAAGAGCGAGTTTCCCAATTCAATTCGTTGGATTAGTGAAGTTACAGGATTGTTGACCAGTATGACATTACGAAATCCGTCAACAATACTATTTACTTTTCTCTCCAATAATAAATGAGTCTCTTCAAGAAGAAGTTTTGAATCCCGTAACATTTTTTTTCTCTAGGTCAAAAATAAAGAGGAAAAAAAAAAAAACAGTTTTGAAGAGCCAGATTGAAAAAGAAAGTCCATCCATACTTTGACACTTTTTTGAAGAAGAAGTCGCAAAAAAAAAAACTGCTGCGATTCGGGGGAGCAAATGGAATTTGAAATATTCATACGAAACTGAGGCTGTCTCCCTTCGTGGGCTTTATGATAATTTATCCTATCGAATTTTTATCCGGGCCACATTCCTCTCTATCTGAACTTGCTCGAAATCCAATGCCATGAAATTCAAGGTTCTCGTAGGACAGACGTGTTTGACGAAATCCCCAGCTCGTTTTGTGATCGAAATTTCGTTTTTCTTGAGAATCACGTTCATGTTTCGATCTGATCACATAACAGAAGTGGAAACAAGGCTATAGCAAGGAAATTTGTTCAGGAAGCTCTAAAACGTAAAATACGAGTGGAAATTTCAATTTTGTAGGTAAAAAATTTTCTTGGTTCTCAAAGTGAAAACAAAGCTTTCGCTAGGTATACCTTCGATACACTCGGAAGCAAAAAAGCTTGAACCAATGTTTCGGGGTGTGAATAATGGAGATTTCTATCCAAACTGTCCTCTTCACCGATAATTCCGCATAGGTACTCGTACCTAAATGATGACGTTATTGAAATTAATAGTCGGCTGCATATTGTTATTAAGTAGTAGGTCTTTCGCCGGGGTTCTGCCAAAATGAAGGAAGAAGAGAGAGTCACATTTGATTCATTATTTATATTTTTTGTCACTGGTTTCAGGTATTATATACGTGACCTATCTTCAATTGAACCCTGTGAGCAACCCATGAGAACATTTTTTTAATATAAAGATATAGAAGCAAGTAAAGAGAAAAAAAATATTTGAGAGGAGAGACAAGGAGGTTTTTTCGCTATCTTCCTTTTAGCTGAAGCCCAACGAAATACCTACAACATATCTAAATAAAGGTACTTAACGATATATGAAAATACTTTCGTGAAACTCTCTATTTATTTTATTGACAAAAAGCAGGCCGTGTTCTGTTCTTTTCCTTGGTGTGGAACGGAAGTTCTGCTTTCGTGAAACTGAATATTTCAAGTCCTCTGACCTACCTCCGAAAACCGACCCAATCATCTGCCGAAAATCGAATCCAAAAATAAAAAATACAATTTTAACCGAATCCACATACATATATCTCTAACGGATTCCAATCGGATTTGGGTGGATTTCTCCTTTAAATCGAAATGGAAAGCCGATTCAGAGCAAAAGTAGGACCCTGGTTATGTCATGATCCTATTAACCCTCGTGAAGCTGAGACCTACCAATACCAGGTAATCCAATCTTTGTGTTCGGTAGAAGCCGAACGTCATGATCACTTACTTTAATGCATTGTCCATGGAAGTTGAGGACGACAGGCGATTTCTCTCAGGCATTTTGCTGTGGCGGATGGCACACAGTGAGGCAAATGGCCAATCTAGGTGGGGAGAAATAATTTTCGCAATAGCTCAATCTAGTTGTGATTCCGTGACCGAAAATAGTTACTTATCTCAAATCTACAATAATTCGAAGAAAATCATCAGATAGAATTTCACCCCGTCGAACGAAACGCGAATGTTTGAACAAGTATGTGACTGGCTCCCATACACGGAAAGTGAAATGGGTTCGCATTTGTCTGGTGTTTCTCTAGTGGAAAGGTGTAGTTCCTCTTCACTTCTTCATTATGGAACCCCATGGTAAATAGACTATAATAAAATAAAACAAACCGATCAGTCACAGCAATGTCATGAACTGAAAATACCAACTAAGTAGTGAATTTTCATCTAGGGCATTCAGTTTTTCGGAAAAAAGTTACAGAGTACCACGATATACCATTATGGTTTTTTTTCTTTAAGTACCTATATAGGGGATTTTCTTCTTGTTTCGAATGTATTTGGGGTTTTCCGCATTTTACCGCAAACTTCCTTTAATACATTCGAAGCAAAAATGTTTGCCGTATAGAATTAAATTGAATAATTATAATTTATTTTACCATAATTTTTTGAGATTTGTCTTGAGAATTGTTTTAGACAAAAAGAATGTCATATTCGTGCTCAGCAGAAAATTTCCTGTAGGACAGGACGGCTTTTCAATTTTTTCCACCTAGCTTGGCCATTTGCCTCACTGTGTGGCAGCAGAAAAATGCCGAGAAAAATACTATATAGCAATAAGTATTATTATTAAGTATCACGATTCGGCGAGTTTCTGCAGGGAGGTATTTAGCGGTGGATTTTAATCAGTGAATCATTCAACAACTAACGATAAGTAATAATCTAATAGGTAAGTATTCAAATACGCAAAAATTGATGTACTTAGGTATACATATCACACATCTAGAACATTTACTTATTTTTCATATAATGCCTCACAGGTACCTACCTACTGATAGTACCTGCACAACTATGAAATGCTGCAACAAATGTTCGAGGTTTAGGCTACATGAAATCTGAATTTATTCAGAGGATAATAATGCTTTGAAGAGACTAAAGTTATGTTGGAACTTAGATAATTTACTCATTATGCAGAAGAAGAGGAATTTATTTTTCTCATTTATGCTTAAACCGATGGTATTATTAATGTAATCCCCCCCCCCCCCCCCCTCATAGAACATCCATTGGCTACTGCCTACTGATGGCTAAGATATTCGTGTGTATTCATTTTAGGTGTAAAGAGTTTGAAAGAGTGATAAAACATCAATCAATAATATCATTTCTACTAAATTCTAGGGACGCTCATGAATTTTCTCTAGGTCCGAGTATAATCAATCTAGGCGGTTTACACGCCATTTGCATATACACATGACTTCAGGCCTTCTTGGTATCTACTTATTAACGATGGTCCTGCAGCTAAAAAATCAACTCCCGAGGATCGTTTTTGGGACTCGATTTTTCACTTTATACCTTCCAAATGATTTCCGGTTTCAAGTCTTTGAAATAAGTACCTGAGTAGGTACCCCGTTGATACATAAATATCATTTTAGTGAAGTTTATGTAGGGTGAACATTTTTGAGAGAAATTCCGAGGTCGATTCCACTGGTTTGATGTTGAGAATAACAAAGAAAAAAACCAACAAGACTCTCCGAGTCAGTAAGTTATCGAAGTTTGTTATCTTCCATTAACGGGGTTCAAACAACTCTCCCAGACAAAAGCAAGCTGGAGAAAGAGGAAGGACACCAGTAGCTAATTACTTTTCTGATTATCTCGTTACTTTTGAGGGAAAACTTTTGCTCTTGGTTTCAACGAGGAAGACCCGAAGTGGTTTTCTATTCAGTTCTCTGCATGTTGTGGTATGCTACACCTACTTCTTCTCTTATCCACCATACAAAATGAAATATAGGGGTTTTCTCTAGGACTAACTCGTTCCGTTGCAGGCAAACCTGGTACTAGAGCATTAGTCACCTTGAATAATCGCACAGATAGGAGGTAAATCTGATGGGTATCTTGGAACTGGCGTATTTATTAACCGACGGCGGTGAGGTTTTTTTCTTTTTCTTTGTGTTTGATAGGTAAATATTTTACAAAAATTAGGAATGTTAAGGGGGACCGGATACTGACCATAATTTTCTAATATATGCCTTTCAAAGAGTATATTTATGATGATAAATCTTAATATAACGTATTAACATACTTAGGACTAATAAGGAGAGAAAAGGGGATAACCTCCCCTGGTAGTTGTGGGTTGAAGAAATCAGTATAAAATGAGCGTTACTCGTGGTGTTGGTAACTGATGGAAAAAAATCAAATTCTTCGGCCACAACATCTATTATTTTCTTGGTTTTTGAGAGCTTCCTACGTTGCACTTAGGACTTCACTCCATGAACATCTTCCTCCACGTCACAGCTTACCAGTTTACTACCAACATGACCTGCAGCTCTCTCGTGGCGGCCTGGTTTCACACCCTTGCAAGTGATAATGAACAACGGCGCGTGGTAAGGTAATTCCATGGATAATATTTGTACACCAAGTATCCACCCCCCCCCCCCCCTCTAAAGTGTCACTTTCAACTATGACGTCATCAAATAATTTTATTAAACAGGTACACATATAGGTAACCCCTCATCCGTTCTATGGAACCCACGTCTCATCTCATCTCACTTCCAACTCCAGAAAATGTAGTGTACACAGGCAACGCTCAATGCTATAACTGATTGAGAAATAAAGTCCCATTCATGCAGCATGAGTTGTTGAATGAACTTTCAAAGAATCATTTCAACCAATTTGGTGGGTGATTCTCATAGGAAATTTCACCCTCATTCCGAATATACCAGATGTTCATATTTATGTTTATGATAGTAATTTACACAAAAACCTCGGAAAACGTGTTTTTAGCGATTTTTGACTCTGAATTTGCAAAATTTGTACCCTAGGAGTACTCCAAAAATTCTGGCCGTCGAATTCAAAAATTCTTTTGATATTATTGACATTTTGAAATTTTTTCGGATTTTTAGCTCGATTCCGCGGTCAGATATCTTCTGGAGTGACACATATATAATATATACATATATACACACATGTATATATATACATAGGTGTATATATCAAAAAGTGGTAAACTTCAGGTATCGTTTTAGAATAGTTCAGAACGGATTTCCATGAAGAAAATGTTCAAACATTTGCATTATTTAAATTTTGAAGCCATTGCAATAGCTTCATTTCCTTCGAAAATTCGGTTACACGTTTTTTTAAAGCGATTTTTGACTAAAAATCTTTAAAACGCTGCAAATTATTACACAACGGTTTATTATTTTCTGTATAGATCGCCCATCTACGAAGATCCTACGACGATCGATTCCAAAGGTTCATTATTGAAAATAATAAACTAGAATTTGACAACTTGGAATACTCCAAAAATTCTGGCCAACGAACTTATCCTTTCTTTTGATAATTATTGACATTTTAAAATTTTTTTTGGAATTTTCATCTCGGTTCATTGGTCAGATATCGTCTGGAGTGACACACAAATATAAATTATCGATTTACGCTCGATTTGACATCTATTCAAGAGGGGTACCTGTGC
>JAEMON010000013.1:12925008-12945128 GCA_030264115.1 Lygus lineolaris
TGGATATGTTTTACCTAAATCAAGTGAGTTTACATTCACCCGCAAATCAAAAACACACAAAAAAGTCCTTCTTTTTTACTGAAAGGGGGTTGGTACATCAATTCGAAAAAACTGTCCAAACTGTCCCCACTCTCGCCTGAAAGGGGAAACACGACTGGACAAAAGAAGTTGGATTCTGGCAGGGAAAGTAAAAGTGTTCTGGAAGGTAAAACATGTCCAAAAGTAATTCCTATTTCACAAAAGATTCACCAAAAAAATGGAATTTTGTCCAAGGTGTCCCTCTCAACGCAGATCACAGGTATTATGATGTGATACCAATGGATTTTCGTTTCTATAGAAGCCAAAAGTGTTTCACATTCTTCTCTTGGAGCAACAACTCACGTTATACTACTAAAAAAAGTCTACAAATTACACTTTAGTGACTAGAATCGATCGAAAACAAAGGAGCAAAAGTACAACAACACA
Source organism: Lygus lineolaris (assembly GCA_030264115.1). Taxonomy (NCBI): domain Eukaryota; kingdom Metazoa; phylum Arthropoda; class Insecta; order Hemiptera; family Miridae; genus Lygus; species Lygus lineolaris. The sequence continues at coordinate 12,925,474 of JAEMON010000013.1, forward strand.
GTGCAAAGTCCGACAAATGCGACTGATAACAAGGAGACCTTCATTATTATCACTGGCATTCACTCTAATTCTACTTCGTCTTCTTCATCTACTTGTGTGAATCAAGGACTCTAGTTTTAGTGGTAACCTACCCTTTATAGAACTGTCCAGTGTGTCACACTGTCCGAACTATCCCCACTCTCCTATATCATGATCCTTGACTCTCTTATCGAGTGCGCCGTCCGTTTGTTATCAATGTCAAGGGGGTTAACATATTTTGGGCTCAAAATATTTAGTTAACGGCAAGAGCCACCATGGGGGTGAAGCAGTCGGATCATGAAACTTTCAAGCTGTGACGTGGAGCAGGACGTTCGTGGTGTGAAGTCACTGTTGGCCTTTTTGGATAGCACCGAGAAAAGATTCGATATTGCCCTTGTGCAATTTGATTTTCCCTGTCAGTTGTTATCAACACAAAATTCAAGCTGAAATCCGCCCCTACCAAACCAACTGGTAACGCTAATTTCTTTCATCCTTCATGCAAAGTCAACACAATACTTTGCCTTAAAAATTGTTTTTCTTTTTCTTTAGAAAATCAAAGTAAAAATCGCCGTGGGGCGATCATTATTTTTGGTGGGGTTCATTCACACGTACTTAGTGCTTTCGTGTTCCTTTGTACCTCCTGTATATGTATATTCTTTTATCCACTCCCACTCAAAAAAGTACATTCCGTCATTCATGTTAGGTAGGTGGGTGCTTTTCTTTTTCCCTCACTGAAAATGGACTGGCCGGAGTCTGTTATTTTATAGCAATTCTTCCCGCTTGGGCGGGCCCAAGTCGGCGTTTGAATTCGTTATCCCCGTGTACCGTATTTTTACCCTCGAGCACAACCTTCGCATGTTTATCTTTGTGCAAAAGGGCGTAACGCTGGGGAAACACATTTTAACCTTCAGAGGCAAGGAACAAAAGGCGAATAAAAAGTTGGGATATTATTCCAGGAGTAGGTATATTACTGTTCGTAGTACCTAGTTCTTACAGAGCCTCATTAAAATCATGGTTCATATTCTATATAGCAATTTATATTTATCATCTACAAGAATTTCAATTTACGTAAGTAAAATCTTAGGTAGCAGTTAATTTATTGCAAATACCTAACATGGGATGACTGAAGAGCACAATAATTAATCTATAGTAATCAATTCATCTATAATAACAGCACATCTTCGAAGCAGTCCAAAAATATGGGGTTTTCCACAACTAATAACGTCTGTCAAGTGGGTATGATACAGATGCTGAAAATTCAATAAATTCCCTAACATCAAGAAGGGAAAATTCTGGTGTTACTCTCAAATTATTATTATTATTTTTTTTTTTTTTCGAAGATAAAGTTTAAAAAATCACAAAAAGTCGCCGTTTAAAGGACTACTTTCAACCAATAAAATTGGAGGAATATTCCCGGAACTTGATTGTAACCGAACCATGTTCGTACTCAAAACGTATGGCAATATCCCACTCCTGATTTTCTATTAGAAATTCATTGCTCCTGGAATTATTTTTAAATAACTATAAACATATCTTTTGAAACTATAAGGCTCTTATGAGGTTCTTCTTCTTCATCTCCAAGGAGTCCACCTCAAACAACAACAACAAAGTTTGGAAGAGTTCAGACAGTTCAGAAGCCCTCGAAATGAAGTCAAAGCATGAACAGCGTGCCTTTTCAGAAAATCGCGTTTCCTGAGAAAACACGTTATTCAGCACTCAGGAACCTTTTCCTCCCTTATCGTTGAACTTATCGCATTATTTTTTTTTAATGTCCTTCAGAACATAATTAATACACAAGCTGTGCCAAGGATTTTGCGTAATTTTTTCCACAACATTAGAGGCATTGAATTTTTTCCAAGGGAATAATTGATGGTTTACGGTTGAAACTCTACATTTTCTTCAAAACCTTTTCTATTTTTTTCCAGCAGTCATCCTGGACTCTCCTTGGCAGAGTATTGAGAGCATTATAAAAAAATTAAGATGATACGTTGAAAGGATCCTAAAAAATCGGTTCCTAAAGTGAACTACTTTTTAGGCAATTTCATTAAACCGGGAAAATTACGTATTACCCTTAAGCGGGGTTATGATTTATAATAGTGAGGAAAATAATTTTATAGAGAACGATTCATGAGACACCCTCAAGTCCATCTCTCAACACACACTAAAATAAACTACAATGATTTCCCCTCATCTTCCTCCCCATCATCTCCCCAAATCCCATCAAAACAAATGGAATGATTGGGTGAACACAACTCACAATATTCAACTACATACCCACTTCAGATAAATAATTCCATTTTAAAAATGAAGAGGAGCTCCTGTTGAAGACATAAAGAGAAAAAAATGTTCAGCCCTGCCATACGCTCAGTTTTATGAAATTCAATGTATTCGACAAGCATCTGTCTGATTTTCCCAACGTAGAGGTAATATCGTTTTGAAGCACAAAGAGATAAACGGGTAAGAGATGAACGGAAAGCTCTCGAATATTGAAATCGACTTTATTTTTATATTGTGGGGCAAAGCGGCTTCTCCCTTCCAATCTGGTATTGACAGTTTATTATTGAACTTTTACAAATGATTTACTTTTATGTCGAGTTGATAGCAGACCTGTGAGAGTAGAAAGTATAATAAAAGGTATTATAGAAAATTAAAAAATGAAGACTGGTTTGAACAGGACGATCTCGTTTTATTTTCGTTCATTATACTTCCAATTCGCTGAATAACTTCAGGAGAGTATCTTTGATACGATGGTATAACAGTTACAGTATTACAATGGTATCACAGTAATGATGGTATTACAGTTTTTTTCTTTTTAAAAATAGAAATCGATAGTGTGGAAAAGGAACGGACCTTGTGGTGTGGAGGTCTTCAAAGCTTCCGAGATCGGATTACTAGGGAGCAGTAGCATCAATGCTAAAACAGAGAGCAGAGATCATGTATCCCTAAATGATAAAAATGTATATTGATGTATGCCTCACCGTCGAAATCGATTTAACTTTGTAACTCGTTATTTTCGTGGATATAGACAACGTTTTTTCCTTGACTCCGTTTTTTTTAGCGAATTTTCAAAGAAAATGAGGTAATTGCAATGGCCCATTTCTAAAACGATTCCTGAAATTTAAAACTTTTTGATATGTACATAAATAATATATATATATATAGGAAGGATGAGTTAGTTGGCTAAAGATTTTGGAGTACGCCAAGAGTTCAAATTTTGAACATTTAGAGTCAAAAATCGCTAAGAAAACGCGTTTTTTTTTAGATTTTTGTGTGAAAAACCATTTTAAACATAGTAATATATATATATGGTATATTTGGAATCAGAATGAAATCTTCTATAAGAATCACCCACCAAATCGTTGATATTATTCTTTGAAAATTCGCTCATCATGGGCACTTCTTATCTAAATGAGTTTCCACAATTCCACCACCAGTGACTTAGTTTGTGTTGTACTACATTGCACATGCGCAAACGTGTATCTCTCAAATTTTGTTTTTGATGTAGATACTCCTACTCTAACCTAGTGGTGGGGATTGCACTGAAAATATCCCTCTCAATGTCAATGTGGAATAAACACTGTCAACAAATCGGTTCCACTGAACAGCAGATCTACATAAGTGAGGCTGAAGGGGTAGATAACGAAATATAAATATCCAGGGACTTCCTCCCAGTGATCCATCTGGGTCAAGGTTGTATGTCTCAGTCAGATCGAGTATAAAAGGGGAAACTGGGAAGAGGGTCTTCCGTGACGCGGAGATACTTTTTCGGGGGCTTGGCAGGAGAAAAAAGCAAAAAAGGAGTGGGTAAGTTATGGAAATATAAAAGTCAAGCCATAGTAAACTTGTGATATGTTGAGGGGAAGTGGTCCTGTGGGGAGCGGGAATCTCAAAAGCTGATTGATGCGACCCTTTCTGACAGTTTGCGGCCAAAAAGGGGTGGGTTGAGTTGGTGACAAGAGACTCTGGTTCGGGAGGCCCAGGCGCCTTTGGGACAGGAAATGGCGCCGTGCTTCGTCTCGAAAAAAGAAGAATGTTATAATATATTACTGCCCTGGGACAACCCTTCCAAACCTATCCATCACTAGACCGATTCGTGATATTAATTCAGGAGTTTTTTCTAAGAATCTAGAAAATCTCTTGTATGCGACATCTTAGTGTATCACTATTGTGCCGGAAACGACATGTCTATCTAAACACGATTATTATCGTATATACTACCTCTATTTATGAATTAAAATAATAATTATACGTTTTATACTTTTCCGAACGAAGTTAGTTGCATGTGTGCCCGTTACTTCCAGTGTTCATCTGATTCCAGGGATTGTGTGGGTTGATCCCAGATGGTCCCCTACAAATTATGGCCTCGAGCAACAGCAGCCTCTGTGCAAGCATAAAAGCCAATTTCGGCGTACCTACATCGATATTTCACGACCGCATACGGCCTGATTCTGCTTGAAGGTTAGTTGAGGGTTGACCTTCCCATATTCCACCCCAATTGAAAAACGTCTGCCAAGTTGGGTGGGCATTACAGCTTCCTCACTTTAGTAACATGGACGTATAGAATCAGATAGTGATTCCAGCGAAATTTATAAAATAGTCCCGGAGTTATTTTAATTTTTTATTTATTTATTACTGGCAGAACCCAATTACATAGATAATTTAGACAGAAATTTATATTATTGCAAAAAATAAGCAAAAAGCAGTACCTACTACACAAATTGAATTGGACGAGTTGTATCCCTTTGATTGTTAAGATAGCTCGAAAACGTAAAAAGCAAGTGGAAATTTTGATTTTGGAGGACAACATTTTTTTTACGAATACATACAATAGTTTCCTACCTTGGGTAGTGAGGAAGCAAAAAGATGTCAACATGACGAGGGAAAAGACGTCGACCGTAATTATGTTCATTTGACAGTTTAGACAATCATCAACACGATGATGAACTTGAAATTGAATTCCAAGGATTTTGAGGGCCTCATGTTTAGTTTCTGTACTTTTCTTGCTCCCTGTATTATTGCTTATGAATTAGTCGCGTGCCGTCGTAGCTTGGCATTCGTGATAATTAGATAATCGATCTAATATTGATCCTAATTACTTAGGTGTCCCGCGCGCCACAAATCATCTCCCCTTGGTGTGACAGCTCGATTATATGTTAGTCCGTCATTGCCTGCTCATCCGAACACACGTAAGAGCAACTCAATAATTCGGTATGTAGGATAAAGTTTCTGCACATGTTCAACATCCACCAATGTTGCTAGCAGCTTCAAGTATAGTGATAGGTATACTATGGCATAATTTTCTACTTCTCTACTGCTGATGAAGAACTGTATAGTTATTATTAGGTAATTACCTACCTACTTAGCTTGGGATTTTTACTTAACTTGCAAGAAAAATGATGCTAATAAAATTAAACAATAATTTAAAAAACATGTTATTTGAGTATGAAGCGCGTTCCTAAATACACATGAAGGTACGTTAGTTGAACATTTCACCAAAGCTACGATGACTGTTTTTTTCATCTATTGTGAGGATGAAAGAAGACAAGTGGGATTGTGGATTCTTCTTGGATGGAACATGTTAGCCATCACCTAACTCGTGAAAACCGTCCGTTACGTTTTCTGTTTGTATGAAAATAATAAATACTGTTAAGACAACCCTGCATAGTGATGAGGGTAAAACGGAGACAAAGAGGGGACCAAGGGGGGCGCAGCCCAAGGGGCCGATTTTTCGAATTAAGCATGTTTCTCTCTCTTCCAGGTAAATGTGGCGCTGACTGATATGAATGGTCGAATCAGGAGTACCTACTTATGATCTCTCGAGTCTTCTCATGATTATACTACAAGTAATGTTAAGAGTGAAGCTATAATGATAAATTACTGTTACTACTATACAGGATTAGGCACCACTAAATCCATCCAGTACCTACCGTTTACTGCTATCCCCTTCTTTCCTATAAATGTCCTTCATAACGTCTTCTCTACTTGAAATCAAGTTCATCGCGAGCGATTCAAATCTTGTCCGCTACTCGGGAGAACTGAAACCTCGATACGATCACTACCAGACGTGAACTGATTGTTGCTGGTTTCGAGTCTCAGTTCATGCCTCAACCAGGAGAACGAGGGGATCCAATAATGTTGATTCCATTAGCCGACGCGAAGGAGAATACCACAAAAGAGAAGGCCGAAGGTAATCCGGGAGAACCTGCGGAGGGACAGGAACAGGACGAATGGAGAGGATCGGGGTTAGCAGGCAAGAGGAAGGAAGTTTAGCGGAGAAGGGAACTCAGGGGTAATTAATAGAGGGTAAGGCTTCTACCACAGAATGGGTCCGAGGCTGTAAGGGCCTCTTGTTCGACAAAGACTTGGCTCTAGCTGTTGTGTGGATGTGTCACAGTAGCTCTGGGCATTGTCCGAGCTGAGGGGCCCATCTTCGACGTCATTACTCTCGTCTCTATTACGGTATCCCAGTTGCCCGGTTCGCTTTCAACTCCTCTCTTACCACTTCCCTGGAGAATCCTCATCGATTCTGTTGGAGTGGGTGGACGAAATCCATTGCTCCAATATTGCAGGGGATCGAACGGTATAGTTCGTAGGTTGTCTATTTTGGTTTATAGTTTTCTCATTGATAACTACAATTTATTAGTCGGAATCAAACTGAATAATGGAAAAGGTAAAATTGTGAAGTCACATGGGTTCCTAGATACAATGCAAGCATAATGACAATTAATTGATCCCTCGGTGCGTCTCGTAATGGGGAATTCCAGTCAATTCTCTTATATTCTTAAAATTCCTTCTAGTTAACAAAAATTGTATATACCTATTTGACGAAAAAATTTTGACATAAAATTGGAGACGCGAATAGATATTTTTGGAATTTGAGGAATGGCGGGCTTGTGATATAAAGATAGTTCACTGACTCCTAGTTATATATCTGATCGAAAGGAATCAATAGATAGAGTACTGAAGCTGATTGCAGAGAGAAGTAGATTGATTGATTCACTGGATTTGAATCCCTGAAAGAACTTTGTTGCCCTCAAAAGAACTTATTCAAACACGTAAGATTATCGAAGATTCGTCATAACTTATTGGTCAGATCCAGAGAAGTATGGATAAGTAGGTACTATAATAATTTTGCCACCTCCATACAAACAAACGCGCTACTCAGGGCGTGTTATGGCCTAGGAAGAACACCCTTGTTTTTCCAACATCCGATATCTTCATTTCACATTTTCTCCCTTATATTGCACAGTTGTCACCTTCTCACACAATATGACAATATCTACGTCCTTTTCGTATCTATACTCTAACTAAAAAATTGAAAAAAATCGTCCCATTCATCGACCGAACGGAATACCCCAATCACTGAGTATACTGCATGGTATAACCCTTACTTCTAATATGTTTCTATAATGGGTCGACTGCGATGCTGATCAGTAAGTAAAGATATGAGATAAATATTAACGTACTAAGATGAACTCTGGTATTCTTAGTAGATTAGTTGCGGTGAAAATCCAAGCGTGAAACTATTTATCCCAAGTGCTTATAAGAATCCTCGAAAATTGCAGGATTGAGAAATAATATTACGGTTGTTATATATTCTAGGAGATACGCCTTACTTTATAGCCGAGTAAACTTTTCGAGTGATTTGCATAGTTGAAAGTTTTGTCGGAGTTTCATTACTTGAGTATTCCAAAGAAGAGATTGAAGTGGCGGGGAGGGGGGGGGGGGGGGGGGGGGGGGGGGGGGGGGGTCTGGAAACTTCTTAGCTTTCTTGTAATTATTTATTGATGCCGGCGGGGGCATTCGTCATTCCGGGCACAAAGTGTGTACTGAAGTGAGTTAGCTGCTCTTCTCATTGAATATTTTACGCAGTTTTTGATGAGGATTTGAACGTTTTGGCTGAGGGCCAACCTACCTATATTGCATATTTCTATCAATGTTCCATCAAGTAGCAGTAGTAAGAGATTGAAGGGAATGCGTCATTGTTAGTAAATGATTCACAACACTTCTAGACCCTCGAAACATAGAAATAATAAGAATAGAAATAGCCTACTCTACCGCAGTACTCACAGGACTCATAATACCGAGTATTGTTTAATTCCTACAACGAAATTTTATATGTTTCTGATTACAGATTTTTCAGGCGTTGTTACCCAAAACACTAAAGAGGAAGAAACCTCGATTCTTTTCTGGAGATAAAATGGTTGAAATCCATTCAGAGACCCTTTTTTGTGGAACCTGGGTATACTTTACCATATATTTGTCCAGTGAAATTCATAATTTTTCAAACCAATTTCATAAACTTTTTAAACAATTTCATAATTTTTTCAACCAATTTTAAATCCTTTATTTAATGAGGTATTGTTTTCAAGAAATCATAGGTTGAAAGGAAAGAAGGAACACGTGTTGTAATTTGCAGCCAGACGTTTTACTGAAACTGCCTCAAGCTGCTGCTGGCAATCGCCTTCATTGAATATTTTATATAGATTAATTCACATTTTAAAATTCTACATTTTACATAATCCATTTCAATTTGACCTTTTGTTTCTCATTTTTTCACATTTCATATACTTCAATTGTTACCTTTTATACAATATTTCAAAATTTTAATAGTTGAAAACATTATAAAATGGGTGGAAACCATATATGAAGTTGGTTGAAAAGTTTATAAAATTAGTTGAAAAAATAATGAAATTGGTTGAAAAATGAAATTGGTGAAAGAATTACGAATTTCACTAGAAGAAGCTATATTTCTAATACATGAGGGTAAAATTCGCTAGGTATAGGACCTCAAATTATGTCCGTTTAACACACTCGAAATTGGCCTTCAACCGCTCAATTACGTATGACCTGGGTCTGGGCTGAACACCGGTCATTTCAAGGGATGAAAATAATTATAATGGATTTGGAAACTTGAACGTTTGAAACATCGAACCCTCGAATTGGACAGATCTCTTCTTCTCTAATTTTCATTCAGTGCATTCCACATTGGAATCCCAAATATAAAATAGCTTTAAAGCGGGAAATAGCTTTCTGGCTAGATCCAACCAGTGAAGCAGTATTGTTTTTCTATAGTAACTACTTAAGTGTAGTTCAGATGAAAATCCTCTCTCACCAAACAGTTCTCTCCGCCCGTAAAATGCAAATTTCCCGATGAGGTGAGACGGTAAAGGAATTTCCGACTGGAAGAATTGGATATTCAAGGAAATAGATAAATAAAAGACTTCGGCATCCGCGAGGAACGATTGTTGAATAGAAGTTGGTTTCTTACGAAGCAAGAGTGAAGTCAGCGGGTTTTGCCTTCTCGGGAAACTCAGCTACCGCGAGAATACCAAATGTAACCACAAAGGTGTGTCGTGGGAGTCAGTTCCATGCATCCAATCTCAGCTTGGAGCTTGAAGTTCCTCTCCGGCTTTTGAACTTGAACTTATAATAACAGACTGTGGTGGTGAAACTCACTCCGTTCATAAACGTTTAGTACCTTCTTACCTATATTATAGAAGTTGTATCTAATTCGATTAGTAGTCTGAGTTACCGCACTTAATGTACAATAAATTCATCAATTTACTGGTGTGACCGAGCACAGTACATACCGGAAATATTACGAATTCCGTAGAAAACTTGAAACTTGTACTTCAACTTTCTGAAGAGACATAGGCTACCGGTACACACGTATCCAACGCAACAAACTACCCAACGCACACGTAAATTGCCATCTTTTGAATTTATTACTAACCAAAAAAAATCACAAAACGACAAAAAACCGTCTGTCCAGTTCAAGGCCAAAAAGGACAAAAATCAATTCTATTAACAATGAATTTTCATCTGTATAGTATAATATACAGGTTGGTTCCTGAAGGACGGACCAGTCTTTTTTCAGGCTTATTACGCATTACCTATAAAAGAAACAAAAAATACACTGCCAAGTGGGAATATCACATAGTCCCTCCTTTAGTTCTAATACTACATGGTACATGCTAATGGTACATGCTACTAGCGTGCTTCATTTATGTTGTGAAGGTACCTATCATAATACCGAACTGAAAACACCAACCATCTTTTTAGTTCGCCTACGCACCAGTAGTCCTCTGAAGGATGTGGAAGGAGGGGGAAATTGGCAGGATGAGATATGGTGCCGAAAAACAGACCGACAGACAAACACGGAACCAAATTTTTGTTCAGGAAGCTCTGAAATGTAAAATGCTATTGGGGGTTTCCGTTTTGGAGGACAACGATTTTGTCGATGATCAAAGTGGAAACAAAGCTTCCGCTACCTTCGGTAGACTCGGGAGCAATAAAAAAGCCCTCTAAATTGAACTCCTTATCGATCTAGTCTATTGCTGACTGGCCAGAACTGTCCAAAACTGGCCAAACTGGCACCGAATTCATTATTTCATGAATATAAACACCTACCTAATACGTTGTTGGCATAATTTCCAAAACTGGTCAAATATGGCCAAAAAATTGCATCTCTAGAATTAGGTGTGACAGATGACTTTCAACTGATGTTTACGATACATTCAATAGGGACTTTTATTCTGCATTCCTAGTTTAAATCCAAAATTTTGGTCGAAATTAGCATTAAAAATCGAATGTCTCATGAATTGGTGTTCATATTCTTCTCCTCCTCAGGAGGAATTCAGTGTGAAAAAACAGTTAAAAGTCATGTGTTACACATAATTTCGAGGGAAATTCCATATTTTGACCATTTTTAGCCATTTTCGGCCAGGCTTATAGGACGTAAAATAATCCTGTTACGAGTCTATTATCAATGAAATTTTGCTCGTAATCCGCATCTGCAATAAAAAAAACATCTGGTGAAAGGCTTCACACTACTTTCCTCACCCGTAGAAACCTGAAAAAGGACCATTTTGTGGGTTTCAACGCTGGTCCCGCCCCTCAATATATTTTTGTGGAGATGAGGGGCATCGGAACTTGTTTCTAGTTGTTGGAAGAGTAAGTCCTGTGAATTTCATCAACATCGTTTGAGTAGTAGCAAGCAAACAGATTCTGAATCTGAATAGTCGTGAAACGTTCGACCAAACGGCGCTAGTATGTCATTCACGAATTCACAAAATCCTACACAAAATTTACATATTTGTTAGAGGTTAAAATGTTTTAGAAAGTCTGGAATGGTTCGTAGGTACTCCATGAAAATAGCATGATGAATACATGAGATTTGACAGTCATTGGAGAGAAGGAGAAGGAGTGCTTTTAGATAATATATATGGGCTTAAGTGATCTATCCACAACTTGACACTGACGGGTGGCAGGGTATACCATTTGAGTATCATGTAGTGGAGTGTGGTGTGAGAAGGGTATGTAGGGGGATCCGGTTTAGTTTATCGCCGTGACGTCCTGTCATAATAATTCCCCGAGCTGGATGGGAATGAATTGAATATCCATACATGAAGCTTTGATACAGATGAACTCGACTCGTCATCAGATGATTATCAAGTGTAGCTATGCAGAGAGGTAATTTTATTATTTATAACTGGTCAACATTGAAATATAGTGGTAAGTAGGTACTCCGTTACTGTTTGTAGATGTTCTCCTTTGCTCAATTTTTCCAAATCAAACCTAACAAACGAAGTGGTGCGCCGTATTCAAATTAAAAAAGGCTCTTATGACAGCAGATCCTTGCTCTCACCACTTCTCAGCAATCCATTCTGAAAGGACCATGACGAAGCTCGTCATTTTCGTCTAGCGAAGACTGCATCCACAGAAGCAGCCAGAGAAGGTCAAGAAGCTCTTCTTCTTTCGCTTAAAACTTCTGCAGACAGGCAGTCAACGCGTTTCTTCTTTCTGCGAAATTATGGGCAAGTTCCTGGCCAGATTAGAGACTCTTGTAGTATGTAGATGTCGTACACCATCTTCTTGATTCGTGAAATCTACCTTCCATAAATAAGGCTGATTGAGTAAACAGGGAGCGTCCGTGCGGTTTCACAACGTTTTACCTTCGAATTAGGACGTAACTAATGGGAATCGACAAAAATGACTTTTCGTGACGAATCCAACTGTACCAAAACTACTTCGGTGAGTTGAGCCGTTATGATTTCATCAATCGGGATAGGTGCTTAAGATGTTGTATTAAAATCGTCGTATTAAGGACGTCGTGATGTTTGGTTATATTATACCATGTCTCGAAGTCTGTGTGTGGGACTGCCCACAGGGAGGTGAGGTTAATATTACCTATTAGCAGGATGATTAGGGATGGTGGGTCTTTTTCTATTAGGTACCTACAAATAGAAGAACGATGAACAAATCTGCGACCTTTTAGTTTGGATCGGTTTGTCCAGGATCCCATTTGGATTTAGCGGTAATCCTTTTCGGACAACGGGCGCACCAGACTGTCCCCTCGCCGTCGCTTTTGCTAAGCCCCGGAGCTAAAAGGACCTTACAGCCAGGGATCCCTACAAGCTGTCTGGGCGAATTCCCGGAGCTTCTCTCCTGGTCTCCTCTCCTGGCCTTCTCATCCTTTTTCTCCAACGCCTTCTGAGAGGATGAAGGCTCGCAGGCCGCTCTTAACCTAATACAGCCTCGTCCTAGAAGGTTTCTGATAAAAGAGGGGTTCGGACCACGAATCCTGTTTCGTCTCGAATAACCTTACGAAACATCCTGTGTGCGCGGGCAGTACCTTCCATTTCCACCATTTCCATAAAATGACAGAATGGGCATAAAGAACGAATTTCTCAAATATTGTTCAGAAAAAAGTAATTTATTCTCCCTTCGAGTTTTAGCTGAAATCTTATTTTTGAAAACATTATTGATGAAATAGTGTGCCTAGTGGTTTTGGTCCGTCTTTACCGGTTACCATAGGGTTCATCTGACCGTTCTTCTTAAGAGAGATAGACCAGTAAGCTATAATAGCCCACAAATCTTCACTTAAGACCCCAACGACCAAGAACTCTTGTATCATCCATGCATAACAACATACAGCTCGTAGACGCCGACAACCCTGTTACTGAAATTCAAACTTACTTCCTTTCTATAGTTATACCTAATACGGCAAATTTTGACCCCCCACCCCTGCTTTCAAATAAATCCTCTTTGACTCAGCTAAGTCCATGGTGTGCGAATCTGAGTGCCATGCTACTCGTACGACAAAGAATAGGTTGAGTTTGGTGAGGAATGGGATTGGACTTGTGCAGTTTTGAGAAGATGGAGTGTAATTTAATCAAGCTCTTCTATTACAATCAATTACAAACATGTAAGAAAGACGCAGAAAATCCACGGAAATACCTTGAAAAATAACGAAACAGCACAGCATGCTGACTCAAAAAAAATATACGCTACGATTTAGTTAGGGGTCCCTAACTCTTGTTGTTTTCAACTGGAAGTTGAAAGTTGTGATAACTGGGGAACTTATGAGGACTGGTATAGTAGTTGTAGTTTCCAATGTAAAAGTAAATTTCCAAACTGAGATATTGACGGTAGGTACTTAGTAATGAGTCCATAATATTTCCATCTGGCTTGTTGGGACTTGACAACTTGAGGCACTCCCTCCTTCGCTAATTTCCGGGTATGGAAAGGTAGGCAATATACTTCAGGCTCCCAAGAGGTAGTTGGAGGATGCCTTTTGTTTGGTTCCTCCGTTAAAATGGAACCGCTCACGTGTGAACATTACGAATGGGCTCTCGTGTTGACGTTGGGGCTGAGGGCAAATACCATTTCTGGCGTACAATGCCTTCCCGCAGCCTTCCCTACCCGTGCCAGTTTCTCCTCAACAAATTAAACGAGACCTTTTCCTACCCGAAAGCCGTTCGAAAGGCATCCGGCGGCTGTCTTCATCATTCACTATTGTACTCAGCTGGAGCTATTGATAATCAGCCGTGGGAGGCGAACGAAGCAAGCTTCGTTACTGAAAATTACGTCCTTTCTTCAATTCATTCTACCCACATTCAATCAGTAGTTTCGAACTTCCATTCTCAATCAAATCAAATCCATAACAATCCACAACGATGGTTATAAATTATTAACAATAACTCTACTCGAAGAAAACTTGGATGCGAACACAAAAAGGTCACTGAATGTTTCATTATTTGACTTGGAATAGTTTTGCAGTTCTTTCCACGGTTCGGATGTCTCCAAAGCAACGAAAGATCAGCATTTCCTTCAAGTCTACAATATCAAACAATCAATAATGATGGTGAATAGATAATGGGACTATAACTTTATAGGAAGAGAACTTGGATGCAAACACATCAGGAAGGTCAGACCAGAGAGAGTTTCGCAGTTTTTTCATGATATTAGAATGTCTCCAAAGCAACAAAAGATCAACAGTTCTATTATAATAATGTCATCTAGTTCATTATGCATTGAGTTCTATAATGTCAAGGGAAGTTCTTCCGCCTCTTGGTACCCTAGCTTACAACGATGTCAGACCATATTACAATAATTGTGAAGAATCAACAGAATCACAATTATAGTACAGGTAAAAGTAGATATTAGCCGACAAATCACTAAACATGAAGGAGAAAGTATCAGGGATTTGGTCTAGGTCTTGATAGGCTTTTCGGTAGTACCTATCTCAATTTAAGCAAGATCGAGTCAGCCATTGTTAAACCTAAGTTTGAGCCAGGAGATGGAACCTTGTCAAAATAGGGTCAATAAGTCCTCAGGTTTGGTACCTACAGGGTGGTACAATGGAAATCAGTTGATAAAATGTTGGCACCTTGGAAAATCAGCTTGTGATAGTCTCAAAGCCTACTGGAGCACAGTTATAACAAAAAATAATAAGAGAAAGGGCGAAAAAATGTATACCTTTGGAGCTGACTGCTGCTAATCGAACCAGTGGCCTTGATAGCTCAACTGGTTAGAGTGCTGGGCTAGATATCCAGAGGTAGAAGGTTCAAGTCCTGCCAATGGAACATTTTTGCACCTTAAAAACAGTTTCCACTAATTCAAGTCAAGTTATAGTTGTCTTGCAGTCGTAAGACAAAAATCTATTTATTCAGGCTGTCGATAAGTAAAGGTACCTATCCTTTACAAAACAAGGCCTGGAGTTGAAACCAGACTAAGTTCCAGTCGACAGTTCGTATTACTTTATTAGATATAGAAACAAACCTCTCTCACGAGGAAATCATTGGGATCATCTCTGTGATTAGGCTGGTAAATAGATACCTACTCATAATTACTCTGGAAAAAGGTAATATTAGCAGTTAGGGAATGTCCAACCAAGGTCAATACAAGAGTCGACCATCCATCAAAATCGATCTTGCATCGGATGCTGGTCAAAGCAAGTTCACGCAAGTAAATAATATTTACTATTTCGGGTGAATATATTATATATATTCACCCAAAATATGCACGGCATATGGCCACGTAGCAGGTTTCGGTCTTAAATATTTTTTTCCTGACCTTTGGCTGACCTCCCAGCTTGGAGACATAAGAAGGGATGTCAGCACATCTTTTTAGTGGGTGAACCGCCTCCAATCATTGAGTTTTTCACAAAATTTCGAATACACGATAACGGAGTTTGGCGCTTTACAAGGAGTATCGGAGAGTCGTACCCAAGACTACTTTTTTTTAATGGATATCTTAAAAACTTGAATGGTACTGTAAAATTATAGTATTGCCTACCTTGAATATTGAACAAGTTATAGGTACTTATAAACCTGGCACACATTTTCATTTCAAGATTGAGAAAGCTGTAAAGCTTTAGATTATCCGGAGGGGGTGGTTTTGATACTCATGTATGAAAGTTTCTTGTTCAAGAGCGAAAAATGTCAATAAACTGACAGAGATGAGGTTTCATGAAAACACATGAAAAAATTAATGAAATTAAACATGAAAATTAATTATTTTTAGAGCCTTGTTAGAAAGGGTCCTATTATAACCTACGTAATACATTTTGTTTTTCAAAATTCATACAAAAACCGTGAATGTGCTTCAACATTGCCATATCCAAGTCAGTCCTATTTATAACCTACCTATTAGTATTAGTCTAATCTTACATCGAAAATTCTTCGTTTGTTCCATGACAGCAAAAGGAAACTCCAGAAATAGAAATCCTCTAGGTAACTCATTGTGGCATGATTGAAAAAATTGCCTGTAGACTCGGAAAATAAAATCTCGGAAGCGGCTACACTCCAAAAGGTTATAGAGCTCTCTAATAATAACAGGCCTCTGCTGAAACGACAATATATCTTAGCGTGTATCTTAGCGACCGGAACTGGGAGGCAATAAAGGGTATTAGAGATGTTGTTAACTTCACCAGCTACTCTCCCAAGAAGGTAGCATTTGCCGGGATTATAATAATATTTCTTGTTAAACTCAAAATACCTTGATATAAGGGTGCTTCCTTGGCTTCTGCTTACTGCGATAGAATCCACTTTCAGCACTAGGCCCTTCCTTTGGCATTATGACTGCTATACGTAGCAGATTATTTACACCTTTATCCGGAATTATACAGCAGGAAAATCCGATGAAATAAGCAATTTTTTTCAACTTTTGAACGGGTCTCATACCTCAGGCCCGTAACCCAGCTGGGATGTTGTGATGTAAACCACTTATTATTAGTGAGTCATTATCGTACAGTAAATTTCATTATTTGAAAAATTAATTTTCCTGTTAACCCTTCTGTTGACCACAAACCTTCTGCAGGGTCGGGCTGGCTGCAGGGCCCCCACCACTTTTAAGTAAACAAATAAATAAAATTGAAAAAAATTAAATTGGAAAAAGCTTAATGTAGGTCCTAATCAAGGAATTGCATGAGCCCTTCAGCATCAACCTTTTGCTTCATCTTTTCGTTTGGGGGCCAACCATGGCCCCATGGCTTGTGGAGGCCCTACTGACCTGTGGGGGCCCCTTCTTACTTGTGGGGGCACCTACTGACTTTTGAGGGCCACCACTGATTTGGAACCTACTGGATAGGGTACCCACTGTATTCTCCTTGTAGTCTGAGTCCTTGTAGTATGAGTGGGACTGATTGGTAAGCTCGCTCCGCTTTACTTTCCTACAATCGTAATTATTATTTTTACAATGCGTTTTTCCATAGATGAAAGAACATGCTGGCTCAATTATTCAGTTGGTTTATATGTAGATTATTGAATTTATTGTGGATCACCTAAAAGGTATTACTCGTCATAAATTATTGTGGACCACCTAAAAGGTATTACTTGTCATAAAATCATATAATATGGGGGGCCCCCACAAGTAGGTACCCCCGAGGCCCCCTGGGCCCCAGCCTGACCCTGACCACCAGGAATGCAATACTTTGTACTCAAGGGATTTGGAATGGAAAACAAGTCGATGTTATGTCCGCAGACTTTGTCAGAGCTTTTGATGAAATTTTTCATAGCTGTTCTTGCACTGCTTTAATCGATAGGAATTTTATGTTATTTTCTGGAATAGGTGAGAAGTTTTTGGGCTGAGCGAAGCTTGTTTATGAGATTGAAGGGTCACGACTCTGAGCCATTTATTTATCCCCACTGATCCACTTGCTGCTCATAAACGAACATTATGTTCTATTGGAACTTATTAGTCGGGCTGTTTTCCTCTATCAAGAAAATTAATTGAATAAATAAACCCTACTGTTGCAGTTTGCTACGCACAAAGAGAATCGTAAAAAAAACAATGTAGGTACCTATTGACGACCTGAATATTATTACGGAAGAAGTACTTGTAAGAATTTTCTACCTGGAAAACTAGTAAGTAATTCTTTTCTTTCGATCCCATCAGGTTATTTCACAAAATACAAGGTTCCAAGATGTTTCTCAGAGCCAAAGCTCTCCCCAGCATTGATAAAATTCTCATAACCGGAATTCAAACATCTCAGGTAGGCACATGCTGACTAGCTATTTACTTTATCAAGAACGTTATTTACCTACCATTTTTACTCCGAGATATCCAGGAGATCTTGAAAGGATTCGTCGGTAGGGGAAAGGAAACGTTTCTTTTGGATGATGATATTGGTTGTTTACAATCAAAACCTGTTGTAATATACCTACTGGCCCAAAAGAAAAAACTTGGTTGAGGAAACTTGGATCATGAAAGAGAAAAGAACTCAAAGAATACGAAATTTATTCCTTCCGAGTTGATAGGTACTGATAACCACCAAAAGCGACCCTTGACCAATGACAATCGAGCCAGAAGAGACTCTTGACCTCAGGAGATTAGGTAGGATTTTTCCCGAAGGTTTGTTGGTATAATTCCTTAGACTTCTTGATGGTTAGAAACATCCTTTAGAGCATAAAGGAAAAATTGCTGGAATTTAACAGCTTCTCCAAGTTTCCTGTTTCACATTTCAAAATACGAGAGAGATTCCGAAACTGGAATTCGAAATAATCCGCCCACTGTGCTTGCTAATTATTTGGGTGCACTTTGCTTAGTCCTGATGTATCAAAATGTATTGAATGCATGTAGATCTCATTTATTCGGGGTTAAGTCCACCAACGCTTGTAGTTGATTAGAGATGGAAAATAAGGCATGCCATTATTAACACAACGCCCTCTCAATATGTACATTGGAAAAAGTGGTTTATTTTGGAATTTTGAACAATTATAGGGAGTATTTCAGGTTTTTAGAATTGAACGAAACTACCTACGAGAAGCACTGATTCGCTTGAGTAGATTTCGACGCGGAATTAAATCTTTCTCACACTGGATTAAATCTCTTTCAGTTTCAATTAAACCCCTTCACTATCGATCAAGTATTTATTAAATGTTTTCCACTTTCAATTGAACCTTTAACACCTTCAAAGTGAAAACGGTTTCATTGAAAACGGAAATGGTTTAATTAACTTTGAACAGGTTAAATCGACGTGGAAAAGGTTCAATTTGACATGAAAATAGTAGGTATAGTATGTTCGAATATTGAGACTTAAATTAATGTCACAATAATAGTATGCATCCACTACAACACGAGGTCCCTCAAAAAGGTCTCTCATTTGAATAATGTCACCCTCGCTGCAATAATATACCATCGAAGATCGAAGGGAGTCTTAGTTGTTTTTGTCCTACGATGCTCGGGTTGGGGGATCGATTCTACTTCATATCGGCTTCCATGAGACCCATATCCGGATGATCCATCAAAATCTCCTCTCCGAACCGTCCTTATCCGCCGTTCTTCGGGCTGGTGAGGTGCGTTCGTCTCATCTCATCCGCGTTATATCGAGGGATTTGGGTGATGGCTCTAGGATGCTACACAAAACCCTGTATATAAGGACTCTCGAGGAATATATTGTGTAATATGGTATCCAAACTGAGGGTGCTCAACATTACCGCACTCTATACTGCGGCAGTTTTCGCTCCGAACATGATTACAGAAGGATGACAAGGAGTTTGTATTGATTTGATGGATTTTATCATTCTTTATCTCGAAATAATGGAGTGATTTACTCATCATACAAAATACAAATCCGCCATGTAGTGCCAGCCGGTGGTGTGTCCTTCCATTTCACAAAAATACGTGAACCAATGAACAGATTATCAAATATTGAGGTAGGCAGGTACCTACCTAGTATACCGTATGTATAATTATGAGGTACCTACTTAGCATGCTTCAATACAATATCAGGATACATTGATTTGACGAGTTGCATTACTGTTCTTTTTCTTCATAATTTGATTCTTCATAATTGATTTGACTCCGATATAGGAATAAAAAAACGGTTAACTTAATTATAAAAAGTCCCA
>JAEMON010000013.1:12977400-12995304 GCA_030264115.1 Lygus lineolaris
ATCACCCTGTATAGCGGATAATCTCATATTTTAATCATTCCAAAAAGCCTCGTCTGATATAAGTTAATCCGAGGATAATATTATTATATCCTACCATTCATGTGAACAGTATCGGATGATCTCTGTGTGAAAGAGACCGGAGTGTTTCCGGTCTCTCCAATCTGTGGTCACGAAGATCGGACAAACAAGATCGGTAGAAAGAAAAGTAAGATAACGATACCGATGTGAAACGGAAAATAAGCTCAAATTTACATGACTTTGAACAATATACTGACACAGACAGACATAATTATCTACTAACGATTTTACTAGCATTGCAGGGTGATCGGGAGACACGGCGCAGAAGTTATACAGTGACAGCACGACTGGTGAGTCGTGAGGGTACTGTATAAACCGAGCCCCTTTCGGATTTGTTCCAGTGGATTCTTGAGAATAATAATGGTGCTTTCTCACTATCAAATAATGTAGGGAATCCTTTATGCTTGCGAGTGAAGTGGAAAACATCGTGTGAGCTCTGCGATATATGAATTTTCATTTGCATTTTGCTTCTCAAAAGAATTTCTCAACAAAAATGTTGTTCGGTCTTCGTCTTTCTGTCATTCTGCAGGCAATTCTTTGAAATCGAAATTGAAAATAACACTTTTTTTCGTGTTGTATTCCAAATGGGGTCTACGCATGAGAAAAAAAAATGGGGAAAAACCCATTAATTATGTTATTCGAGTTGCCATGACTAGTAAACACTATTTATCATGACGAAAAACTCCATGTGGGAGCAGAAATCGTCATGTTAAAATGGAATGTTTTGAATTTCGCCGGGGGTTGTGACGTAGGTACCTCCAGAGGTACGTACGTCACCACCCCCTGCTGTCCCTTTGAAAACCGTTCGTGGATATTATACGTGGTAAGCATGGATGCGCTTCGACCAATCAACGCACTCCATTTCCGCGCGCATTTTTTCAAACGTTCACATTTCTCTTCGTCGATTAAAAAAAAAAAAAAATAGGGAGAGCACATAATTATGAAATAACCCCACTTTGGCCATTTTTAATCGATTCCCATTCAATAAAAATTGTGAAGAAAAATCGTGCGCACACCCTTTCATCAAATTTCGTTTTTTGAAAAAAGTTGAATTTGGTACGAATTTGACTTTCATTTTTCTCTCTGCATTCAGCATGAAAATAACAGATAGTCATGTGTTACTGAAAAATTCCTTATTATATATATATATTTCCCCATTGTCAGCCATTTTCGGGGAGTTTTAGAAGTGACGTAAAAACTCTGGCTAGTTGTCTATTATTCCTCATATTTCGCGTAGAATCTAAATCTGCAATAAAACAAAATGGGGATTTATATTTGAAATAACGAAGTCTATGCCAGTTAGGCCAGTTCTGGCGATAGGCTAGGTCGACAAAGAATTATCAATTTAGCGGAGGTTTTTTTTAAAGAACGTAACAAGCCCGGAGAAATAGACTGGTATATTCTTTAGGAACCACAAAGTAGAATTTGTACACTCTCAGATTTTAGAAATAAACATAAAGTGTGCTCTTAGTCGTTGACGACCACAAACACAAAAACTCAAACTGAACCTAGATGCATATTGTGATATTCTCATCTCCAGAAGAGAGGTAGCATCTGACTAGATCAACGTCACTTGATTGCTCCAGAAGTCTCTTGGGAAGAAATCTGACTGGCCCGTTCATTCGAAAATTAGACAATAAATTAACGAAATGTGCCTCTTTTCCGATTCAACGCCATATCGTCTCACTCTTAGTCACAATTTTCAAAATGAAAAACCCCTAACCCTACCCAAGGTTCCGTATTTAACTGAGGAAAAATCACAAAGTTTCATGTATGATAAACGAACCCATTTGGCTGATCGGAGCCTTAACGCATCACAAACTCTCACAAATTACCCAGGCTTGGAGCCAATCTTATTTCCGCCTTCAGTTCCTTCCCCGAAGATTTTTTTCTCCTTTTTTTGGTTCCCTTCCCAGCACCCATGCCGAAAAAAAAAACATTTTAATGTTTTCGTGATTTATGCGGACCAGTTATGAATCATCTGGCAAAGGTTTTGTCCCTCCCCCTTCTCTCGACCCGTTTTTTCCCTCCCAACCACAGGGAAAAACTGGGGTCGGCAAATGTCGGAACGATGATTTCATGTGTTTTCGACCTTTCTAGCCGTGAGGTGAATTCCTATCTCCAACAGAGTTACATGATAGTGAAGCGTCACAAGTAAAGTTACCTAACTGTTTTCGGCATTTGTCTCGAACCAAATTTATTACTGGGCACTGCTGAAGTAGGTACGCAGTTAGTAAATCAAACCAAGGAAAAAGAATTTTCACCTCACTAGGAAAAGGCCCTTGTCCCTTGTCCCCTTGGTCTGGCAAATTAAGCGAGGTAAACGCAGTTATTCATGACTTACGGCACATCTTCAATGCTACTCGTCTTGTCGCAGTTAGATACAATTTTGAATGCAATTTCCAAAGCGTATACCTACTGCCGATACATGAAGTTTATGGTACGTTATGCAAATTTGAGTACAGGGCGGCTTGCATCCCTGTGCTTCACTTAGTCATTTATTTTCAACCACAAGAAGTTCGTATACCTAGATGTAGGTTACAATATTATTGGCCATTTTCACTGTTATAAATACACTCATAGGTAACAAAAACAGTTAAAGAACCTAGGTAAAAACTCGGATAATAATTACCTATGTACATGGGCCGAAATCTGCTAGATTGACCTCAAAATCGGATTCAGCACCCTCGAAACCCCTTTTACATCTACATTTTCTACATGTATCTACATTTTCAGCCTCGAAATACGAATAGCTGAAACTAAAGTGAAAGAAAGAAAGATGAATAAAGTTGGCTGGAGTATGCAAGAGGAAAAGTCCCATTCATGCAGCCTGAGTTGATGAGCGAATTTTCAAAGAATAATTTTAACCGATTTGGTGGGTGATTCTTATAGGAAATTTCACGCTGATTCCGAATGTACCATACATAATATAGTTTAAGATGGTAATAATATAGTTTAAGATGATAAATTCACAGAAAAAACCTCAAATCCTTGGAATACTCCAGAAATTCTTGCCAACGGACTTGACCTTTCTTTTGATATTAGGTATTGACATTTTGGAATTGTTTCAGATTTTTAGCTCTATTCCTTGGCCAGATATCGTCTTGAATGACGTACGAATATATATAAAAAATATGTATACACTATAAAAAAGTGTTAAATTTCAGTTTAGTTGTTGTATTATGGGTCGATGTCAACCTGAGCCTTTTGATTCCAAGTAAATCTACCAGTATTTCTTAAGGGTACGGAAAGGGCAGCTCTCCAGCCGTAGTTCAAGAGTGATAAATCTCAAGTTCGGTGCTTTCGGTCGTACCCCCACCTATTACTTCCCAGCGCTTCGCTCCCGTGATTTACCGAGCCCAGGCATAATTAGCGAAGACCGTTTTTCTCAGTCTACGAGGAATGCAGCAGTTCGAGAGGCAGCCGCGATTTGCGTAAGAATATAGTATAAATTTAGCATGATGTACACGCGACCCTAATGTACATGGCAGTGTGAAAATCTCCGCACAATCTTTCATTTATCATAATTGTCGTTATACATGGGTGCAAATTTCGATTGGTGAGATTTCATTAGTATACTACACGATTCTATAACAATTTATTTTATTTTCAAATCTGGTAGGCGTATTGGTTATTAATATTCAACGTAGAATTTGTATGTGGTTTGGAATTCAATTTGTAGACTTCTGAATCGGATTCCCTCAAAAACATCACCTTATTCAGCTCCGAAATATGTCAATAATATCAAAAGAAAGGGTGTGTTCGTTGCCCAGAGTTTGTGAAGTACTCCAAGGGGTCTAATTTTCAAAATTTAGAGTCAAAAATCTCTTAAAAAAAAAAAAACGCAAGGTTTAGGTTTTTGGTGTGAATTACCATCCTAAACATAGGAACATAAATATGTTATATTCGGAATCAGCGTGAAATTTTCTTTTCTATAAGAATCACCCACCAAGTCGGTTCAAATTATTCTTTGAAAATTCGCTCACCAACTCATGCTGCATGAACGGAACTTTTTTAATTTTTCTGATTTTTTTTTGCATGTTCACAATATTATAGACTATAAAAAACTATTTTTATTGCAAAATCGATTCTTATTTCTTTGCCCAAAAATTACATAATACCCTTAAGTGACCACGTCGTATGACATTTTCAGCCATTCCACTTGAAAATTTGATATGCCTACCCTACCCAGATATCACACAAAACCCTCCTAAAAAAGGACATAAGGAGTGAAATGAGTTGTTATGGGGGGCACCACACCAAATCGGATAAATGGGGCCTTCTCGTTACGTGATATCAAACGTCAAAGAAAGGGAAGCTTACGCAGCAGGTAACCTACAATCGGCTCAAGAGTCGAACTTTACACGAGCTTCTGTTTATTTTAGAGTTTCACCCTAGAGGAGATCTAACTCGGGTTGGAACTCGAACAAACGTAACCCAACGGCTTCCCGTTACTATTATTCGTAGAAATAAGCCGCTCCCACAACCGCGAACTAGGGGATCATGCTCATTCACATCACAAACTGTATAATAGTGAATGCCGAACATGAAGAGAACGTTCGTTGCACTTGTCGTCAACAAGCGGTATCTCATATAAACACACAAAACATGATGTTTACACCATTTATACCTCAAAAGGGTGAAGATATCATGTAACATCCAAATCTGATGTGGATTACGGGCTTACAGGTAGTGGTAGAAAATTTGGATTATTCAACAAGTTTTCGAAATTTGAAAATGTTAACATTCGTTTTCGATGTATTAGGTACGCAAAAAGAGAAGAAATACATCTGCCACCTTCCCGTTGCGTTGGCTTCTACTACCAAGGGCTAAAATAAATTCAAAGTTTAAAAACTCAGGAAGTGAACCTTTAAAACCTGTTGATCGAACATTTATGATTTAACCGTGGTGAAAAGAAATAGTGTCGCCGTGGTATTAGGAAATCGCACCTCAAGAATAGGAGTGTGACAAGTCAAAAATCCCTATTGTAGGGAAAACGCATTTGAAGTTTTGGGTTCTGGGTATTGCTGAAAAGTCGTTAAAACAATGTTTTTATAATGGAGCGGCTTATGACTACTGTTTCTAGGGGAGTCTAGCCACCTTCTCCACCATAAACTAGTGACTTGAAACAATTCTGGATAATTTTGTTTTATAAATATTGAAAAAGTTTCGAGTTGTTATATTACTACCTTGTATGATTTAATTTATTTCCAATGATGTCCCCTGATCGTTCAGCCTTTTCGTTCGAAACTATCGCTAATTGAGGTGAGTACTGTGACAACTCAGAGGATAGTAGTGTAACAACGTGAAAAACTAGTAGTTCAGGAGAAGAGTAGTGTTACAACAACTCAAAAAGGAACAGTAATCACGAGGCATTCAGCGTGATTCGTGAAAGTCTCGCTACTATTCCCAGACTATCCCCCCTCCTGGCGTAGCGTAGCAGTGAAACTATCGCTCCCAAGCGTTTAATCTTGAAACTAGGATTGTAACGATGCTATATTCTTGTAGGGCTCGTCAAGATCTATCTGCCTATCATCATAACTCAAAAATCGAAATTTTCGACTTGTCACACTCCTATTCTTGAGGTGCGAAATAGTTCCGAGTCGTCAAAAACCGTATTTCAATTATGGGTCTTTGACAAAAAATAGTGGTAATGTTCTACGAACCTGGAAAATGTCCATGAACATTGCCGACGCCACAGTGGGGCCAAATGGTCATTTTCCGGCAAAAACTGGGCTCCGCTCCAAATTTTTATGACATTTTTCGGTGATTCCGAATATACCCCATATTCCCTATACCTAAAATAGCGAATTAACTGCGCAAACACCGAAAAACCTAGAGAACTCACGTTTTTGACCATTGGAACCGCCCACCATTATTTTTGTATAGTAGAAACATTGGAACCCTGATATTTCCGCGCCGAATGAGACCAACGCCAGGTCACCAACATAGTAACCATGATTTTTGTTGATTTTTGATGGTCTTCCATTTTCTTTAGTTTTTTAGTCGTGAACAGAAAAAAAAGGAAAACTTTCAAGAATCACCAAAAATCATGGTTACTGTGTTGGTGACCTGGCGTTGGTCTCATTCGGCTTAGAAGTCTCAGGTCTTCAACTTTTCTTTAATACCAAAATAATTTTGGGCGGTTCCAATGGTCAAAAACGTGGATTTTCTAGGTTGTTTATGTTTATGCAGTTAATTCGCAATTTTATTTATAGTAACATGGGGTATATTCAGAATCAGCGAAAAATTTACTATGAATTAGTATCGGAGCTTAGTTTTTGCCGGATCGGCCCCACCGTACGCTGTTGTGGCAGAGTGGCACGATGCTATATCACTCTTCATTTATTGTGATCCAAACTCCCATTCCAACTTGACATTTCGACTCAAGCTCAACCCTTCCGGCTAATGTATCGAAACGCTACAACTCGACTAAACATCCATTCCCGCTCGACGCCCACCCGAACCGAGCAAAGCTCATTACGATGACGAGAGTCACTTCGAGGCACACTAGCGCTCGTAGCGACCGATCCAGTTTCAAACTTCGATACCAACTCGGCAACTCCGCCAGGTGGAGTGCCAACTCCCGTCACACTCCCCTCCCGTCGCACTTGTTGAAACAAGTTTTCCTTCTCTCCCTGCGACTAACTACCTTCCACAACAGTGCCCGTTTACTACACTGTTTCCACACCGTATCGTGTTATCCTTTCGCCTCCCTCAGTGTCATCATACCCGTGCGAACAAACTTCCTCGGTAGTACTTCCATACTTCCATAGTTAGCTATTGCCCTGGGAAGACGAGTCTTGTCATAACATACTCAGAAAGCAAGAGAGATGAGCAACCCGAACGACTTCCATCCTTTTAGAAGCTCAAAGAACTTTTCACCGGTCTGCAACTTCGTGATCACAAATGAAACCCCTCAAGTTATAACGAATCTCATTTGAAGCCTTCAGGATTAACAACATATTCCAACTCTTGCGTAGTAGGTATGAGTTTAAAACGAAACCTCAGGGTTCATGGGAGTGATGACCCTAGAATAAAATTCATGTCGGACTTATTTCGTTTCTGTTGGGTTGTAACAAGATGGCTGAAAAAACTCAACCTCCACCATCTTCTAGCAATCTGACTGTCTTGAGTAAGTTACCAATTGAGCATTCCTCGGGACAAAGGTACCTACTGATTCTACGTATCAATATTAAGGGGGTTCCTCCTTCCTATTTAGAGGGTTACCAATTCAAAAATTAGAAATTGAAATTTTGATAGTGTGTTGCCCTGCAAATTAAAAAATAGAAATAATGCCGGAAAAAAATTGAATTTGATCGATTATTGGCTGAGAAAAGTTGCTAAAATGTTTTAACGGTAAAATGGTAACGGAAGGGGAGGAAGGGGTGGTTACATTTTTTAAACTATTGACATGAAGTAGTAATTAGATTTGTAGTGAGAGTTAATATGAACTCTATAATTCCCGACATTTGCGAATTTTCGATGACGGTTCACACCGGAACACCCTTAACTTGAAACAACAGTACTTTATGAGGTGGGAAGAGGGTATGTGGGGGATGATATTTCCATCGATTTTGCCCCACAATTTGCCAATATGAGGGATGTCATTTGCCAAAATTTTAGTTTGAATAATTCGTTGGTTGGGGGGATATAGGGGGAATACCAATGATGTGATGGAGCCACTATCTCGCTTGTACGATCAAAATGAACTATCATTTCTCCATTAGGACAGAGTTGAAGTCGGAAGGAACAACATCCTTCTTCTCGAAACGTTTTCAAAAGACTCGGTTGAATAGGAGCTGCGAAGGAGATAAACAACCCGCCGATACGAGGGGGCCTACAAACGGCAGCAAAAACGTCAATAGGGCCTAGTTGACAACAGATACGAAAAAACCGATTGTCCTTATTGAATTCTGAGAAAATCAATAAATTTATGTTTTCTTGAGATACAGACGCCACTACAAAGTTGCCATTCTAGATTTGAAGTTTGGAACCATAATACCGATGAGACCGAATCAAAATCGTGGTCTTAAAACAAATACCTATAATTTTATACTTCTGTAGTAAAATCTTTACTTAGTTCTTATTTGTAAAAAAATCCAGTCATTCAGCTCGATTCTTAATATGTGCATATTTTAAAAGAATCATATTAACCAATTTTCAGCAATTTTTTTTTACGGGAACTATTGCAATATAGATGAATATTTTCGGGATTCAGACACACAGGATGTAGGTAAAGGCTAACGTAACTTTCATACCTTACTTTATTCACAGCGCGACCTTTCAGGTTTAACTTGACCCATGCTCTAGTGACCCATCCTCAGGTGACCCATCCTCTACCTCGTGGAACTATTCATATTTGATTAGCCATTATTATAGGAATTTTTTCGCTGATATTTTATGTTCCCGATGGTAGTTTCCACCAAAAACTTCAGAAAACAGGTTTTTGGCTTTTTTTTTTGTCCTTAATTTTCAAAATGTTACCCCTGAAATAGGAGGTACCTACAGCTTCATTTTTCCCAAAATTACTATAATGCGGAGAACTAAATCCTCTAAATAGAATCGATATTATGAGAAAAATTAGGTACCTACCTACCAAACCACAACTTAGTTCTCGAAAAACGTATGCAGTAACAAGAACAAATTCAAATTAGGTAGTTGATTGTATTTGGGTCTAGGTTAGTCTTCAAAGCTCTGCTCAACTGACAGTTATCTTTCAAGTACATAGCTGAAAAACGTTCATGACAGACGTATGAACTGGTTTTCTGTCTATTTTCAGTACACCAATATTTCCAGAATCGATTGATATCAATCGTGCTCACGGGTTGACAGAGGGAATGTCTACAGTGGGTCTGTTCCCCAGACACTTCAATATTTCAAAGAGTAGGTACCTTAACACAGGCTTACCAGCTTCAAAAAGATTCATATCAAGAATGAAATAGGTACTTCTTCTTTTTATACCCAAGCGTCAATGACGATAAATTTCGCTTTACCGGCTTAAGAAAGTTGTGATTTGATCAAACAACTCCAGCCTTTTCAAGAAGAGAAGTATGAATGCAGATGAAGGAGAGAGATGAAGAGTGGTGAATAGCCAGTACTGATCCATTCCAGATATTGCTCCTTTTTCCCCTTTTCATGAATTTTCTGAAACATTATTGGAAAGGCAAATCGTTGTTTGAAATGCTGATGTATTTCAAAGCTGGGCGAATCTCATTCATGAGAGAGCATTAGTAAAATGTATATTCCACCCTTCCTTCTTGAACTAGTGTTCGGCACGGAATAAATCGAACTTGGGGACAATTGAAGGCACACATAGCAGCTTTGAAGTTCTTTTTGCATCCCCACTGCCAAAGGTATAGGCGAGCTTTGCTTTCATGGGGAAAGTAAGCAGTGAAACATGCATTCCGAAGATCTAAAAATTCAATAAAAATTATCCAGGTACCTCAAGATGTCCTACACACTTCACTCAGATTTTATTGAGGGTTTTGAGGGCTCTTGCAATTTCGAGACTGTAGATTATGGAAAGCGAAACCAAACAAAAATGGAGTTGATTAAAAAGGTTGTCCATCTCCACGAAGAGAAGGAAAGTCCCATTCATGCAGCATGAGTTGAGAAGCGAATATTTGAAGAATCATTTTAACCGATTTGGTGGGTGATTCTTATAGGAAATTTCACGCTGATCCCATTATGTTCCTATGCTTAAGATGTCAATTTACACAAAAAAAAACCTTTAAAAAAAACCGTTTTCAGCGATTTTTGACTCTACATTTTCAAAATGTCAACCCTTGGTGTACCCCAAAAATTCTGGCCAACGAACTCATCCATCCTTTCTTTTGATGATATTGACATTTTGACAATCTGTCGGATTTTTAGCTCGATTCCTCGGCCAGATATCGTCTGGAGTGACATATGTATACGTAGGTATGTACTATATATACAACATAATATAAAAAGTGTTAAATTTCAGGAATCGTTTTAAAATGGTCTGAAACGGATTTCCATGAAGAACATTTTCAAAAATGTGCATTATTTAAATTTTGAAGCCATTGCAATAGATTCATTTTCTTCGGAAATTCGCTCAAAACATTGTGAATATGCACAATTTCTACATCCTTTTGCAACCTTCCATAATTGTGCCACCCTGTACTATCACAGTTTTCTTAGTGGATGACTCTTCTGGCTGTGAAAAGAGAAGAATACTGTGAAAAAGAGAAGAAGATAGGCCGTGAACCAGTGATGGTGGGAGTGTTCGTGCGGATCTTGAACAGTATAGGTTTATGAAATTCAAAACCCGATTTGATGGTGTTATGATCTCTCGATGAGTCGTGAAACCCCATTTAGGCCCCCCGAGACCAGTTTGGCACTTGGCCTGCCAACCTTCGGACCTCAGGAAGATGAATTGTAAGTCACCACCTTCCCCGACCGAGGGGACCGCGCCCTCACCCCTCAGTTGGAACCTCGGCACATTAATCATGGAAGAAGGTCTTCCACCCCGAAAGGAATAATTAGAGCCAGCCCAGAACCCACTACCGACAAAAGCTGATCGAAAGCTCATTCCTGGAGGAAAGGCATTTTCAATCTCGATGGCTCTTGTTTTGTTCCCCTTTTGTGATCGAGGGAAAACCATTCACGAGAAACTCGGGACTTTGGAAATTACTTTCGCGAGCATTTTGAGGAATTAAACGAAAATTCGAACGGTCATAACTTCACGGCCAATCTACTCAGAAAGTATGTATTTGGACGGTAAAAGAAATTTCACCTTGTCATTTCGAAAGGTAGGCTCTCAAGTTTAAAAGCTGAAGCAAACGAGCCCGTTCTTCTTTGGACTTCCTCAGAGCTGGGCTGGTTGGTCTACCGAAGGATCAGCCGTGACACAAACCTACCTGGCAGCATGGAGTGGGGGTAACTATGCTATATGAGTAGCTGACTTCCCCAACCACGCACCACCTTACAGTGCTGTATATCGATGAGTTAAATAATAGGTAACCATTTATATCATACTAGTATTTAACGACGTCCAGTGATATCTTATCATTTCGATATTAATGTCTATTGTAGGGAATTTTATTTCGCCTACTACCTGGGGAAGGGGGGAGGGGGGCGCCGGTGGGCACCTGTATCTGTATATCTACAAATAAATACCATACATACCTATCTATCATAATGTAAATGTAACTTAGCATTTTCGATGCATGATTATATTGTAAATAAAATAGTGTAGTCTATTATGTCCATTTTCATTCTACGGACGTTCCAATAGGAAAGAAATACAAAGTGTGTGTGTGTGTGTTTTGGGGTGAGGGGAGAGGGGCGCATTTCAAAAGTTCGCAGGGGGGCGCAGAATTTCTAGTTACGCCACTGACCTATACCTATGTAGGTTACGACGGCCATAGGCCTAGTCAGATGTCCAACAGAGGGATGCAAATTCTTGAAAACGCGTAAAATTCTCGACTAGTTCAGACTCGTACATTTCGACACCCAGCAAATATTTGTCTATTCAGAAATATCGGATTTCATTACTAGTGAGTTATCCTCTCGAAGGTAAGGGTAACTTGTAATGTTCTAGGCGTTTTATTCCCCTATTGAGCTACACCCAGGGATTTACCCCTATTCAGTTCACTAGATAGTAGAAGTGTAGAATTTACTTTTAGTTCCCATTTATTTCTGTGCCAAGTACTATAGGATGGCCCAGTGATATATACACATAGTCACTATATATTAGGTTCGGAAGCAGAATTTATTTGTTGAGAAATGATATTGCCTTAGCGTATTTACAGAGACATAGGTATAGCAAAGGACAACACAGGAGTTATAGTCTTTTCAGGTTGAGGACTTGCCGAAGGAATGCTCCATAGGCCTAGGGTCAGTCCCTCATACACTCCTTCCACCCTTCGTCTAGAGTTGAGATCGGTAAGGTTGCTGACCCGCGGCTTCTGGGTTTTCCCCAAGGTTACGACCTGTCCCCTGAGTTTATTTGAGACGAGTATTCTGGCCATTATAAAATTTCATAACACCTATGAAACCATAAAACTATTTTGTTTATGCATGAATGTGTTCCTGCATTGAAAATGTCAGCCCGCATTTTTCACCCATAGAAGTCGCTTACAGTCAATCCGGCTGTCATTTTTTTTTTTTTTTTTCGATTTTTGGATTACTCGTTATAGCTAACTATACCTCGAACTTAAAACATTCAATTTCACGGAGGGAGACTAATTATTTTTTCTCAATTCCAAAGGTTCATTATTGAAAATTATAAACCAGTTACCTCTAAGTATTCACTCAAACTTCTTCCAATCATGAAATTCCTTTTTTCAAGTTCTTGAAAAGGTGGAACTGATTCAACAATACCCTCATCAAGAATGTTGAATGACGCAAACAAGTGTTGAAAACATCCAAGGCTTCCATTTTAAAAGGCATTTTCATTTAAAAAGCGATTCTAGTTTCCTTTTCCAACAGCGGACGGAATAAGTTTGTAATTGGTGCCCCCGCATCGGAATTACTTCCTTGCTTGAATACATGGAAACGTTCAGAAAAAGAGTGAAAAGTTTTTCGAGCTAGTAACACAGTTTTTATGATGTATTCGAAGTTTAATTCGTTTTGCATCGGTAACGAAGTATAACAATTCTTTTGATGATGTTCCCCTCTTGAATGTACATTGCTCGTAGTCACTAAAGAGGGATTTTCTAAGGTTCGAATAAAGTCTTTTTGATCGTTAAAATTGATTCGAACAGAAAAAAAAACATATTTTAGGGAAGTGGTTGGGGAAGAAGGGGGGAGGGAAACGAGGTGAATTTGCTCAACAATTATTTAAGGGTGTCAGCCAACGGAGGGCAGCAGTACCTGTAAAGTACTAAGGGGAGGGGAAATAATTTTTCAAAGCTATGGTTAGGTACGTTTTAAATGATTAAATATCTTATTAAATTAAATCTATTAAATATAAGACCTCGGCCTCATTTATCAAATGTTCAAAGAAAATGAAGCTATAAAAATGGCTTAAAATTTTGAAAAATGTTCTCCATGGAAATCCGATTCAGACCATTATAAAACACCTCCTGAAGTGAAGTTATAATGAAGTTTTTATTAATTTATTTATACAGGGTGTCTCAGGTTCGAGTAGCGAAAATTCAGGGATCGATTCTACAACTAATTTCCAATAAAATCTCCTAGTTTTTTTGTTAACCCCTATTTTGTGAGTTTTTTCATGTAAGATTTTTTTTCGTGTTTTCGACTTTAAGTCACTAAAATGGCTATAACTCCCTTTAATTGATTTTCAAAAATTAAAAATAAGGACACCGTTGGAAAGAGCGTTAAATTTTCTATAAGAAACTGTCATTTTCAAGTCATTGAAACTTTATTTCGCATATCATCATGGATTTCATCAGTAGTTTTCCCAAGAAAAAACGTGCATTGGTGATAGGTATGTCTGGAAATCCATTTTCTATCTGTCAAAATTGATTAGAAGTGTCACCATTCGATTCAGCGTGAAAAAGTACTAGGAAAACGATACCTAACCCCTCCAGTTAAAATCATAACGTATAACACCCAAACATTTGTTTTCCTCGAATAAACCCACGTTTTTTAGCATTCAAACTTGATTTGCTCCCCTGATTTCTACAGTAAAATTGAAAATGGTAATACCGTAGGAAAGCTGATGAAACGGAGAATTTTTTTCCGTTCTTGTAAACGGAATTCATTGGAAAGGTTCAATTGAAAACTACTGATGAAATCCATGATGATATGTGAAATACGACAAAAATTGAAGTTTAGGCTCTCCAAGAGCTCAATGAATACAGTTTCAATGACTTGAAAATGACAGTTTCTATATGACAGTTCCGCGCCTCGCCAGGGGGCAATCCCCCTGGACCCCCGGTTACCTCTATTTACATACTTCGGATGAAATTATTGACACACAGAATGTGTTTTAGCTCACGCGTTTCACATAAACCCCTCTAACTTCCCTGGTAATGAAGCAGGCTAGCGACACATAAGATTGTTTACTAACCATTTATAATATCGCATTATTGGATAAACATCTCACAGATTAATATAAAACTCTGATATAAATAAACATCTCACAGATCAATATAAAACTCTGATATAAAAATGCGAGATAAATCAGGAGCTTTCCAACGAATGGTGAACGATTTCTGTGCGATTAAAATTGCGGAAATTCCATTTCCCTACCAATGGCTCGGTTGTACGTGGAAATCATAAGAAAATTTCGTCACCCATCCGCGTCACCCATCCGCGTCACCCATTCCACGAGACGTTTTTCGGTTAGTCAGACCAAGGCTAAAACACATTCTTTGTTAATTTAACGCTCTTTCAAACGGTGTCCTTATTTTTAATTTTTGAAAATCAATTAAGGGAGTTATAGCCTTTTTAGTGACGTAAAGTCGAAAACACGAAAAAAAATCTTACATGAAAAAACTCTCGAAAATAGGGGTTAACAAAAAAAACTCTAGGAGACACTTTTTGTTGGAAATTATTTGTAGAATCGATCCCTGAATTTTCGCTACTCGAACCTGAGACACCCTGTATATCTATATGTGTCACTACGGACGATATCTGACCCTGGAATCGAGATAACAAATCCAGACAAATGTCAATAAGGTCAAAAGAGAGGATGAGTTTGTTGGTCAGAATTTTCTGAGTACTCCAAGGGGTCAAATTTTGAAAATTCTGAGTGAAAAATCGCTAAAAAGTACCTATGTCTTTGGTGTAAATTACCATCTTGAGCATATTATCGTCGCTTAAGTTCTGACACCGCCTAATCCACATTTTCGAATTTTTCAGGAGGCACAGCAAACTGTTTCATTCTAAAACTACTAGTTTTTTCTCCCTTATAATAAAATTACAAAAAATGTGTGTGGATAAGGTGGTTACGAATTTTTTAAGAAAATGAAGCTATTGCAATGGGTTCAAAATTTTAAAAGTGCAAATTTTTGAAAATTTTCTTCATTAAACAATTCTAAAACGATCCCTGAAATGTAACACTTTTTCATTACGTATATTATTTGTGTGTGTGTGTGTGTGTCACTCCAGATGATATCTGACCCTTAAATCGAGCTAAAAATCCAAATGTCAATTACATCGAAAGAAAGGATGAGTTCGTTGGCCGAAATGTTTGGAGTACTCCAAGGGTTCAAATTATGAAAATTTGGAGTCAGAAAACCCGTTTTTTGAGGTTCATTGAAAATGAGTTAGTTATAATTTTAATTATGTACCTACTTTTCGTTGGGATCGGGACGGGAGGATGAGGATGGACAGGGACCGAATTCCGGCAGAAAATTACTTTCTATTCGAACTTTTGACTTGACGTTAACCATAACCATCCAGAAGCACCTCCCACCACATTCCCCAAAATTGCTGGGTAAAAAATAAGCAGACATTTTAAGCCAGACATCTCAGTAGACATCTTATCTATCATTTTATATTCTTACCATCTTATATTCTTTAACAAGAAGACATCTTAGCATAATTATTATGATAATATTACACGATTATTACTAACATCTTCTTAAATTAATTTGTGTTTAATTAAACACTGTCAACTGAATTCTTTTATAGTTAACAATTTGTATTGATTCAGTCGTAGTTTTTGTTTTATGTTAAGGCCAGAACTCGTGCATGGGCACAATACTGGCACCTTCAAAAATAGAAGCTATTGCAATGGCTAATGCAATGGTATATTCGGATAACTCGGAACATGATTGGGAAGTGGCCGGTGGATAGTTCGTCGAGCCGCGAACGTGAGAAAGGCAAACCGGCAAACGGCGGGCGAGAAGCGGCTCGTGTTAACCGAAACATCCGATAGATGTCGCTGAAACCAGTGGAGGAGGTTGTGTTCACCAGGAGACTTACCCAACCTCCCAACACTTCATTCATATTTTTCATCGCCAAGTGCTTAGTCATACTCAGTCATACAGTATGATAACGGATTTGTGGTTCTTCATGTAAATAACTACCTACCAAATTGCGACTTTGTTAATTTTCTAATCAAATCAAAAACTTCATGAAATATTGCAACAAATAAATTATGAGTGAATAAGAAGATACCTAAATAATCTGAAAATTATATCAAAACGAATACGTACCTACATTATAATCGGGGAGGAGATGGGAGTGCGCTCTACTCTGTCATTGAAGTTGTTTAATTACCATACTTATTGTGAATCTATCGAGTGTGGGGAGATTGTTGAAGAGGGTGGAGGGAGGGGTTGTTGGTATGCCACTCCGCGATCATGCTCCCAGATCATCTGAGTCCGAAATTCAGCCTCCACATCAGCATCAGTTACAGAGTTACGCTATACAAGTTGCCAGGTACCTAGGTACCGCTATAGTAGGTACATACCTAGGTACCGCTATAGTAGGTACATACCTAGGTACTCAGTACTCATCAGTAAGGTAGGCACCTTCCCGAAGTACGAGTAAGTTTTGTGACTTCAGAAGAACAGTGATTTGCGCAGAAGGATTCTCTATAACACACACTGCTTTTCACAAAGCTCTGAAAAATTCAAAAAATCTCTGTCTGCCAAGTTGGATGTGGCACAAAGCTTCCTCTGACCACCACTAAAATTTTGAAGCTATTGCAATAGCTTCATTTTCTTCAAAAATTCGCTAAAACCGCCTAATCCACGCACATTTTTTGTAATTTTATTATAAGAGAGAAAAAAACTAGTAGTTTTAGAATAAAACAATTTTGTTGTGTCTCCTGGAAAATTCGAAAATTTTGATTAGGTGGTGTCAGAACTTAAGCGACGATTTGGTGTATTCGTAATCAGCGTAAAATTTACTATAAGAATCACCCACTAAATCGGTTAAAATTATTCTTTGAAAATTCACTCATCAACTCATGAATGGAACTTCTTCAAGCGCCAGAACCGTTGTTGGGCCGGATACCCCCCACCTCTCAGAGGCAGAATTGAAAAACAGAGTTCTTTATCCATTAAGTTGTCTCCGTTACTCTGTGTCCATGCCCATCCAAAATTTGGATCATCATCAAATCATTTCTAATATTATTTAATGTGTTTGCTTGACGAGAAAATAATCGGTAGCTATAGGTACCTTAAATTACGAAGGAAATGCCGGGAATGTTATGGCTGCATAGGTATCAATAATATTGTGAAGAAGGTAATAACAAAAAAGTTTATTGTAAGTGACTTGACGATGAGATGTTACATTTGGCGACTGATCGAGAGGACTGAAGGGTTCTTCCAGGACCAATCCAGTAAGAGAGGTGATTGAGCAGATAACCTGCTGAAGTCCAGGCTTTTGGGGAGTACAACTCTTCACTCAGATGGGATCCGATCACTAAAATGAATGATCCCGATGAGTTTGGATATGGAATTTTCGGTTCGTGAAGGAGTATAGACAAAGTATAGAGGTTATGACTCATCATAATACATAATGTAGGCACATACGTATTATTGGATACCTTCTAAATTTCAGATTTTTGGGGGTTCTGAGGAGAGACGTAATTGACACTTCTCGATGCCCGCTGGCTTTATCAACCAATCGTCGTTATGGCTAAGCGCTTTCGCCCTCTAGGGGCCTCGTCAGAGCTACAATCAATATATAACCAATAAATGAATGAAATACAACGCAGGTCACAATGTCTCACATCACAACAGCTATAGCCCATTTGGTTTATTATTTTCAATAATGAACCTTTGGAATTGAGCAAGAAAAAAAATATATTAACCCCCCTCAAAATTTGAGGTTTTACGTTTCAAGATACGTATAATCCAAAAAAGTCCCATGAGTTGGTGAGCGAATTTACAAAGAATAATTTTTACCGATTTTGTGGGTGATTCCTATAGG
>JAEMON010000013.1:12996304-13006832 GCA_030264115.1 Lygus lineolaris
TGAGCCCGGAAACCCCCTTAGAATTCCCTATATATATATATACACATATAAAAAAGTGTTCATTTTCATGAATCGTTTTAGAATGCTCTGAAACGGATTTCCATGAAGAAAATTTTCAAAAATTTGCATTACAAAAATATTGAAACCTTTGCAATAGCTTCATTTTCTTCGAAATTTGCTAAAATCGAATTAAAACAAAAATCCGTCCGTCTGCCGCTCCGTACGCCGTACGCGGCACTTTCCTTAGTAACCATGGACCAATAGTAATGAAATTTGGTGTGCCGGCCCCATTCGGGGTCTAGTTGTGCCGCGAAGCTTGGCGTTACCTACCGTCAGTCTTCTCGAAGGGTTAGAAAATAGGGGATGACATTTTAAAAACGCCCTAGCTCGGAAATTTCAAATAGGAAGGTACATTTTGTCCATCGATTTAAAATAGATCACAATTTTTAGCGTCGAATGAGACCTTGCTGAGCGTTTTAGGACCAACCGTTCGCTCCCTGTAAGGACTTAAGGGTTGAACGAAAAAAGTTCATAAACACGAGTATGAATCGCAATTCTTCCCGAGTAGGCAAAATCTCCGTTCAAATATCAGCTGTTCAAATGCAACTTTCTTTCGATTCCACCGAACCAAGTTTGTTGTTTACTTTCAGAAGCTTCCTTAGTTTCTGAATTTCATTAAGAATGAATGATACAACTCTTCGATAATAATAATTACAAGAAGGTACCTACTCATTGTCGCCAAGATATGATTGTGAACCTCGCGGTTGGTGGGTATTTTATGTCAATAGGATCTTTGTAGATGGGCGATCTATACAGAAAATAATAAACCGTTGTGTAATAATTTGCAGCGTTTTTTCCTGTAGGCCTTGTCTTAGAGAGTAGGTACTAGAGTAGGTAGGTTTTTCCTCAAATATTAAGCATTTAAATATTACATTTTAATTAATTACCTCAAGTTTTGGTTCTCTGTCTCCCTCCTGTCTCTCTTCCACCACGGCTGACCTCTTTACCTAATGGTTTTAGGGAACTCTCCTGAGGTCCTTGTCTTTTTGGGTGTTCAAGCTATTAAATTAGTTTTATTGATAATAATTATAAGCACCCAATGATGTAGTTTCCTAAATGTATTACTAAATCGTAGATTAAGATGATTTACCTTTATTTTTGTCATGGGTTTGGGTGCCTTCATTTTGTCACCTTGTTAGCTACTTTCAGGTGCTTCTCCTTGGATAGGCGCTTAGCCACAACGACGATTGGTTAATAGAGCCAGCGAGCATTATTACGAATTACTTCTCCCCTCAGAACCCCCCAAAATCTACAAGATAGGCAAACCCAACAAACCAGTTACTACATTTCATGTAGTACGAGTTTTTATCTAAGCAGGATGCAAATGTAGTACCTAAGAATTGGGTAGGTACTTTCCTCACATTGCCCATCGCCGAAACCAAGGAAATAATTTTAGTAAATATCCGAGTTTCGGGCTGAAACACATCACTCTACGACACACCACATACGTGCCTCTCAAGTCACTGGGAACCGCATCGTCAAAGTCGTGGTAGTTCTCTTTCGAGAGGACGTCTTTCATCAACGTGATTCCACCGATCTTGAAGTCGCTCGATGGCTGGAAACTTGTTCCTGGCTGCTCGTTGCTGTTTTCCTCCGTTGTCGACTTACTGACAGAGACAGATGAGAAGATAAATTCCCTTGTAGCATAAATAAACATGAACTCAATACTTTATAATAATTCATTGAATTAAATTACCTATGCCTTTTAGAAATCGGAAAATTGACCACAGGATAATTATTTAGTGATCCAAAAATTCTACATTGAAACAGTGGGAACTGTGTAAGGGGCCAAGGACCCATGTAATTCAGTTTTTCCCATTTTTCTCAGCCAATGTTTGATCGATTTCGATTAGGTTTGCGGCATTCTTCTTGTATATGTATAATTTTAATTTCGAAATTTTGAATGTTTCATATCCTTTGGGATAAATAAAATTGTCATAAAGGTACCTCATCCCCATGGGGAACGATAAAATAGGAAAATTGCCGCCAACCGCATCAAAATTAGTTGAAAATTAGCTGAGAAAAATTATAAAAACCGTGCTAACGCTAAAATGTTTATGGGAGGGGGTAGGGGGGAGGTTATCCGTTTTTTAAACGTATTGTTCCAAAGTAATAATGATGTTATAGTGAGGGTTCTTATGAAACCCTTCGTTAGCTGAGATTTAGGCATTTTTGAGGAAATTTTGGGCTGCGTCCCTTGCTCCCTCAACGTGAAACATGTTGTGGCTCCAGCAGGACTCGAACCTATAAACTATGGATTTCTAGCCCAGTGCTCCACTGTATTAGCTAAGGAGACCACTGGTGGATTCTCGTGGAGCACTGGATTAGCCAGCCCACAAGTTGTAGGTTCAAATTTGTCGGAAGCTTTTTTCACAATCATTAATTTTTCCAATGAAACATTTAAAACCAGGGGTGCCTACCTAACTTGAATCACTTTTTATTGCTATTTCATTTGATTACTTGGTGATTTGGCTAAACAGAAAATGTCAACGCCTTATATGTTGTACCCTCCAGAGTTCGAAGACAGTAACGCCACGTCTTGATGCACAGCTGGACCCTAAAAGTTGTTTTTAGATCAATTTCTAGGGTCAAATATTGGGAATAATGAACCAAAAGATTTGAGATTTTACGAACACCGATTCAGATCCGTGAGAAGAATTTGTGTACGCATAAAATAAGGAATTTGTACACTTATACATTGAGAAATCATTGCCGGTTCCAACTTCGATTCGTTATATCCCGGAGTTCGTTACATCACGATTCGTTGTATGGCTGACATTATTTGCGCTGACAATTTTGTAATCGTGGGTTTTCAAGAGTGGCGAATCCAAATTTGAGGTCGAAAATGCAAAACCCCGACACACCGAAAATCCCTGTTGTAGTAAACTTCTTACTCACGTCTCTCTCTGATTGTTGCTGTTGGTTTTTCCATTTTCCCATTCGCTTATGCAATTTCGGAAGAAGTTTTTGATGTGTTTATCGCACATTTTCTTTTCGAGCCGATAACCCGCCTTGGTCTTTTTCATTACGCCTAACTCGGCACCGATACTGCAACAATACCTGAGAAAGAAAAAGAATGTATATTTTTCGAAGATCCGCGAGTATTCTTTTATTTCGGTGTTCTCTGGAGTTTAAAATGAGTCGGAAGAATTATGTTGACATAGGTAGTTTTGAGCGCTTATTCCAACCTGATAATTAAACATTTTAGCTTTGGGCATGGGGAGTATCTAAGAGAATGTGCACTTTTTTAAACACCACACTATTAAGTAGGCAAACTAAGTTTTCATCAAAATCATTAAGTTTTTGTCAGTAACAAGTCAAGCTGACTACTTACTTAACTACCAGGACCGCCAAACGAACTTCTTCACGACCTATTGTATCTTATTTTCGAACTTCTTACTTACCTATATTTTCTTAGTAATCATGGAAGGACGCAAAAGTGAATGGATAACTCATCTAAATTCTCTGGTTTCTATGGTCTATTTTGTCCATTTTTTTGAAACGTGAAAAGAAAAATATTAAGATATTATAGGTATAATTATTATACATATTAATAATTAAGATATATTATATAATAATATATAGGTAATATATTAAGATATTATATTATAATTCATCTGAATTTCCCATTTTTTCTCCTCCTCTCACCTGACTTGGTCGAGGGTGAGTTGGAAACCATTAGTGTCCAGTACTTCTTTTATCTTTACGACTTTTTTTCCATGTAAACCTCTCATTTGTTGGTACAGTTGAAAAGCCGGCCGCTGCTTGCCAGTACTCATCGTTTATAGTGTTTATGGTAGGTACCAAAAACTATCTAGCTGTGATTCTCACTTTAGTAGTAGGTAGATAGTGGAATTTAGAATTTTACTTTAGTGTTTCAATTTAAACTGAGAATCCAAATGAAGAGAACGCGGAAAACGGTTGTACGTAGGCATATTGATTTACAAACTTACATTTGCTATAGCAATATAATGTTATTGAAGAAAGTAGAATGATTATTTTATCCACTTGAAGTTATATCATGTTGTCACCCACAACGCTTATACACAAATTAATTTTATTTTTATTACCTCAGCGACTCAAATTAAGCAGTGAGAGGGGGAGGGGGGGGTAGACGAGAGCAGACAGGAGGAAAAAGGATCAATGGCAGCCTCTGCGCAAGCGCAAATAAAATCCTCCAAACGTCAATTTCTCGCAACCTTATCGTCCGATTAAGCTCGAATTCGGAGGATAGTTGGGGATCCGACGTTAGATGATCCCATATTATGAATTTCATGACGATCGGAACAATGGAAGCTACTGCACATGCGAAAACGATACATTCTTCCCATACGCATAACATCGACAATTTCCATCCGATTTCGATGAACTTTTGAATTTTGTGCAGTTCATGCCTAAAAATGTCTGAAAATTCCATTGTGGATAAATAGTAGCATCCACCAATACGCATCCCAGTTATAAAAAACCTCCTAAAACATAAAATTCTAGGTATAAGAGTTTCCTCTGGTGAATGGCTGCGAGATGATCTTCTAGGTATGAATAGGTAAACTTCCACAATTGTGTTACCAGTTGTCTTTTAAATAGGAACAACCATGTTCTGGTTGCCACAACAACTTTACTGACTATCTTTTTAATCAAGAACTACATTATATCGTTTCTTGACTAACTAACACCTGCTGAAAAACGTCAACATTCATTTGGCACATGTTTTGATTATTTTATTACTTAATTTCTACGTTTATTTTTTTAGTGTACAAAAATAGTTTTATGTACCTACCAATTTATCGCTTTTAGGGTCCCCAATGATTTCATTGCTCGAAAAGCCATTATTTAACATCTCAACAGCTTCCAACACCATCATTTCTCCTGAACTCATCCCATTCCGGGACATTAATCATTTTAATGAGCAAAGAACCACTAACCTTATGAGAAGGGAAAGACTACTGGAGACTACTTCCATTAGGCTCGTTGAAAAGAAGTTTTTATGCAGACTTTCTTTACACGATGGAAAAACTCATTTAGATGGCCATATTAAATTTCTTTTTCTTTCTTTTCCTCCCCCTGCCCTACTTGAAAGGTGACGCTTAGCATCTGTTATTACTCTTTTTGGAGTCTTCATAATCAGCGGAGTCAGCGCTTTCATACCCGTATAAATATATAATAAGTACCTACATAATAATGGCAGGGGGGCAACCTTGTGATTCAATTTACAAGTGGGCCCTCCTCTATGTAATAATAATTATGAGTGTACCTAAGGTCTTAAGCAGATTGACAGCAATTCATCTGAAGCACTAATATATTCGTCCATTCGTTTATTGAAATTATACTCCAATACTAAGGACGATAATATATACTAAGATAAGTACTAAGTACTAACACTTCTCTCTCAGGGTGACCCCTTTTCACACATAAATCATGATCTTGGTCCAGAGTAGGGAAAGTTATGCATAGTTACTCCTTCACAACGTAAACGTTTGATTGTACATTCTATTAAGGAAATAATTCTGTTGGAGTTTATTGGAATTTCTGCTAAAAAATGAGGATTTTGTGTGTCCTCTACTGGCACTTGGCTTTCTACAGAAGCGGACAGGGTCAAATAGTGATGATAATGCCAAGTATGAAATGAAAATTCTTCCTAAGCACTAGAATTCACACACATGTTATATTTGAGGTTTTAAACACCTGTGATAAATTACTACATAATAATAAATATTAAAGAAATAACAAAAAAAAGTGGTTTTAGGTGATGGGACCTGTGAGTATAAAACTGCGATTATGAGTAACTTTACAAAATGTTTTGTGAAATAAATTGCGTTTAAGGCTTTTTGAGTAGGATAAGTGACTGATAATAAACATTTCAACGAGCGCGCATTATTATTTTTACGGATGAATTGCGAATAAAACTGTCTGTCCTCTGTTGGTTCCTGAAGAGTCCGCTGTAGGTACAATCGAAATTTTGGGTGTCCGCTACTGGAACAAAAAGGTTCTTTCCGAAATGTGCATTCATTTCGTATAAGAGCTGAACAATTCCATTTTCTTTTTACTCCCAGTTGTTCAAAAGATGAAAAGTAGGGATGAAAATTAAATACATTTGTCACAATATGAGAAACTTAGAACCGGAGGATTTCCTTAACATGTCCGTCACTGGTGCTTTTACTACTCCAAGGGGTTGAATTTTGAAAATTTAGAGTCAAAAATCGCTTTATTGTGACTTTCATATTTAATTTTCTTTTAATTAGCCAATGCAACTCATAGCCAGATAGTCAAGCTACCCTAAGAAAAAAATACATTTGATAAATGCCTCTTAGAAAGAGCTCCAGAGCCTTTGCATTCAGAACCGGTTGATGGTGCCCCACTATTATATATACCTACCCTATAACGGTTGCGTAGGAACAGAAAAAGTAGATTAAGTTTTCATTGAATTGAAGCTTGCTTCTACGCTCTAAACTCAAACTCGGTCTTTTCCCGATCTATTCCGTCTCAAACTGAAGCATTTAAGAGAATAATAGTGACGGTAATGACGCTCGTGGTGACTCGGAGGAATTAAATTGGGGTGGGAGGAAATGAGAAAAGTTTCCAGGTAGTTCGAGAGAAGCTCTCAGTGGAGGTTTGCAGGTCAGCGATAAATTTCAA
This sequence comes from Lygus lineolaris, assembly GCA_030264115.1. Lineage (NCBI taxonomy): Eukaryota > Metazoa > Arthropoda > Insecta > Hemiptera > Miridae > Lygus > Lygus lineolaris. Next base: position 13,002,998 of record JAEMON010000013.1, read on the forward strand.
AGTCCTTGGGAGCTAGTACCCGAATCCTTCCGACCATCCTTCCTCGGTGTCTTCTAGTTGTTCTTGAATGTTAATTCAATCCCCTAACAAATCGCTAAATTCTCCGACAAACGATATTTCATTAAATCGTCGAAAATAATATAGTGGGTAGTTAGGTACAAATTATATTTATTCACTGGGTAGAATCGAGGTAAAACGCCCACAAGCATGAGTACATGAGTATTTCGAGTACGTACCAAATCAAAGAAAATTTTTTAATGCAAAACGCAAGAGGTAGGTAAAAGGTCAAAACCTGTAGAAGTTAGATAATGACGGGTGGTCAGAAACGCATGAGCCATGTGAATCATGACGATCACTGATATCCTATAACAGGATCATAGTTTCGACAGCACTTCTTTTAATCAATTCATATAATTTTTTTTTAAAATTTAAAAAAAGGGTAAGACTCCATTTACACTATTATTGTTATTATTATGCAATGAGTACCGTAGTTACCATTAGTACCTTACCATTAGTAGGTTACCATTTAGTTGATACAAATAGATATGAGCTTGGCTAAATCCCCTCTCATTTGACAGACATCCCCTTCACTTTAGATACCCTACCTATCTTCCTCCCTACAGATAATTACCACTTAGTTGAAACACAAGTAGATATAAGCTCTTCTGAATCCCCCTGTCACTTGACATGACATGACAATTTACATAAATCCCCTTCACGTTGGATAACATATCCACCACGAGTCCAGTTTCTTTCTAATCCCTCCTAGACACCTTCACTTCCCCTCAACACATACCATATAGATAGGTACACTGACTGACTGACTTTACTAGTGAAACTTTACTAGTGACTGACTTTATCTACTGGTGAAATCAGTACTCTCTCGACGGCCTGATGATGATGTAATTGAATCGAAAGCGCTCGCCACCTGTACTTGACTTGCTAGTCACGACGGATTCTCCAGTAAGGTACGTAAGGAATTGTATCGTTGGACGGGATGGGAATCGTTACAAAAAAAATTGATTTTTTGAATAGATTCAGAATCGGGTCCAAAATATCGATTTTCAGGAAAAATTGTTCAAAGAAAATCAATTTTTCTATTAATTTAGGAAAATACATCAGGATCCCGTAGTTTTCGTTTTTAAGGGAACAGAAATAAGTATATATACCTATCATACATTTATTTATATATATCAATATTCATTTTTAAATGATGATGTTAGTTCGAATTCACCTTTTACCTACAACGGGACAAGGATGACTCAAAACTCTATAGGTATAAAAATGATGCGTGATGAAAATTAATTTTCCCAGCATTGATGACGAGTTTTAATGTATGAGTGTATTTAAAAAAAAAAACACTTGTATAAATCAAACAAGGAGGAAGGAGTCCAACAGACGAAGGACAAAAACCTTCTTCTTCTTCTACTTCCCGTTTGTGAGAAAAAAATTGAAAATAGCGAGAGAAAAAGTGTGGTATTGTTGCTGTTTCACACTTCGTAGGTAGTCCTCTTTCTACTTCTTCTTGTTAGACTTTTTTTTTATTCACCTTTTTTCCCTGAATCGAAAGTTTGAAATCAAATCACGATTTTTTTCCAAAAATCGGCTGTTGAAATTCTATTCACACAAATTCGACTTTAAAAATCGAAAAATCGGATTTAAAAAACGAAGAATTGGATTTAAAAATCGAAAAATCGGATTTAAAAAACGAAGAATTGAATTTAAAAATCGGGAATCGATTCCCATCCCTACGTTCCGTTACTCATTGAATCTCTTCAGTTAATTTTAAAAGCGAATCTGGGGGTCCATCTCTTCCCTGACGTGATCCCATTGTGAACCAAAGAGTATTTTTTAAAGACTATCCTAGGGGGCTCACGAAATCTATTTTCTCTTTCCCTAACAGCCACAGATTTGATAATAGTACTTATTTAGGGGGTTTGAGGTGCTGAAACTGACTGCGATCGTTATTTTGTTGAACAAGTACTTGGAAGCCGATTTTTCTGTTCCTACCTGTACCTACCTGGTACAACGGTGCGAGAATATACGAAATTTGCGGGCGCTGAATGTCCAATATTAACCGAGATATTTCTGGCCTTTTAGGTACCTTACTCAACACGTTTCCACTTCTTGGACTTGAGGTGAGCTTATAAAAATGCTTCAAACTGGTATCCTATAATGAATTTATTCACCTTTGCACTATTGACACTCGTAACAATTTTGATTTTTCTAATCAATGCTTGGATAAATCTCGTCTAGATTAGGGACTAATGAGTTTGTGAGATCGATATTCCTTCAGCAGTCTCCCAGGCACTCTTGATCAATCTTCGTTCCAAAGGATCTCGAATGTACTGCAGGACGATTTTTTGGAATTATTTTAAACACTTGCGTAGTTCTGATGTTGAATGAATCTCGTAAAAACGTCTTAAATATTATTTTTATGTTATTAGTCGGTTGAAAATTCAATTGATTCGTTGGGATATTTAGACGGGATTCAGCAAATTTCACACCATAAATATTCTTGTTATGGTTTGACTTACTTAAATAGGTACACCTATTTTAATACATTGGAAAACAACATTTCCGCCCTCCATCAGGATTAACCTGAAAAGCCTTGCACTGCCTTGCAAATTGAGTGAGAATAACCTTCTTCTTCGTTCTTACTGCAATAAAACCTCACATTTAAAAAATCAATTTAGCCAACTCGAACAATAAAATACAAGCAAGATCCTGCTGGAACAAATCAATGAACTAATCGAACGAACAAATCAACTTCAGCGGAATATTGCGGTTTCGTACTTGAGGATTCGATAAGCATTCTGATAAATCCTCTCTCATTGATAACCTCATTATGTTCATCAAGTTCGGCCGTGCGGAAAACAGCTTGTATTGAACCGCCGATGCGAATTGATTCGTTCAAAACTGATGAATAGAACCAGCTTTTATCCCGAATTTCTGAAAACCAGATCTCCGAACCATACTTTTGTTCAATGAGGGAACTTCAACAGCTCATTCAAACGCTGCAATTGCCGTCGATGACTGCACCCACCGATTCATTTTAGCTGCCAAGGTTTTAGCGGCGCCGTATTGACAGCATTATTATGTGCAGGTAATAATAGTAGCAAACAATCGCGTCAAAATCGGTTCAACCGATGATTGACCGTAAGATCAACAATAATGGAACATTACTAAGTATTATTCTTTAATAACCATCACCATCAACCGAGGTGCTCACCATTGAACTGGGAAGCCATTCTTGAGTTTTCATACCGCATTATACGATGTTTTCTATACGAAATTCCAACTGGGCATTCATATCCCGGTTAATGAAATCTGAACGGGGTAACTCATTGAAATCGTTGTGGTATCTTCGAATTCTCATAACAGTTCTATTCTCCGAATTGTCAAACGAGCAAATTCGACGTGAAAAGTTGTAAGGCTGCACTAAATTTCCCTGTTAACGGAATAAAAAATACCTAATAGGTATTAAATTTCCCATACTCAATCAACGTAAATAATACAGGTTGCCCCACGATCCATGTTTCGCGCAATTTGGTGACTTGTCAACTTTGCGCGATCGCTGAACAGGTTGCGCGTAAAAAAAAAAAATCGAGTGATGACTCAACTGTTCATAAAATGTCAGAAGCATACGAATTTGAAATGAAAAAAGGGGTTCCCATTTGAAAAAACAAAGTAGATGTCAATTGCGTACGTTTGCGCTTTTTGCGCCATAGCGCAATTATAATTATCTGAGATCCTCGCAAAAAATTATGAAGATTCAACAACAAAATTTGTTTGTACCCCCATAAATAACGATTTTAGGAGGGGGGGGGGGGGG
>JAEMON010000013.1:13006853-13022730 GCA_030264115.1 Lygus lineolaris
GGGGCCCGTGGGATACTCTGTAGAAGACCGATTTCACAATGAATGGAGGAGATGTAGGACATCAACTAGAGCCTAAAACCTGGCGGGGAAGTTTGCTATGGTTTTCCAAAAAAAAGCCTCATTTAAATATTGAAAATACTGTATAAATGTATTATATTTATTATAATTTAATAAATATCATATTGTATTTATTCATCAATTACATACCTACTGTACCTATTATAATATATACTGTTTATAATAGTTATTATATTATTTCAACTTGAATGTTGTATGAATTTATGATTTTTTTATAACCTATACTAGGTATATTACTGATGTCAATGAAAGTATCTCTCATACCTATCATTAAGAACTCGTCGAACGTTACATTATGAAATTCCGAATAGATACTTACTTCATGAAAAATTTTTAGATACTACTTACTTTCCATTGGAAAGGTAAATATACGTATCCCGTTTTAGGAAACTCACGGGTTGAGGGTCCACAGAAAGTAATTTATCCTCTCTATAAACTTGATGTTTATTCATAGGTATCTACCAGAGTCCGTGCTTTCCAACACAGTTCCTGCCTTTCTTCTTCACAAGCTCCGGAGTTGGTTCGAATCAAGTCAAATCGGACCGGAACCTTTTGGAGTTCATTTCACGGGGATAGCTTCGGATTTATAGCCGCTGCTTTTTTACGGTTTTCCCTTATTAGGGTCGCTAGAGCGTGAAAAAACCGATGGGATTTTGTTAAAAAAAAAAAAAAAAAAAACGTAAAAATGATCGTCCGGGGAGATTTGTGAGGAGGGATGTTAGGAAAAGGGGATATTCCCGATGTGACCGGAACTCCGGAAGCGGAAACGCGACTGAAAAAAGTCCGAAAAATAATCCAAACGGAAGAGCGCAGAAGGTGATGGCTTGCTAATCCAGTCCGTCGGAAACTGGGGATGGAGAATCGATGATTTAACCCTTTGCTGCCTCCGCGATATCCTTTCTGACTACCTTCTGCCACTCGTATTTCACATTGCGACCCTATCGGGGAGAAAAATAACTAAAAATTCCTCGCCCCGGGGTACCTACCTGCTGCTCTAACAAGCAATAAGCACAGTTTATAGGTCTCCCAATTTTTATTGAAAAAAAAGTCGCTTCTGTTCTCGGGGAATTTCCCCCTTCCGTCGAATTCATGTAAGTTGGCATACTCTGGGGTACCCGTGTATTTCTTCCCCATCCCCGGGAATGTAGCAATAAAAAGTTGAAATGAAAAAAGTCACCATTTTCATGGAAATCACGTCGTGAATTGTACTACTTCTTTTCTTGTATCTATACGTAAATCTTTTTTCAGTAATAAAGACGGCTTTGTTTATTATCTTCAATACCAATTGAACTTTTGTAGGTGAGTTTTGATTTTCCACCTGAACTCAACAATTCTGCTGACTCTGTGGACTCAAAAGCCGTTAATATCCATACTTACTTTATTCATCTCACCGACTTTGTAGCCTGTTCACGCCACGGAAAGGGCCAAAGATCCCCGACATCCTTACCCCTCAAGGTTCTCTCCTCTGTGAAACTTCCCTTTTCCCTCTAGACAGCCCAGAGAGGGGGACCCTAATGGTTTACCTTCCAAACAAGATTATGAACCTCAATTTCCGGGCCAAAGCCGTCCAACCCGCCCACCACGCTATCTTCAACTTTCGTCCAAGGAAACCTTTCGTTTCAGCGGTGAAACCTAATGTGGAAAGTTTGCTTCCAATTCTCTAGATTACTGTGCTCGCTTCACTATTGTGCTGTAAAGGTTCAGTCTTCCTTCTTCAGCAGACATTTTCACGTTTCCGCCTCCTAGTTTTCATAATTTTTCCTCGTTCTGTTTTCCAGTGTAAGGCCGGATTGATTTCCCAAAGCGTCGCACAAATTTTTGAACCCAACTCTTGCACTAATGTTTTATTTTCCCTTATATTTTCACTGCAGTTCTATGTTTGAATTTCCTTTAGGAAAATTTTACAAAAGCGTATACCTATTTATGGGAGTTATAATAATAAGTCAAATCGTTGGTACTCGTATAATTTCTAATCACGCAAACTAAAACGTTATCATGAGTCAGAACTAAAGTAGATTTTCAAAGAACCTTCGTAACTGTGCCAAAACCCAGCAAAAACGGAAGTTGAAAAACAAGCTTACTACCTATAAAAACGGTGCAATTGCAAAATAACGTCGAAACACAACTACAAGTATAGTACTACAAGTATTGTAGTATACTATTCTGGGTGTAAAACCAGTTGTATTACAAAAATCACTTATTAGTAGGTCTTGATTAGGTACTAGATGTTAGCGATCAGTAAATATGACACTAACAAGACCCTGATTTTCTCGTTCTTCATTCTTTCTTAATAACTCCTTTTGTTCCGTGAGAAAACAGTTTTTTTAATACACGTAATAATATTATAATTATTATATTATAATTATAATTTATTTCTTTTAGTTAGTTAGCTATGGTTAGTCTTAGATTATTGTATTATGGTTGACATGACTACTGATGTATTTATTTATTACATGACATCTAAATTTAAAATGGTTGACCTCCTGAATTTGCAAAATGAAACTCTTGTTGCTCCGTTGCTCTGTTGCTTATTTGTAAGCAAAACTTGCTAATCCCAAATTAAATATGAAGGTAACTAACTTATTTTAAATACAAGTAAAGTGGTTTGATTGTCCTCCCATTCCACGATTTTGTCTACATTCTTTGAAAGAAAAAACAATTATTGCACTACCAAACAAGATTTCTGCTAAATTTCTGCTAAATGTCTTCTGCATCAATATGAGAAAAATGGTCTTTAGCGTTTTCGAAACTGGCGTACTCCTTTGGTAGGTAGGTATTTTGGTAGGTAGGTAGGTACCTATATTTTAATCTAGGTGCTTGATCATTCCTGCTCATAAACAAGTGAATGATGAGGACAATATATATGTTTACCCAATAAAGAAGATAACGAAGAAGAAAGAGGAGGTTACTGGAGTTACAATCCCTAGGTTACATCGAGTTTACCTTCACGCGTCTTACCTTACCAGCTGATATCTGACGGGCCGCCATGTTGTCCCCGTCTGTTATCAATGACTCCTATTCTTTTCTTCCTTTTCTGCCTCGTTTTCCCCTGCTTCCTAGCTTTTAATTTTGGGTTTTTACTCTACCTTAAATGAAGAAATTCAATGGAAAGTACAATTTGAGCCTCTCTGAAGACGATCTTCGCCATTAGTGAAAATTGAATTGTGCGGATGTGACCCCTATGAAATGTGTGTTGGGCATAGCCCTCACAGTATAGATGCCATTCCCAACGTAACCAGGGAAGATTTCATTGAATTTCTAGTGCTATAAACTGACTATGTAACTCGAAATCAAACGAAATCTTACAAAACCATGGACGCCCACAAAACAAATGTGAAAAAATTAGACAAAAAACTCACTTGGATGGCTGATTAATTTATTGTTCTTGCTGTATTACTGCCAAAAAAAATCCACGAAAGACAAAAATAAGTTTGTTGTTAGGTATGCCTCTGTAGAATTTCTTCTGTAGACCTCTGCTTTAATTCCTGCAGACCAGCAGTAAGGGATTTTTAAGGGTTTTGATGGATGTTAACAAACAAATCGGGACAAAAATGGCGGCTTCTGAAGCGGTTGTTGCCAGGCTCGATTATTGCAGCGATTGATGTCAGCCTGACGTCACACAAATGCCACCTTTAGTATATCCGAATTATTTATTGGAAGACTAGAACGTTTGATGTCTGTATAATATCACCTAGCTACCTAAATATCTAATTAGTTGTCCTTTCTTCTTTTCAGGTGAGTAAGTCAGCGGTCATTAGCTGCACAGGTTGTAAGTAAGTTTAATTTAACATGGATGTGTTTCAGTCTATGAGTAGCACACTCTTTACAGTTCGGAAATAGTCCGTTGTTGGTAGTGAACCAATTCACCATCAAATGAACCATATACTGTACACAGAAATAAACTACTGAAAAACGATTTGATTGAAGACGGTATGTCACATCGACGATGATCCTCTTAATGGGACAACGACAGATAGAAGCCGACCCAAACCGCGAAAGTCGAAGACGAAAAACCAATCGAACCGATTTATTTGGTGGCGAACGGAAGTAGACGGTCGATCCATCTTCCCCTTCATTATCGTCAGTTTAAAAGGGAGCGCTTGGATAGGACGAAAACCCTGGGAATCAGTGCTTTGATTTATCGGCAAGCCTTCGGCACAACCAGAAGACGAATTATCATTCAAAGTTGAATCGCTTTTCTATGTAGAGAGGAGGGAGAAAAGAGGAGGGGAGGTATTGGAGCAAAAAGCGATGCCGGTAAGGTCGTAGCCAAGGGAAGCCCCCAGGGTCATTTAAAGCCAATTAATAAAGCTAAAGGTCCTTAATGGCCGGGTCTTATGATATACGGGTTTGCATCCCAGACCGGTAATGTTTCTCCATGACTGGTTCCTGGGGTTCTATATCCCAGATTATTATATTCTCCTTCAGACTACTGGCAAGCGAGGATGATTGGTAGTGAGGGATATTTTTACTGTTTTCATGAATCACGCACCTACCACAACTACTTGTAGGTCTGTAGACCAGGGCTTCACTAGTAGTAGGGGAGGAGAGTCGTTTCACAGTGGTCCCGAATGCGAAAAATGTATTTGGTAACCTATCAGGACATTTTGTGCTCATTCTAAATTACATCCCGAATAGCTATTAATATAACTAAATTAGCTGATTTGCTGCAGAATGAATTCTAAAACTCTAAAACACATGTTTTTGACATCATCAAACCGCCCCATTTTTTTATCTATATAAAAAAGGTTGGACCATAAAATTCTGCTTCGAATGAGACCAACGCCAGCTCACCAACACTGCAGATAACATTTTTGGTGATTTTTCTAAGTTTTCCGTCAACGTGGCAGCCCAGAGCCTTCGACATAACTCTTACTAAGTCTTGGTAATCGAATCGTTTGACAGTCACAAAAAACTCACCAAAACGAAACAACTCACTCCAATTGTATAATTTTTCTTAGCGCTGGTAACACAATGGTATGATTTGTTACCCGGCAGTTGTGCGGAAAGGAAATGTTGAAAAGTTTAGATTTAGATCCTTGAAAATATGTGATCAAGAAGTTGCTTATGTGAGGAAGGGAACCGATAATCATGATGGAGCCAACTCATTCCACATTTCTGGTTCTTTTTGCATATTTTGCGACTGGTGAGTGAACATTCTTGCATCTGACGGTTTTCTTGCGAATGAACTTTAGGTGATATTATTATTTTCTAACTGGTAGATACGAAAATAGTTAGGCTGTACTCACCTCTTTCATGACTGTTTTGGCATTTGTTGATATTTGTCCGCTTAGAAAATTATTAACACGATCGTGAACTCCTTGTTAAAGTCGTGATGTCTCAAGTGGGCAAATTGTTTTTGCAGTATCAACAATACTTCCAAATTACGGAGATTCACCTTCCTTCGAGAATGATGTCGGCGATTCTCTCAATTTCGACTTGTTCAAACCACGGAGAGTTGAAAAATCAAACTTCAAAAGAAACCCATCAAAATCCAGCAACGAAACAATGAGTTCATTTGAAGAGTTAAGTCGGAAACTTCACAGTAAGATTTCTTCGGCGATCGACCGATCGGGGGCCGTTCCGGCGAGATCCATCAAAGATCTGGAAGAGCTCATGAGTCACCCAACATGGTTGACAGATTCTACCAAGAAGAAAGTGAGCGAGCCATTGAGCGACAGGAACCGACGGTAAGTGAGATCGAGAACTGGTACCTAAACCTACAGAATTCCAACTGAGGATATGTCAGTAGGTGTAGAGCAATGAAAGAAATATATTTTATAAGGAGAAGAAAATAGATCCCAGCTCTTTAAGTTTAACGTCGACGAACCTTGTCAAAATAAGGCCGAGACTTTAGTTCCAACCTTGTCAGAATAGCCAACAGTTGGAACCTTGACAAGCCACGGCCTAGGTGTCAGTCAAAATCTTACAAATCTTGTAGCTCTTGCTGTTGTAACCTTGTAGAACCAGAGTGAAACAAGGGTTGAGCTTGTTTATGGTCTCAACCTAAAATCGGAATTAAGATTGATCCTGGAGTTCTATAGGGCAGTCAGAACCTTATTTGATCCAGTCAAGCAGGCAGTTGCAACCTTGTTGAACTGGGTGAAGACTGCAGTTCAACAATTTTAGACATGAGTCCGTTTATCAGTCGGAACAACGTCAATTTAGGGTGAATCCTGATTTGAAGCCTTGTCAAGCTAATTGATATCTTATTGTATTACTTTACTGTTTGGAAGCTTCGAATAATTATACAATGAATTAAACTTTCCTTCCACGAGCTGTCCAACAAGGTTGTTATAACGACTGCTATAACTACCATTACTGGACGCTTTGTACTTCTGTGAAGCAGTTTGAATTCGGTTGAAACCATTTGTGAGACTCGGCCACTTGATAGGCTGAAAACTTGTTCTTGCAGCATCTTTGTAGCGCCGGCCGCATCAGAGGGTCAGTGGTACCCTAAAGTTGATGAAGACCACAGGCAACACATCAAAGAGATCATCACCAAGTTTCAAACTCTCAAGCCGAAACCGATAACGGACAACCGGATAACTAAATTCGTCTTCACCAACGACGCGGATCTTGCCACATCTAAAACCGTCCAGGAACACAATAAAGAGGTGTGTTGACCATCGGTAGCTCCCAAAATGGTTTTTGTACAGAAAAGTTATAGACCATATATAGTTTTGGTGGTTTTTCTATGAGATGTGGTAGTTTTCAGACAATTTGAAGGATCACATACAATTATTGTGAGCTGGTATCATTTGACGCCAAATTTGATTGTAGGTATACACAATTTCTTTATTCAAAAACTATTTGGGCCGTTACAATGGTAAACATTTGAATTTGCTAGGTTTTTAAAGATTGAGCACTTCTAGCTATTTCAGGTATGGGAACATGACTATAGTAGGAATCAGTGCAAAAATTGTTGTTTACTTTGTACTTTTTCGCGAAAGGGACTATGATTTGCCGAAGTCCCTCAACTAAAGCCTTGACACAAATTACACGCTCTATAATGTTACATCATGTTGTAATGTTACTCACTTAACCTTTACGAACAGGTAGCGGCAGCTTTCATGGACTTCAATAAAAAGTTAGAAGAGACTTTGAACATTAAAGGTGGGAAAAAAGTTGTCGGCGTGGGACGCTCTGATACCAGTAAGGAGGCCAATAAGGATGGTATGGACAGTAGCTTCAACAAAGTGTTCAGCTTCCTGGACAGCAATATCCATAAACTGAAAGAAGAAGTTCCACATAAACAAGTACGGATTAATCATTAGTTTTAATGCACCCTTCCAGTATTGACGATTGGGTTCCGTAGGTATAGGTAGGCCCTATCAGAAATTATGTAGGAACGAACAGTGAATATTTCCGCTTGCGTCCGCTAAACACTGTAACAAAGTCAGCTCAAGAAGAAGAGTGTCCATACAAGTACCAAACTTGTTCATGAAAGGAAGTGAAATATAAGATTATCACAAGTCCATAATAAATTATTCAGGATCGTCATGAAATATTATATTACTTGATCAACAAAAGAAAATTCGTAGAAACTTTACATTTCTTGATGATGAATCGATTGGGTTGTGGGTATCTAGTAGCTGGTATATTCCGAGTATGAAGGAATGTATCGTTTTGAGTAGCTGTTAACAAGACATTGATTGGCTGTTTCAATCAGGTTTGCCGCAAACACAAAAGCCACAGCAAAGATGACGATGACGACTTCGCAGAGGCTGAACCTAAAACAGTCAATTTCGGAGGCATCAAGCGGTTCAACGAATTGGCCCAAACGCGCGACGGCTTGGAAAACATCTTGCTGGGGCTGGACCGACCACGAAGAGGACCCTTCAGGCGGCAAATAGTCCACAAATCCAATAAGGCCCCGGTGGAGTTTTCTGATAAGAGATGATTTAATAAAGAAAAATCTACTGTAGCACCATATTAGAGAGAGCTGTGATGTTATAATAAAACCGGGAGTAATCAGCTGGGGACGATGGTTACAGTTATCAGTATGGATCACTGGATCACACAAAATGCAATGAATCCACAGTAAAGAACTCATTTAATTATGGTTGGGAAGGAAGTCCGGTTTCGCGATGTAGGAAGAGGATTGTAGGCATGATTGAAAATGCTGTGGGGGCAAAAACTGAGTCTTCATAAGAATTAAAAAAACTCAAAAGTGTGGCCTCAATGTGAAAGAAACTTTCTTCGCGTACTCCAGTCGTGCAATACGTCTTTATGTGAAATCGTCCATGAGTCCCTGAATGAAGCTACAAACTTTTTGCTAATTCTTTGACTTCATTCTTGTGTTCTTACTGCGGAGCTTGATGTACGTGTCAGCCTGTATCAGTTTCAAAATGTCCATAAAATTTTAAATTACTGGCGTTCTAAAAGTGTGAAACTAACCATAGTTTTCAGTTGGGCCTAGTGAGAGGAAGCAATTTTGCATAAAAATGAGATCATCCCACTACGATTTTTTTCGAAAACAAATATTCAGTTGTTGCGAGCGCATTTTGTAGGCCAGAAGATGCAACAATGAGGTTCCTGCGATGGTTTTACTGCGTTCAATCTTGGATTTGGGATGAGTTAGGTACATATCTAAGGAAAACAGAGAAGCCTTTCAATTCAGTAATTTCATGCTGTGTGACTCTTATTTGATTTTGAGATTTCAGTGTTCCAGAAAGCTCTACATCGATTTCCTCAACATTATTTGTTTAATATTTATGAAACGTATTTAATTCCACTGATCTCCGCAGTATTATTCTAATGTGTGTCAGGGCGTTATACTTGAAGTTTCCAAACCACGGGGTCATTAAAGATAGATCTTTAAAACATGTGCGTCGTATGAACGTTGGTACTTTAATGGCCGGCCTTGGTTGATATCGCGGTAGGGAAGAATAAATTTCAACTTCCGGGAGATGAGTGAATCACACGTACCTCGTATAACGCAATACCGATTTAATCGACTGGCAACCTCTGTAACGAATAGGTGTATTTTGTAAAGTGTAGAATGGAATTGGTTTCACACAACAGGTAGGTTGTAAATACCTACCTACTTCAATGAGTTTCGTCGCCACTATTTTGTGCTGGTCAGTCTAAGGAAACTGGTGAATACTTGATGGTACTTTACCAGTTCTACCTTGGGGATGGGTGAAAGGAAAGAACGGCACTGGTATACACGGGAAATAGACTTTATTGAAATCAGAGGAAACCTCAATCAATCGGACCTCATCACTGTGCTGACCGCAGCACTTCCTCGGTTCATCTCTCCCCCTTTGGGGAAACTGGCTGTCCTCAGGCAGAGCAGCAGGTAAGCAAATAGCGCATGGTATGGGCGCCTCTGCAGAACATAGCATAGGAAGGCCTCACAAGCCTCCCAGGAGACATTTGGGTGAGATGGGCCCTGGCGAGAGAATGAGCTGGTAGTTGCTGGGGTGTCAGTGCTGCTATTGGTTTGTTTTACTCGGTTGGCTGGTTGCTGGCAGTTATGGATCCGCGCCTCATTTTGTTAACAATCTGGTGAATAGTCCAGGCGTGCAGGTTGAGTGCAGGAAATGAGCACACAAGGAGGTGTGCACGCTAGAAGATGAGGGACTCCAAAATGTACTGGTTCTCCCTTGGGGATGGGTGAAAGGAAAGAACGACACTGGTATACACGGAAAATAGACTTTATTGAAATCATAGGAAACCTCTATCGGAACTGATTGCCGACCACAGCACTTTCTCGGTACAGTACCAGATACCTCAGGATATATCCGATAAATCAATATTAGGCAACCTTTTGCGAAGGAAACCTTATTTGGAGTGACATGAAATCGTAGAAAATTGTTTCGGATACAGAATAACAATAATGATCCTCGTATAAGGATTATCTCTATACAGAAAATGATTAACCATTGAGTATCGATTTGATGAGGTACCTATTTCGTTTTATCACACTGCGTGCTTCTAGGTGTGTGACTTAAACCTTAATACATTATACCGGTCCGTAATTGAAACTATTGAGTTATTGAGTCACATGCTCGTTTTGATAATATCAAAAACGGTACCTAATCACTCTGGTGAGCGAACTCTCAACTACTAGCTGAGAGCTCAATTGAGTAATTTGGGTGATTTGCATCACATTATTACTAAGTAGGGACAATTATTATAACCTACCCTACTAAATCCTAACGGTATATTTAACAGCCAACAGCCATCAAGCTGAAGAACTTTATGTTAGTGTCGTTACTTCCTACAAGATCGCGCGTTCCACTAATCTCCCCTAATAAACTTCGCTGGGAAGCCATAAGTCTCAATGTTATCTTCCGCAGCCGCAGTGTGTAATGAGACCGCGACAATAACCGCAAGGGTTGGCTGGCGAGTGCATCGTGATTGCAGACAAAATAATAAATCCCTACTCACCCCCCACATCCCTACTTCCCATCATATTACAAGCTTGAAACACAGCAGTACGTATTTGTATAAAAGTACCTAATATATTTTACGGGTAGGTACCTAGACTCCTAAATCAGAAGAATCCCCAGTGAAACTGAAAGGAAGAATGGTTCTTTATCTTTAACCAAAAAACATGTTATTTTTTATTTTAAAAAAGCCCTGAATTCTTTATTGATTACATAATTTCCAATATTGAACCTGAGGAATCCAGAAAGACAATAATTCAATCAATGTTGTCCACTAATGTTTTGGAAAATTTGGACCTGAATGTTATTTCCACCCAACGGCAAAATTACAGCAAAATGTTGGGTAGAAATTGAAAAGAGTAGAAACCCGCAAAAAGTGATTACTTTCTCCCCCATCTAGAGCATTTTTGACCTGTAATGCCGCTCCATTTTAGACTAATTACCTAAGCTCGCTTCTATTAATATATTTCTACAGTCCCTTCAGAAGCAAGGCCACGTTCTAATTGCGGTTGGAAGTCATTGCTTCCCTCGTTATTTTCTATTCTGTGCGGTAGGATATTATGAATTAAATTTGAATTAAACTGGAAGTAATGAATATAGCAACTACAACGCCACAAGGAATCAATGGCTACACCATAATGGCTCAAGAATCATCATATCGTTTCATGGATCAAGGATTAGGTACCTGTAATGAGAAAAGCACTGGTGGAGCAAACTCTACCGGAGAGTTTTTCTTAGGTCCATCAGTTTCAAAATTACCGTGACGTGATGTCTACTCGGAATTTTGAGCTGAAAATTCAAATTTTGGGGGTTTCAAGGGTCCTGAATCTTAATTTGAGCTTGGAAATCACCTCTTGGAAATCGGGTAATCATGACCTAAATCAATTTTTGACGGTTTTGAGTTATTGGCGTTTCTACGGAACGCTTACAATCAGTATTAACATGAATAATGTTTTTGCGGTGGCCTACCAGAGTTGAAAAGTGTCACGAAATTATGTCACGAAATCATGTCACGAAATTATGTCACGAAAAGGGAAGTAACTACTTTCGTTAACAACAAACTACTTTCCTTACCACCAAACTACTTCCCTTCCAACCAAACTACTTCCCTTCCCACCAAATTTTGAGGTACTACTCTCTCAGCTAAGTCGAAAATGGAGCTCCCAGATCAGCTGCTCAGCTAGACGCAAAAACATTATTCATGAATTGTGATGTTAGCCAAAGGCTCAAAGTAGGGGCGAGGCGCGGAGAGCGCCGAGTTTTTGTCTCTCCTGTAAAGTAGGGAAAAGTGAGATAGGTCATGACCCTTCAGAGGCGAAATGCTAAATTTTGCCCTATTGGAATACTTCATCATAGTTACGCATAATATGTTTATTTTTAGGTAGGTAGTTGTTGAGTTGTTGTTGAACTGTTAAATTGAGGATGGTGAAACACACAAGCTAAAATGAAATACATCATTGAGGCAGATCTCTTCTCTCTTCACCGACAACCACATGTAAAACCCCCACCAATGCTTTTAAGGTATATGATATCGGACACACCTATCCATTGCGACCGTGTTTCAAACTTCCATATTATCCGATGAGGTTCATGTGAGCGTCACGCTAATGACTGGTTCGGCCCGATCAAACTGCACCCATCTAAGGACCCCGTTATCGCCAGGACCCGCCCGAAGGGTTGCAAAAGCGGGTGGCGGGGGCTTAAATTGTCGTTAGCTTCGGGAACAATTGCATCGTGCCGTGGGATAATCACCTCTACGACAACGGCTTTAATTAATACTCGGAAGGTGTTTGGTATATACGAACGATGGGTCATCTCTCTCTCTTCCTCACGCGGATTCCTGTATTTCCGTCTTTCTCGCGCATCCGAGCCGCTCGTAGGCGTTTCTCCACGCACGCCCCATTTATACCCTCCAGCTCATCACGTACGCTGCTACCGTTAATCATTCGCCGCCTATAACCGCTCCCTGCGAATCCATCTGTCACTTCCATATTCTGCTAATTACGAAATGGCGATTAGCATAATCATGCACAATTTAGCGTTAGGTAGATATTACTGACTTGAGGCCAATAAAGAGATTCGATTAGGAGGTTAGGATGAACAGTGTAGGATCTGCACCATCATCAGGTACTACATCATCAACGCTGGACAGAAGAATTCACCCTACATCCACCTTTCGATTTTCAACTCTTCAACACCACTTGTTGATGATTTGTCTGCGGCAAGACAACTTATCTACAATTATCCCAACAAGCCTGGATGACATAACGCGAAGATGAACATTATTATTTACTTACCTACAGCATTTTAACAAATAGCGTACTTTACACCTATCTGACATGTCTAGAAGTAAAGCTGAAAACACTCGGACGTGGTACAGATTTCGAAACAGAGGTTTTCATCTTTTCATGACAACAATTATGGTCTCCTCCATTCTTTTAGGAAATTTCCCTCTGATTCCGATTAAACCATAATTTAGAGGGAATAATTATGAAAATACTGTAATTATGATATAAATTCACGTTTGCGCATGCTCACACGCTACCAGTGGTCCGACGGCGATGGAACTAATAGGGGAATGTCACAAGACTACCATGTACAATCCTTGCAAATATTTGTTTATTTGTTAATAATAAACAAATTTTTAAAAAATTTAAAAAAAATATATTCAGAGATATACAACAATAATGTCACAATATTCAATCAATAAAAATAATAAGTAAGCAGGGCAGTGGTAACAGGTATAAGAATAGACTATAAAACTAACAATAGAATAAAAGCAAACATACTAGTAACAACTGGGTATTAAAAATCTAAACAAAACTCAAAATAAGCAACAACAGACTCATCCATTCACTTGATTTAATTTTAAGTTTGAGTGAGCCCTTTGACTCCATGGAAAGGTCCACCACACCGGAAGCAGCCAGGCGGTTGAAGGACTCCTGAACATGAATAATTGGGTTATTCCTCCTTTGGTTATAAAAATTTCACTAGAATTGGTCAAGTACCCATGACAGCAACCCACAATCATTATGGCGTTGAGCTATTTTCAACTTTTGTGCACCAACATAAAGGCACATTAATTATAACTACATACCCACGTAAAACACAGAGGATAGATTATGCTCTCGCTAAGTGAAGCACGTATCAGCAAAACAGGTTCCTTCCTTTTGAAAACGCTGATTATAAAAGTCGCTAATAAGTCGAGGAGAAATAATATATTCTTGGGCGCAAAAATGGGAATTAATGAAGGTATTCTGAGGAGCACTGAAGGCAGACTAACCTCATTAACAAGTGATCAAGGCTCTCAATGCGAGACGGTAGAAACGTCAAAGCCTAAGAAAGAAAACCTTTTCTGAATCAAGGGGAGAAAGGAAGGATAATCCTCGTCTAATCTGGAAATCCGGTCCCCCTTCCAGCATCCTGCGCCGTTAATTACAGGAAGGGGAAGCTGCTTTTTGTCCAGTCAAAAGGGAATTCTGAGTGAGGGGTTGTTTGATGACGTTTGATTGGACGGAAGAAGGAAATTCAGAATGCTAATTACTATCTATGCGGAGGTCAATGAGTACATTATCTTTCTACTGGAACTTGATGGTAGGTACAGTGTGAGGATGACACGATGACTCTGCTCGTATTACAAATAAAATTTTATCGAACAACTATCCAAGTTTACGGTCTTCGTTCTTGATTTCAACGAGCAGCGAAGATTCATTAAACTTCGACAATCGACTAGTAAAAACTCTGAGTATGAGTATTCGATATTCCCAAATTTGCAAATTTTCATATCGTCAACTGGAATCGTATTGATCGGCAACGAGCGACAACAAGCGGAAATTCAACATACACTATGAGCAAAGGAAATTTTGAATTAGCCTGGAAGGAATAGTTTTGAAAGTTATCCAGAAAGTATGGATTTTCAATTATCACAAGATTCCCAGTTCCTGCATGCCAAAGGAAGCGTATAATTAAACTTCAGTGGCGGAGGCCTATCAAGCAGGGAGAAACTGACGAAAATACTTTTTTGGTTTATTATTTTCAATAATGAACCTTTGGAATCGAGCACGAAAAAAAAATTTTTAACCCCCCCTCAAAATTTGAGGTTTTACGTTTCAAGATACGTAGAATCCAAAAATCGAATAAAAAAAAATCCGTCCGTCCGCCGTCCGCCGTCCGCCGTACGCCGTACGCCGTACGCGGCACTTTCCTTAGTTACCATGGTCCAAAATTAATGAAATTTGGTATACCGGCCCCATTCGGGGTCTAGTTGTGCCGCGAAGCTTTTCGTTACCGTCAGTCTTCTCTAAGGGGTAGAAAATAGGGGATGAAATTTTCAAAACGCCCTAGCTCGAAAATTTCAAATAGGAAGGTATATTTTTTCCATCAATTTCGAATAGAACACAATTTTTAGCGTCGAATGAGACCTCGCGGAGCGTTTCAGGACCAACCGTTCGCTCCCTGTAAGGACTTAAGGGTTGAACGAAAAAAAGAGCAGAAACGTGAGCGTGAATCGCAATTCTTCCCGAGTAGGCAAAATCTCCGTTCAAATATCAGCTGTTCAAATGCAACTTTCTTTTGATTCCACCGACCCAAGTTTGCTGTTTACTTTCAGAAGCTTCCTTAGTTACTTACTGAATTTCATTAGGAATGAATGATACAACTCTCCGATAATAATAATTACTAGAATTTTAAATTCGATTTCGGAATGTTTTTGCCCTTTTACTTCCCTCAAACCACATGGAAGATGAAAGGAAATTATTGCTAAAGGAGAAAACAAAGTTCTGGAACACCTCCAAAGATTCTGATCGACATCTAATCAACATTCTTCACATTTTGGATAGAAAAAAATCTATGTACCTACGGATATATTATGTATAATACGGAGGTAGGTAGATGTAGGGCAAATAGGTACTTACCTGAATTGGAAAAAAAACTAAATTCATGCAGCATGAGTTGATGCGCGAATTTTCAAATAATTATTTGAACCGATTTTGTGGATGATTTCCATAAGAAACTTCACGTTGATTCCGAATATACCATATTTCCCTATGTTTAAGATGTCAATTTACACCAAAACCTCAAAATAGGGTTTTTAGAGATTTTTACTCTAAATGTTCAAGTTTTGAACCCCTGGGGTACCTGCTCCAAAACTTCTGACCAACGAACTTATCCTTTATTTTTATATTATTGACATTTTGACATTATTGTTAATTGTTTAGCTCAATTCCATGGTTGGATACTCCAGACGATATCTGACCCTGGAAACGACCTAAAAAATCCATAAAAATGTCAAAATGTCAATAATGTCAAAATAAAGGATATACCTTGTGGCATTCTGGGCCAGAACGCTCAAATTTTCCATTAATTCAAATTCCATGGCTTCAAAGCTACCTTAGAAATATCAG
>JAEMON010000013.1:13023730-13039777 GCA_030264115.1 Lygus lineolaris
AGTGCAAAATTGTACCAAACTGTAATCATTCTTCTAAAAAGATCTCTTTTAAGTTAGGGAAAAATAAAATAAAATAAACCAAAACAAAACAAACCAAAACCAGAGAAAGAGTACCTATTTCCCAAGGAAATGGAAAGGTATTTTTAATTCAAGTGAGGTTTCAGGATTGGCTATTTGGGGAGGTTTGGAGGCCAACTAAGTAGTCTGCCATTCCATTTCCTTGAAGGTTTAAATGAGTTAGGACTCAAAGTAAAATTTCGTTTTTCCATCCCTCAGAAAAACGTCACGACCTATGTCGTTGGCCAGAATTTGTGGAAAAAGTGTTAAATTTCAGGAATAGTTTTAGAATAGTCTGAAACGGATTTCCATGAAGACAATTCTCGAAAATTTGTATCACTGAAATGTTGAAGCCATTACAATAGCTTTCTTCGAAAATTCGCTAAAAATGTCGCTTTGCCAATATGCGGAGGACTGAATTGTCCTTAAAGCCCACTAAAAGGACCATTTTTTGAGTTTCTACGGGTGTGAAAAGAAGTGAGGAAACCTCGAACCAGATGTTCAAATAATTACCAATAAATACAAATTATCGTCGATATTTTTAGATAGATAATTCAACTTTGTGATAAATATGTTATGAATACGAAAACTCAAGTTATAGGGAATCATTA
Source organism: Lygus lineolaris (assembly GCA_030264115.1). Taxonomy (NCBI): domain Eukaryota; kingdom Metazoa; phylum Arthropoda; class Insecta; order Hemiptera; family Miridae; genus Lygus; species Lygus lineolaris. The sequence goes on from JAEMON010000013.1 coordinate 13,024,399, forward strand.
TTACATCATCAGCTAACTGGAAAAACAAAAAATGATAACTAATAGACGTTCAGGACTTCTTTAAAATCGTGACTCTCTGTCACTTGTACAGTGATAATGTGAACGAATTGCTTCTCGTCTTATCTGCCTCGTGCAGCTCCCCAACATGGTGTTCCAGGGCCCTCCCTAACATTTTTTTTTTTAATTTTTCCAGTGAGTTTTCCAGTGGGTTGGATCTGCTCGCCCCTCTACGCCCTCTAGAATGAAATTATTGCTGAGGTGCGTTCAACGCGAGGGCACTAATCACACGAAGATCAGCAAATGTTGGCAGAAGGATTTCCTCCCGTAGCCAAATTGTGAAAATTGGTTGTTCATGCGTTCGAGCCTCCTTTATCATCCTACGTGCTGAAACAACTGCCTACCAAAAATGTTGATAACTTTCAGTAAATATGTGTAATGAATCTTTACTCAGCACACAAAACTGAAACCGAATTATCTATATTTTGCAGTCGACGATTTTGCATAGTACAATAAAAATAGTGAATAGCGTATTTTCTCTAGTGAACACGCACAGTTTTATGAGCTCCGTCATGCTCGTAAAAAACCGTAGAACACCTAGTCAAGAGTGGGAGACGTGTTTAGCCATGTGTTGGTCTCGATGAACCGTTTATTCTACGTAGATGAAAGAGGAAGATTAGCGTATTCCGCTACGAGGAACGATGCCGTTGTATCTTCAAAAAACTCCATTGGCATCGATCGAGTAGTCTGATGGAGACAACTCAAAATACCAAAGGGATCATCTCTATCACGCGTACATCATCTCTTTATTTTATCTTCTTACAAATATCTTTATCTTCTCATACATAGGTAAGTACCTACCTAACATCTCTACATAGAATAGGTAATAATGATGATTTATGTATCAGCTGAGAACGGCTGAACAACGCCCGATGCAGTTTCATGCAGATTTATATCATATACCGAGATTAGATTAATACACCCAAAAATCTCGATTTCTTGCTTTTAGAGTATATTTGGAGCGTAAGTAATTTCGAGCACTCATAGTTTGGAGTTGGGGTCATTCCTTCACGAAATTTTGAATGAAATTCGAAGCTGCAATAAAAAATCGGAGTTTCCATTTGAAAAAAGGTTTGAAAAAAAGTTTTTGAAAAAAAGTGTGGCGCACAACAATGTGTTGGTTGAATTTTTCGTTAAAAACTATCAGGAGTACAGTTTTTTCCGATTTAGCGAATTTTCATAGAAAATGAAGCTATTGCAATGGCTTCAAAATATTAGTAATGCAAATTTTTGAAAATTTTCCTCATGAGAATCCGTTTTAGACCATTCTTAAACGATTTCTGAAATTTAAAACTTTTTTATACGAGATGCGTCACTCCAGACGATATCTGACCCTGGAATCGAGATAAAAATTTTAAAAAAAATCGTATAATGTCAATAATATCAAAAGAAATGATGATTTCGTTGGCCAGAATTTTTGGAGCACTCCAAGGTGTCAAATTTTGAACATTTACAGTCACAAATCGATGAAAACGTGTTTTTTTTTTTTTTTTTTAGATTTTTGGTGTAAATTACCATGTTAAACATAGGAACATAAGTATATTCGGAATCAGCGTGAAATTCTCTATGACAATCACCCACCAAATCGATTGAACTCATTCTTTTAAAATTTGCTCATCAACTCATGCTGCATGAATGAGACTTTTTAATCTCGCATAATAGTAGAGGGCGAAAACTCGGTGGTGCATAACTCGTGTGACACCCTGTATAAAACATATATAAGGTACTTATAGATTGATGTGTTACACACTCTTCCTCCATCTTGAGATCTGCCTTCCATAGGTACGTTGATTGAGTAAAGACATTTTGTAACTATTATGTAGCTAATCACTTCCGTTTATTGTCAAGCACATTGATTGATAGTTACAATCACATTTTTGCATTGTTGAAGCTTTGGTTGAACTAATAAGACACGATTGTTGGATTCTATCACATACCTACACTATGCCTGGCTGTCAGTGAGTTTGACCGCTAGTGTGGCGGTGAGGTTTGCTAGTACCTATACCTAGATATAGTGCACTTCTGGGAGAACTCAGTACTGTATTATTTATGTGAGGGCTTGAATGGCTGAAAGATGCGAGAGAAATGCATGCCAGTAGGGTAAACCATGGCCCAGAAAACCACTGCGAGTTAACAATAACCTATTATTCGAAAATCCCTCTTCACAAGACGGATTGAGCTCGGATCTCCATAAAACACAATTCCCAGCCACCAGCCCGCCGAGCATAATATGAACTGATAAAACGAAAGTACGTTGGAACGAGGATAATAGAAGGTTCATTGTTCTCGAAAAACATTGCCGGAAATTGGATGGAATTTCATGGCCGATATTATCGAGGAATATGAGGAGACGGAAGGGGAACGAGGCCATCGAAGCCAATCAGTTTTATGATATTTGGTTAGGTCCTCCATCGAGCGGAGGGTGCAGGGAAAGGGGTAAAGGTTGTATGGGTTTCCAACTGATTGGACTGACGCGATTACTTCGGAAATGGGATGAAGAGTTGCCGGATTTATTCGGGAAACTCCTGTCCTGAGGTCGCGATGGACGGATCTGCTTGGTTATTCACTCTAATTTCGAAGAGGTTGGATTTTCCGTTGCCCTATCCCTCTTTAAGTGGGTACGAAAAGAGTCTGAAGTTATAGCCAGCGAGGAACTAAATCAATCCTCTTCCTCTAAGTACTTATAAGTCAAGGATATTCGTGAAGGGTGAATAGTGGAAAAGGGAAAACTACAGGAAAAACCCCGTTAAAATATTGGTAATCGAGTTGGTTGTGGTGGTTGACTAGGGAGAGCGCCTGAGTGGCAAATCGGCCACATGGAGCTGAAGCACCCCATCAGCATCCGAAAAATAATAACTTTCTAATATGGCTCGACCAACATGGTATATAATAAAATATTCTAAATTGGGTTGCGTAATACAAGTCCTAACCTAATCTCTAATGCTTGTTTATACGTTTTTAAACTTGTACCAACGTGATCTTTGGAGTAGGTAGACATAAAAATATTTCCCCATGGAGATCTCTTCTGACCTGAACAATCCATACAGTCAGGGCCCAGAGGGCGGATGGGAAGGATGAACCCACTCTCCTCGACGAAACATATTAATATATACATAATATACACATGTTTCCGTATTAAAATAATGTATGTTACGTACATTTTTAAGAGCCCAAATTGGCGAAAAACACCATTTTAAACAACCTATTCAACAAAAAAAAATTTCCGGGGATAGGCCCCCGGACCCACCTTTCTTGGGAGGTATCCCATAGCAACCGTACTTTTTAACAGAAGGAAGGTTTTTGGGAGTTTCCTATAGTCTGGAAGTATCACTATTAGGTACTGTCCGATTACATCTGCGCCACTCTGAATAAGTATTTAACTCCCCAAAAAGTATGGGTTTACATCATTAATAAATTATTAAAAACTCTAATTCCTGTTGGTACGAATTGATCGATAATAATATAATTCATGGACGTTGAACTTTGAATTTGTAAGGGGAAGATGTAGGATCACTCTCGGCCTCAGCAAAAACGATATTTTTTAATTTTATGCATAGCTGCCAAACATGATGAGATAATGGTGTAAGCACTCATTTATCAAGAGAATAGAACTTACAATGTAGGGCACGTACTAAAATGTAGTATCTGATATGACCACATGTGGTAGTTATTTGGAATTATTCAGTAACTGTAACTGTACCGGATCCGGCCCTACGGTGTACCTACCATAACAGTTTACCAACATTGTTGACATAGCCTTCTGTGTTGAATTGGTAGAACTGATTGGGCATAGATTCACGCACGATCCTATTACGTATGCATTGTTTGATAATGGTCCCCGAAGGCCACCACCTCATCAGGATCATCTGTTGAGACCAACGCTATTGTCCCCCGAAAACCACCCGTTCTCGAGAATGTCGAACACCAAGAAGCAACGTCCACTTCGACCTCCAAGATGAATATTCCACCCCCGATTTTCCGTAGTTGGAAATCCTCTTGTTCGAGGGTACCAGGCAGACCTGGTCTCAAAGTACACAAATTGCCGCCATACGCCTTCCCTTGGCTCTTACCCGAGTTTAACACCCCATTAGTAAGGGCTTTCAACACTCCCTCTTGCCCCAACTCTTCCGACCATCCCTTCAGTCAATCCAGTTAATTGTTAATTCCAGAGTGGTCCTTTCTGCCTTCACTTATCCCAACTACAGTACAACCCGTATTACCGAACTTCGGAGTCTGGGTCCCCCATATTTACCTCCGTATCTTGCAGCGATGTGTGATTACTGTTGAATTATTCATTTCGACTCACGAGCGTACGCTCCGGCACACTTCATTCCCCAGCGAGGGTCAATTATAAACAAGATCCCTCTCTGAATGGGTAAACCGACCTCCCAGTCTCTTCTTATGCTTATCAAAGAGACATCTCCACTTTACACATAGAATGTTCTAATGAATAACACGAATAGAACTTTCCAAAGTGTTTTGTTTCAATATTTATGTGCGTAGGACTTGAACAAGAGAAATGACTTCAAATTGATCAAACTTTTAGAGCAGCAGCTATATTGGATCACCAAACAGTTTTGATTGTGTTAACTATATGGAGACATTTAATACAGAGATCTCACCGCTAGTTAGTCTTAGTGCTTCTCTAATTTTATTAATTATGTGATGTGGTTTCATTCACCGACTTCATAGAGAAGGTATCTTGCTTGCTAAATTACACAACCAGCGCGATCTATTTACATTATCATACAACTATGTACCTAGTAAAAACAACATTTTTTGAGGATTTAGGGGAGTAAATTAAACACTTTGTTGTTGAAGTATAGATACGTGTGATAACGATCTTTTCCGTTGCGAGAACAAGCGTAGGAAAAACACGGGATTGACTCGACATTGAGACCGGTACGCCCGCTGGGCCCTTTATCGGCCAGAAAAGAGGAAGGAGGTGTTGTTGAAGATTTCCCCACCATGAAATATGAATGATGTTGTTTACATCAGAAGGACGATCTTGAAGCTGGGATCCCCGGGGCATTACTACCCCTTCTCTCAGACCGCCAAAACCTCCTCCATGCTTTGCACCAAGGGACACCCATTAGAACAGAGAAAAAGAAAATAAGAAGAAAGAAGATAAGAAAAAAGGAAAAAACCGAAAACGTTGCTCAGAGATAACATTTATTCGGTTCAGTACAGAGAAAATAGGGAGCGGAAGATCCTCAAAACATTTGTCAAACGCGTTCTCTAGAGGCTCTTAGTGCTTGTCATCTTTTCGAAAGAGGCTGTTGGCGTTGACTCTTTTTCACTTGTTATACACAACATAACACTGTTGAGTGAACTCCATAAAAAATCGATAACAGATTGATAGCTACCAGAATCAGATTTGTCCGAAAAAAGCCTGTGAATTCTGATTTTCTATTGTTCCATAAGGTGAAGACGAAAAAAAGCTATAAAAATATCACTTTTCTTTTCAATGTGGGTGGGAAATGCAAGCTAAAGTAGCACGCATGCGTATTTATAGCTAAATTTGATCAGGAAAAGCTACCTTCGTCACCAACAAGGTCGTTCGATCAATTATACATAAAAATGTTGTCAGAACCATGTGATTCCATCCACATTCCATGACTGGATGTCGACAATCACCCAAAGTTTACTTGAACGCAACATCCAACTTTCTTGTCTGTTCCGGAGCCTTTTTACCCGCGCTGTACGAACTACTGTGGATATTTCAGTAAAAATCATTTCTTCTTACGTCACTATAACCTCACCACAATCAAATCTCACTTATCATCTTCACTCATTAAATGATAAATTGTCCGTGAACATTATTTGCCCCATTTCCGTTAAGGGTCTTTATTAAAGGTATATTGTATTTAAGTAGAATGGCACATTGTGAAACATCAAGAAATGTCAACGTATTACTGGGAATATAGCAAGTCAAAGAGTTAGGAGTAGAGGACATAGGGGTGTCATATGGAGGGCGTAGAAGGGAACAAAGACTCCGCCTCACAAGGACTCGAATCTGGATAGCCATTGGGATTGTAGCGTCTATCAGTATCGATGTTCGAGAATCGATATACTCGTTTATACTTCTATTGATGGCTTCGTATTGTCGCTTTTGTATTGGAGGACACCCCCCTCGGCCAGGATTCTAGGCTGCAGTAGTAGACTCTAGTAGGCTCCACCTCTCCGGGATTTCTTGCTTCTAAACCTCCCATTGGATAATGGTGATTGGACTATCCTATTTCGCATTCTAAAAGCTTCGAACCAGGACTCTGTATCCCCAGTTAGGAAAAATACGAATATAATTGTTACGACTATGCGAGGTATCCTGTGCAACACTATACAATGAAAGTTTAGTACATTTTGCTAGACAATTGAGCAGTAGATTCAAGGGAGCGTTCAACATACTCCCTAAACTGATAGCACTGAAATGCATCGTTACCGTAAGACTCAAATGGGATCGAAATTATTCCATACATTACCACAAACGTAGCTGGGAAATAAAAAGAAGTCAAAGGTGGGGGTTGCCCATTTCACCCAGAAAAAAGCGGAACATTCAAACGGTAGAATGGGCAGGAAAAAAAGACGCCATCCAACCATCGTGAGATTGTTACTGGAAGAACTCTTTCGAATACATTTGCTTCTTCGAATAAAGTCCGTTATTTCGGTAGGAAAGTGGTTAGATGGAGGGGGGAACGTGGAGGTTTCAGAATTGCCGGCAATAACATTGACTGGGACGAGCAGAGGATAAGGTTAGGTTGCCCTTTAGCCCCCCTCCCCAACACCGCCAACTCGTCAAAAGAAGATGGAGTTATCATTCGCAATCAACTTGATTGCCTCCAATTCTTCTGGCTTTTTTCGTTACCCCATCAGTCCTCATCCTTGACTTCAACATTTTGCCATTGAAGAACTGAATAATTTAGATAAGTTCGTAGTTCTTTGTGGTCATAATCAGAACCAACTCACCACCAACCAAAACACGGTTGTGAATTGCAAATGGATTTTGGACCTTCAGAAGATACTAGAGGGCAGGCTCAGTACAACATACTGAAAGTGGGCACTCAAAACTTAAGGTATCCGAAGAATTTAGTTCAGCTGAGTCAAAAATGTATAATATTACACACAAAATGTACCTATTCAATGTTAATAGTCACCCATACTTTTTGAATTCAAATTAAATAAATTATTTAACATTATTATTTTGAAATGCGTGTTGACCAAAAGAAATTGATTGGGCGGTGTCAATATTATTGCGATTTGCGTGCTTTCTGTTGGTGAAGATTGGATTCGAAAAATGGGACAAAACCAATGTGAGGCAAAATATGGATTGGATGGTGTCAGAACTTAAGCGACGATATTATAGATCAGATGGGTAGACATTATTGTCACAACAGAAGAGCAGTGATCTATTCAGAAGGGTTAGATTTATGACATCATATCGACCCGTGTCAGAGATCGAGCCATCGATGTCCTATCAGATGCGTACCACTTCTGCCAAGCTTTCGGCACATGTATTGCCATCAATAGGACTTAGGTGGTCACTGCAGATCTATATTGTGAACAGTGTTAAAACTAGAAGATTCAACATCTCGTCATTTCGGGATTAAAGAATGGCCAAGAAGACCAAGAAACCGGAAACATACGTTATATGAGTTTAAAATGTTTGAAATGATAACAACTGGGTTTCACAACAATAAGTATAGGTATAAATAAAACGAGCGTTGTGAAAGTTGTAGCATTTTAATTTTATTTTTTTATTTTCAATCGGCATTAACTATTGTCTATAGCCATATAGTATAGGTAACTTATTTTTAATATTACTCAATGACAATGTGAAACAAAAATGTTGCTTAGCTGCCTAATTGAAAATTAATTATTTTGGTGCTTACAATATTTAAAATTTCGTCGCTTGAGTGGCAACACCAGCTATCTCACTTTTCATATTTTTTCAGGAGAGCCAAAAAACTCGTTTTCGTTCAACTATAGAGTTTCTCTGGCTCGTTTGTATTGTTGATGTAATGTTGTGCACATAGGCATCAGATTACGCATCAGATTACGAAAATACTTGACTTAGCTGATATTGCTCCTGTTAGGCATGAGATCATAACTGGCGAAATTAGCGAAACCTGTTGGAAATTTTTGAAATTCAGTTGTACGAGTATCGAGCGTTGCCAATTGAACGACTATTTAATCTTGTTGTTGACCTCTTGGATGAACGAACAATTTCCCTTATTAAGTTGTAATACATCAATAGTTGATTTAGATTGATTATTTTGCAATCATGGAGTATAGAGATTCTCAACTCTCCATGATTTTAACTCTCCATGCACCTAGTGCTTGATAGAAACAATAGTTAGGTACTTCACTCTGTTCATTTCGAATATCTACTAGAGTACGTGTGGCTTTTGGAAGGGAACAGTAACAGAGCGAGTGGGTCTCTGCTGTTGATAACCTGAAAATACTCCTGTTCCAATTAATCTAGTTTCATTCAACGTACTATGCAGGTACGTACCTTCTCTCGAGGGTTTACCTTGATAGATTTTCGGTTCTCGCCGTCCGAATAACGTTGCGCTCCCAGAGACGTCGCCTATGCCTCGAATACGTAAACAGTTTGTGAAATTCAATCCACCGGCGTCTCTGGTTAATTGCACCCCCTCAGGACCGCCACAATGTAGACAAACACGCTCATCAGCGGAGCGCGAGTTATTTAGAGGGCAGAGTCGCTGGCGCTGTGGTCTTTCTTATAATTAAGACTGGAAGGCTGACGTTAACTCAAGGTTTACAGTTGACGGCGGAGCGCAGTTGAATTTAAAGGGATCGTCTATCAGGAAAACTGTGCGCATGTTGAGCCTTCATGCAGGGCTCAGATAACAATGATAACAATAATTTTTATCATAGTAGCCAAAATTGGCATCACAATAGTCAAAAACAATCAAGACTTAGCATAAGTCATAAATAAGATAAGACACAGATGATAACGTCGGCACAATGACAGAGACGCGAATCTGCAAATTTGTTTACTTCGGGGTGAAATCATATTTTAAAAAACCATACTCCAGTCTATCATAGGAAAAAATGGTTTCCCTAAATATCCAAGGGAACAGCAAAATATTTGAGGTCCTAATACACGAAACAACTGCTAAGTTTACAAATCTTGCAATGACAAAAAAGCGAATGCTCAGATTCGTGGTTTTGTTGTTGCCAGAATTTGGGAAAGGAGCAGATTCGTCTGTGAGTCGTTGCCGTAGCCAGTATAGTTTATTCAGATTCACGTTTGTTTTCGTCTCGCACGCAGCTGTGGATTCTGACTCATTGTCATTTTATTCATTTCAAATTTCCGTTTGGGGTCTTGGCTTATTCTCCCGAAGGCTGGGCTCAGATCATTCGGTGCGCAAGAGAAAGCCCCAGACCATTCGTCGTAACTCAGCTGAAGCACCCGGATTTCAAAAATGTTGCATCTCTGAACTCTTGAAAACAATTTTGTCCATTGGAAGAAAATTTGCTCCTTTTACTCACCTAAAAAGATGGTTCTGGTTCTTAGAGGCAGCTCAAAACTACTCTCCTGATTTGAGCGAGATCGATAGTTTTGGTCGAAAGTAGTTTCGGGAAATTCACGTTTGCGCATGGGCTCATACCACTTGTGGTCGGAGGGCGATTAAATTAGTATAGGGGACGGTCTAGGGGCTTACCCACAGTAACAGACAGTTTTGCCCCGGACAAAGAATTACCACATACAGACCAATAGTCAGACAAGACAGAAAGAGAAGTAGGTACATAATCTTTCAGAAAATTTGAAACACAAAAATCAATATGAGATTTGAATTGGAAGGGACACATTTTTTGACTTCTTGAACGAATAAATTGGTAGCTTCCTACGTTTGGTAATACGAAGCAAAATATCGGAATCAAAATAGCAAAAAAAAACAAAAAAGTAAAAAAAAAAAAAAAATACAATTTTATATTGTACAAAAAAATGTATGATAATTTACATAACATACCGGAAAAAAACACGATACCCTTGGTGATTTTTAGAGCTGGCTCGAGAGGAGTACTCTTCGGTTTTATAATACTATTTTTACGAATGAAGGTCGACTATTTGTGCCCATCGAACGATAAAAAGTAAACTTTTATTAATTTGGAATAATTGAAAATATTATGAAGCATGCGGTCGAAGAAGTTAATTAACATTCCAAATTTAATAGTGACAGTGTTCAAAAATGTGACGCCGTCAAATAATAGGTAGCCAGAACAGTGATATTGATTGACAAAGTACACTCTATTTTGGATATCATGGTAAACTGTCGAAGTTCGGAAGGACAACCTGTCAATAAGGTTTGACAATATTTTTACTGGCAAGTGCCGCGTGCGGCTCAAGTGTTGAAGCCCCGAACCGAAAGCAAACACCGACTGTACCTGTTTACCTGTGATGTAGACAAAGTCAACTTCATAGCCAACCCCAACAGTCCCTGCCCTCTCCGCTTCAATCACCTGTCAACAAGTACCCTTGTGGTCCTACTGAAGCACAATGCTGTACCTACAGTGAATAAATAATGCTTATACGAATACTTTGGTTATCAATCATAATGTCACACGAACAATTTAATATTTGAAGTACCAACATTATCCACAATAATGTACCTACTCGCAATTTATCAATACCAGCCCAGCCAAACTAGGTTTGTGTCTTATTCCAGAAGTTCCAACAAAGCGAGAGATTGATGTTTTTCAAACGACTTAAGGCATCCGAAAAAAGAGTTTTCTGAGTAAGCGCTATAAGCTAGTTTTCTGAAGAGAGCGTAAGACCAACGAAAAATATCGGAATTTTCGGACTTTTTTTTCAGTTTTTGACTTGATAAGACTTTTAAGACACTTGATAAGACACTTAATAAGACAGCTCAAGATAGGAAATATCACTAACAGAATAAAGGAGCATGAAATTCTGCTTCTATTGACTAACGTAAATATAAAATTTGACCCAGTGATAAGGTAGAAAAGGGTGACCAAGAAGGAGCCATTTTTTTCGGATTTTTCACAAAATTCAAATTAGCGAATGTCAAACGTGTTTTGCATTGAAACCATGAATTACATGAAAAAATAAAACCTCGGAATAAAAGTTATAGAGCATCAAATTCCAACCGAATTTATCAAATTTGGCCTACACCTTGAAAATCTGGATTTTTGTTATTATGCCCCTCGCGCTACGGAGGTGTTGGCTTATGATGCACCAGTAATCAAAAAGTCTGCCAGGGGAGATGGGCTTTCTCACTTTTGTAACTTGGACATATAGAATCAGTTAGTGAAAATTCTGTTAATTAACAAAAATCAGTTAGTGGAAAATTTCACCGAAATATGTATGAAATAGCTCTGCATGCCAACAAACTTTACGTTGCCGGATGCGCGGTAGTTATTACTGATTCAATTGTGAATAAATTCATAGGTATTGGGATCAGCCACCCAACTACCGTCGTAATTTAAGCGAAATCACTCCATTAGTAACTGAGAACCTATTTTCGAGAAATTCACACAACTAGTGAAATTCCGCCCCGGTCATGGCATTGCCACATACATACAGGCAAACAACCTTAACTTAAATTCGATTTTTGAAATCGAATTTTGATTGACAGAGGATCCTGGATACGTAGATCCATACATAGGTACTGAAGGTGGGCATTTTAGGACGAGGGGTATTTAACTCACAAAATTAGGATCTGAAATATTTAGCTCCTTGCTCAGCTGAGAACACATTGTTGAGCTCCCAGATCTCCATTGAGATTATGTTTTAGTTACAAATCATGGAAAATAATGAATGGTTGAATAATCATTTGCAGCGTTATTTCCGATTGTTAAAGAACAGTCGGCCGGTGCACAGTTGGATGCGAAACGCCAAAAACGTGGATATTAAAAAGCCACTTTCTTTTTTCTAATTCTGAGCAATCCGGGTACTTGGAGGTGGTTTTGGGTCAATCTTCTAGCTGTTTCATATTTTTCTTTTTTTTTTTTTTAATATTTCTAGTCGTCTTGAGTTCGGAACATGAGGTGAGATATTGATTTGTGATGATGTGATATAGGTATGTTGATTGATATGTACAATATCGGTGACAAAAAATATTCGAGAAGTTTTCTCTACATCCTGTGTCCTCTGAGAGTCGCGCGAACCAAAGACTTGTTTGACGATCTTCGCAAGCATTTTTTTGGCCGGTACCCATGGTGGTTCAAGATCGCTCAAAACACGTTAGAAAACAATTAGGTATTTTTAGTTGGAAGGACAACAAATTTTCCCAAAATAGTTTTTTTTTACAGTCCAACTTGCTTTAATTTCACAGTAAAAATAAAAATGATAAAATCTTAAAATTCAGTGGTTTTAACACAGCTAAAATTGAGAAGTGCCTAACAAATATATCCGCTCTCCACTGTGGCCACCCCTGAACTCCCCTTTTCATAATTTTGCAACTCCCACGTTGCTGTTCCTCACAACTAATAAATCTTCAACTATTTTTCAATTATTGTCGGAAAAAAGAAACTTGATCATCACTGATGGTTGGTAAAAGGGCCCCCCGAAAAGGGAGGCAGTCCCCAGAGAATTCTTTCCGCTATCTAGAGAGCTTTCCTTCAAAGGCGTATCTGAGAAACCCCCATAACCCTTTTCTAGCGAAGGGGGAAAAATAACAAAGTGCACAGTTAATCTAACACGAAAAGCGATGAGGGTGGAAATGTCATTATATAGAAGAACCCTTACGAGAATATCGGGTATCGTTGTTCTAGGGACAGGGTTGGGCTGAGGGCATCTTGCGTTATCTCGTTTCCCGTATGGGTGGACCTTTGTCGTCGAGGGTCTATCTCAAAAGGCCGATGTTGTTTTTGAAATCCATCCACGCGGGTTTGTTTGTAAGGACGTCTCGCTTTGCTATTTTCAAGTTGGACAAATGGCAACATAATCATGGAGTACAGCTATGAGCGTAGCGACAGAGTAGGAAAGGTTCACTGTTTTGCTCATCCCGGTTCACCTTGTTTTAAGGGCAGATAATATAACGGGCGTGATTCGACTAGTTATTGAATCACAAAACGTGTAGTTGTAGTTACAACTCGATACAAAATCCATCTATGTATAGTTGCAGTTTGTGAACTACAACTACAACCAATAATAAGTTGGTGTGAAAATGTAGTTGGAACGCGACAACTACTAACCACTAATTGCAGTTTGAAGTTGCAGTTGTAGAAGTTAAACTGGTGCAATTACAAAAGACAGTTGTAGATACGTAGTGTCTCGACCAACATCCTCGTTAAGGACATTGGCCAAGAAGTTTGATTTTAATCAATTTCAATTCAATTTTTATTGGTGTTTTACATAAACATACAGTTATAATGAGACCATAAATAATATTGAGTTACATAGTCATATAACAGTTACATAGTCATATAGTGAAGAGAGTTACAGAGTTACATAGTCATGTAATGCTAACTGACAATCCCACTTAGGCTGAAGCCTGTGTGTGTGTACTTCATCATTTTTTACGCAAAGTAGGTCACTATTTATGACACTACAGATGAGGTGTGATATATGGAATTGAAAAAATAAATAATAATAAAATTAAATTAATAATAAAAATGAAAATAACATTAAAATTACCTTTCAATTCACAACCAATGAGACACAACTAATTACAATTCAATTTAAACTAGAAGGAAAAGAAAAATAAACCAGGTACATATATCATGTGGAACAGAGTTAAGAACATAGGTACTTAGTTTTTAATTTTGAGCAACAATCCAAGCCTGGATTATTCTATATGAACAATATTTCGGCAAATATAAAATTTGACCTGGAATCATGTTCTTTTGTCGAACCGAATCTAACTTGGGGGTCGGGTTAAGAAAAAATTTAATTACTATGCAATTATTGTAATTGTCAAAAACTAAAACTACTTAAAGTAGTTTCAGGTAAGAGAAAATACAACTTCAAATGCTCCTTCCAAATTTAAGTTGAACAGCTCGTGAGCTGAGTTGAACTACGGCTCCTGTAGTTTTTATCCCAAGTTAGTTAAAAGCTAGTTTAGTTTTTAGTTCACGGAGAGTGGGAGAGAAGGAGTAGGGTTAACAAATTTGTACCTGTGAAAACGACTCGACTACTCTAGTTGTAGTGTTTGTACTGCATTTTGCCCATTTCTGGTACCCCCTGCTGCCATAATACAAATGCAGTAAAACCTCTCGACAGCCAAAACCTACGGGACTAGGTAAAATATTCGCAACTGGGAGGGCCATCTCGATAGCGAATTTTCCCAGTTTTTCCGCTGTCGAGAGGTATCAGAAAAAAAGCTGCCAGAAAGAGGTAAATTTGCACTCTCGCAAGTGGCATGGCTCGCACGAAACTGAGGCGAGTGATTCAAAATTGGTCAGTATGTAACTTGAACAACGACCTATAGTAAGATACGAATCTCAAACTAAATGGAAGAGGGTTCAAAACAACAAGTCGCTGGTCTGATACATAAACACTGACGCATGCACGTCTGTTGGTATACCCGCCTCACGCTATCTAGAGGTCGACGTTTCACTCTCCCAAACCTTGTTACCTCGAGGTTTTCGCTATCGAGAGATGTTCTCTATGGTGAAACCAACATATCACCATATATTATTAATTAATATGAATAAACAAGTTGGGTAGGCTTGACCAGAGACAAAACAGACTCCTCCCTAAGGCGACCTGGAGTGGGTTGACTCCCACCTAGAGACAGGAGATCTCCCCACTCAGGGACCCCCGATATAATGACCGGTCCTGGCTCCTGAGACCATTCACTCTAGCTCCACTCTCAAGCTCTCTAAACACCACTGGTCAAGTCAATCCCTTCGCTCTTTTCAACCTCAACTTGAGTTCTCAATTATCATCCCTTCATCCACATTTTTACATCTTCTATTCAGGTCTCACAAAAATCATTCAAGCTTAAACACCTTCATACACGTCGCAAGTTGTCTGTGAGAAAGGAGACGTCTTAGCGTCTGTTTCCGTCGATCAAACAAATTTCACAAACCAAAATTCTACTACAAATCGAACTGGTGACGCCTCGGCTGTCCCTGTCAATTCGTAATAGGAACATCATTCTCAAGCTAAAAGGAGACGTCTAGTGTCTGTCTCTATCTAATTGAAAGGATCAAATCATACCTTAACTTCACTCTCTAACAATACAACCTGAATAGGAGATATTTCACTACCTAAATAATTTTAGTCAGTAAATTCTCTTAGGGGATGTTTTACTGTAGGTGGAAACTGAACGGCGCAGAGCGTATACAGTTTGGCGGGGTATGTTCCACTTATGAGAATACCCTAGGTATC
>JAEMON010000013.1:13101699-13116340 GCA_030264115.1 Lygus lineolaris
CCCCCCCCCCCCCCACCAAGCAGTAACGTTGGCACTGTGAAGGTAATCAAGCGAGGAAATGAGGCTGCGTGTTATACAGCCTGTTGATTCCCCACTTGGGAGAGATAACGCTAGCCAACCCACGGTAAACGAAAGGAATTTCAGCAACTCGATTCATGTAGGTACGAGTATGTACGTTTCACGATTTTTATCTATCAAAACTGTCCCAGTCATACAATTAGTGAGCTAATTTTCAGAGAAACAGTCAATTTGGATAGTCTTTAGTTTTGGAAATATGCTAACCAATGTTGTCATTTTCAATATCTTTCACCTTCTTCTTCTTCTTCTTTATCTTCTTCTTCTTCTTCTTCTTCTTCTTTATCTTCTTCTTCTTTATCTTCTTCTTCTTCTTCCGGTACGTGACAGTCCTTTATAGAACTTGGGCCTCCTCGGTTATCATCCGTCGCTCGCCATCTCCTGACTCTAAGGCTTTTCAAGTCAGCCTCCACTTCGTCAACCTATCGTATTTGTGTCCTGCCCCTTCTTCAGCTGCCACCCGGATGTATGCAGAGTAACCTTCGTTGAACCATATCCGGCTCGATCCTCTCTATATATGCCCTATCTAACGCATTCTGCCCTTCCTGAGTATGTCAGGCTCGCTAGTTAGTTCCTGGTTTGTCCTTATCCTCCACCTCTTCCGGATAAGACTAGCCCATAATATTCTCCGGAAGACTTTACGCTCCCAAATCTGGAGCTTACTCCTCTGATTCTTGGGTAAGTAACCATATCTCAGATCCAAATGTGACCACCGGCCGTATTGTGGTTTTATAAAGCCTCAGCTCGGCCGTTTGAGGGAGAGCATTGAACTTCAGGATCTTTTGCAGTGCCCTGAAGCAACGGTTTCCTGCTTCCATTCTCTCTTTCATTCCCGCAGAGATTTCATTCTGTGCGGTCACTAGAGGACCTTTCAATCTCTTTAGCCTAGTCAAAACTGTGTATAGGACCAGAATATGTGACGTTCGTTGGAGGAATACAATAGCAGTCAAGATGGTTTAATATTCATTTACTCCAACATCCCAACTTGGGTTGCCAGGGCTCCAACTACTAACTGCATCAAAATTATACCTACAAGGTTTGTGATTTGACATGGGTTATTCGGCTGACTCGACTTTGGTTTAAAAAACCTCAACCTTGGTTTGCTAAGGCAATCTCTACCTTGGTCTATATTACAACTGGAACCTCAACCATGTTTTGGCGAAAGAATGGAATAATTACGTAGCATCTGACTTAGTCTGACAAGTTTCTTTACAGCCTCGACAATGGGTTGACGATTTTTCATTTGTAGAATGAAAGATTTGATTGATTCTAAATGTTCCAACTGCAGCGCCTTAGATTGGCAATCAACCGATAGCATAAAGGAACACAGGGAATTGCATAGATATATTATGTTTTTTCAAGAGGATGAGAAAGGAGCATTCGCGATTTCGGGCCCACGAACTTTCACGGGGATGAACAACAATAATGCAGAGCTATTGTCAAAATTTCTGATATACCTACCAAAACATTCATCTACATGGCACCACACAAAATTTCAGTATTCCCCGATAATCTTGGAATTTTCAAGTTTATTATTATGTTGCGTAAATAGATGATTGGGGTGGGTTTCTTTTCATTCCTTTTTAGGAGATCTATGTATAGATGTATAGATATAGATCGGTGTCTGTATTATGCAGATGGGATAAACGTATATCCCTAGTTTCAGAGTAAATCGAGCCGCACCAGATCGCTAGGTCCTGATGGTCCCTGCATGTTTCCACTAGAAGTTCATCGGAATATAATGGTTGCTCTACGCAAAAGAAACATTTATTGTTTTGACAATTATCTTTCTTCAATCAATTTGACGTTCCTTTAGTAGTCGGAATACCGAACAAACATCAACATGCCAAGAAGCCACTCTGCCCATCCCACTTGGTGGACATATTAATTCTTGGACTTCAACTTGCATTAGATATCGTCCTAAGAGCGGGGATTATACCCGACCTCGACATAAATATATACCCCGAACAATAAATTACCAAGACATGACATGATGTAAGAAAAACTACTATCTTATGAACCAAAGGTGCCTCCTCCTAGAAACCTTCAGGGATAGAAATGGATTAAAAGATTTATGATTCCTCGGGTAAGTGCACGCAGTTCATTCCTTTGGCTTCTACCCCTTCTTGTTCTCACCAGGACATTCCCATTATCACCATCTCTCTATTTTTCTGATTTTTTTTCCTTCCCTTTTTCTTTTAGATCATCCTTTATAATGCATCTCTTCTTCAACACGAAACGTTTTTCTTTCTGACCTTAATCGACTCCGTGAAAAATAACTCGGCCACTTCCAGAGTATTATTCTTTCCTCTGGTTCTTGGGTGGATCCCAGCATCACCATGAAAATCCATTACCGTCGCATCATCTCCCCCATTCGTCTGGTTGTAATTACATTTTGCCAACAATCAAATTTATAAAGGTGTTTTTGCGATCTCCATTCTTTTAAAATTCAAGAGATCATCGAAGAAAAACACTGGGGGTCATGAAACAAAGCTACAAGTGTTTTTCTCTTTTTCGCTCAGTAGCCAAAAATACGATTTAAGAAAAGTAAATTAGTAGACCAATCTTATAGGGAATTTCACGCTGTTTTGAATATACGACAGTTCTCTATACCTTAACTAGCTTCTTGACATGTTTTGCCGAAAAAAATATGATAAAACGCGATTTTTGACTTATTTGTCAAAATGTAGCCCTTTTGAGCCGTTCAAAAAACACATTGAAAGGTTGAGGAGAATTGAATTTTGCGTCGAATAAGACCAACTATAGCTCATCAGGTATGTTCCGAGTCGATTATTCATTCACGTGTTTCGCAATTTCTTCAATAATTTTTCCTCACTCTATGATTCATCCAACTTCTCAAATTCATGTTCTGCATTATTTATTACCTCTTATCTTGAAGGCCAAGGACCAATCCACTTTACTGGTGGGTATTAATATTATTCTAAAATTATATTAGGTCGGTTACCAAAGTATTTCGAAATGGTCAAGCCACGCCCAATTAAAACTTGAATGATTTGAGCGGAAAGTGTCCGAATGGAATTCAAAAGCTCTAAGCTATGATATTCCTAAGATATTTCAGGATAATATACTCACCCTTGGGGTCCTCCACTTTCATTTCGAAAAGACCTATTCCGCAGCTACCAAATGTTTCTCGTTATTCTTTCGAGGACGAATCTTCATCACCCCAAAAGACGAGTTATACAAGTCAACATGAAACGGAAACTCTCAACTTTATATTATAGGTATTGTTGCCATGCGATGTGAGCTTTGATAATGTGCCCTTTTTAGGTAAATGCTTGTTGGAACACGCTATGTAAACAAAGTCATTTAAACGCAGTTGCTCCTCCGAGTGAGAAGAAGTGGTAAAATTTGTTGTTTCCCATTGTTCAGTACTTATAAACAAAGACTTCAAGACTATTCGGGTCACTCAGTCTCACTGAGTCCAGGATAAAAACCGGTGTGATTTTTTTTTTTTTTTTTTTTTTTGTGATGATTTTCTAGCGTGGAAGTTAAATATTGAAATATAATTACAAGTAGAGGAGAGTGGGGAGAGTTTGGACAGTTTTTTTCAAATTGCTGTACTAAACCCCCTTTCAGTTAAAAAAAACTTTTTTTTGTGTGTTTTGATTCAGGTGAATGTAAACTCACTTGATTTAGGTAAACCATATCCACAAGGAATTCCTATTTCACAAAGACGACGATTTACCAAAAATGGAATTTTGTCCAATGTGTCCCACCCGTCGGAAGACATTGGACAAAATTTCATTTTTGGTAAATCGTTGTTTTTTTGAAATAGGGATTACCTAAATCAAGTGAGTTTACATCCACCTGAATCAAAACACACAAAAAAAAGTTTTTTTTAACTGAAAGGGGGTTTAGTACAGCAATTTGAAAAAAACTGTCCAAACTCTCCCCACTCTAAAAGGGGAAATAAGACGAGACTAAAGAGGTTGGATTCATATAGGGAGACTTTGGACAGTGTCTAAAGTCTCCCTCTCAATGCAGATCACAGGTATTATGTAGTACCCACGGATTTTCATTTCTATAGACACCATAAGTGTTTCACATTCTTCTCTTGGAGCCAACACTCACGTTACACTACTGAAAAAGTCTACAAATTAAAATTGAGTGACTAAAATCGATGGGAAACGAAGGAACAAAATTACATCAACATAGTTCAAAATCTGAAAAATGCGACTGATAACAAGGAGACCTTCATTTTATCACTTGCACTCACTCTACTTCTTCTTCTTCGTCTTCTACATCTACTTGAGTGAATCAAGGACTCCAGTTTTGGTGGTAACCTACCCTTTATAGCACTGTCCAATGTCTCCCCTGTCCAAACTCTCTCCACTCTCCCCTATGTGTGAGGGACAATTCGTGCAATTTATTTGCACTGTTTGCTCATAATGTGACCACCAAAAAACAGTTTCCAACGTTCACATGATATTCTTGAGGAGAAATAGAGCAGTGAAACTACCCTAAATTGCTACTGTTTTCAGCGAAAAAATTACTTAAATTTGGTTCTGAGCTACAATCGTTTCAGATAATTCTGAGAAATTATTTGGCCATTTTTGAATGAGGAATCTTATACAGAATTTATAGAATGCATCACATTACGTTTGGAAAAAGTTAAAAATTTGACTTTAGTTCGCAGTTTTCCAATAATTGGCCACTGTGTATCGGGATTGTTCGTTTGAACGCTCAAACTATAGAATATTCCTCTATAACTTTTCTGTTCAGTGGGGGTATTCGGTAGGCGAAACAACTGTTGGTAACAACAGAAGCTGTCCACTGTGGGCAAGAGAGTGGCGAGAAGATTCGTCAAGATGAGGTTAGGTGACTGAATCACGTTATCTTGGATTATTATCATTTATTGGCGATAATTTGAGCGTTTGTATTGAGTTATTAGCGTGATACATCAAGTGGTGGTAATTTTTAGTGAAGATATACGTGGATACGTGTCTCCCTCTCCCCCCACCAAGTGGGTTGGTGGCCCGGTAGGGGATGCACCTCCACCCTGCCGAGTGTATCTTTGGGGTATATAATATTGGGCCAGGTGCCCCAATAAATCATTCCCTTGAATCACACCTACTTGTCTTATCCTTCTTTACCTTCTTACCTATTACAGAACCATTAGGTTATCATGTTTTCTTCCTTCATCCTTGACATTTACAATCGATACATCGTTTCCAATCGATACATCGAGTACCAACTCGATAATTTCTCACAACTCTTGTTACAACAGTCGTTCTGCCGTTTTGACTCTCCAACAGTAGTTTTCAACAGTTGTGATAACTCAAAAGTTACTAAACCCCCCTCCAGGCGTAAGGTCATCACTGGAGAGCTCTTTTAATTCTTAATACTAATAAAAAATTTACGTTGCGAATTAATTCTGAAGGTCTAATAATTTATTAAATAGTTCTGCAAAAAGGCTCATCTAAATGGGTGTAACTGATTGAGCGTGATTGAATCACAAACTTACTTACAAAAGTACAGGCAAACAGCTTAAAAAATGCCACCAGGTCAGTACATGAAACTGGAGAAACAATGTAGGTATATGCTGGCGGAGATCATTGAATTAGCTACTCGGCTTTCCGCTGGTAACCGCGATGTTATCTCGTTAGGGCGCCTCCAGACTCCACCGCAACCGAGTTCTATCCGGGAATACGTAGTTAGTCCGATCCTTCTTCGTGTTTCGGTTTACGCGGTCGATTTGTCACTGCAGTAGGTAGTTGTTGAACCCTGATTGGATCTTCATTCCTATTGTACTCTTGTAGGCTCATTATGGAGCAATTGACTACATCTTGTTCTGACCGCGTTATCCGTGCGTTGCACAGGACAGTTGAATGGTAGATACAAAAAAATTAGGAATATATACGTACTATTTGCTGTTAAACTTTTTAAATCGTCCCTCAATGATAAAATTTTCGACCTCCGTGTACTGTCCGTAACATTGTCTTTAATACACCAAGTCCGAGAAATTCTTGTCATTGAACAAGAAAAATAAAGTGGAGAGCATGATTACCGACCAATCAAAGAGAATTCAATAGGAAGAAACGAAGTATACATGATTTGGTTTGAGAGGTGCTGATCCATTATAATGTTTATGAAACATCGTATGTTATATAACATGGGACAAACAAGGTTTAAAAGTTATAAATCGAGTTGAAACTTTATCTTAAAACTGATTGGAAAAATTGGATCAAAGAATGAAAATAAAAATCCTCCAGTGAAACGAGGTCAACCAAGCGAATAATTTAGGGCTCCTCTCTTCGAGGGTTTTATCTATAAAAGTGGAAGTTTAGGTGTAGGGAGGCAACGTGCCAAAGCCCCATCGGACGAGACCAATATTCCAACGGGGCAGATCCCTGAAACAGTGTTGTAAAACCGTTGGAAAAATCTTTTTCACTACTATTTCCCGCCTCGTCAGAAGAAAAAAAGTCGGAGTTTAAGTTTAAAAATAGTGTAGAATGAATTAAAAGGAAGAAATCCCCTTGGCGAGTCCTTGGCTGAGGATTCCGATGGACGTGTACCTTTGGGAGGATTTTCAGAACCGAGTTTTCGTTAATGCCTACTCATGAGTATATAGGCTTGACAACTCTTAGACCGAAAAAAGTCGGTCAAGTTGGGTGTGCAGTACAGCTCTCTACTGTGACGTGGACGTATAGAATCAGACTGTGAAACATTCAGCGAAATTGAATAGTTCCGGAGACATGCCTATGACAAAAAATCTCAAGTTTGCACATGAGCAGTAGCTAATTACTGATCCAATTGTTCCGAAACTTTTAGGAAATTATCCATAAGCCAGCCTTCAACTACCCTCCGAATTTGAGCAAATTCGGTTGATTAGAAACTTCAAAACAGTAGTTTCATGAAATTCTAATTTGCGCGTGCATACAAGCTACTATCGGCCATCTAGGGGCTACCCCAGTCAATGCTTGCAAATTTCATCAAAATTAGACCCCAATTTTGAATAGATCTGCCTGGGACATGGAATAGCCACAAGCGGACACGGAACCAAAATTGTTCGGAAAGCTCTGAAACACAAAAAGCTCCATCCATGCAGCATGAATTGATGAGCGAATTTTCAAAGAATAATTTTAACCGATTTGTTGGGTGATTCTAATAGGAAATTTCAAGCTGATTCCGAATATACCATTATGTTCCTATGTTTAAGTTGGTAATTTACACACAAAAAAAAACAAAAAAAAAACGCGTTTATATTTAGTTATATTATACAAAATTGTTACATTTCAGAAATCGTTTTAGAAAGGTCTGAAACGGATTTTCATGAAGAACGTTTTCAAAAATGTGCATTACCAAAATTTGGTTAAAGAATGTAGAAAATTATGAGGAATTTCAAAGGGAATTTTGAGGTAGTGAGGAAGCGAAAATGTAGAAATGTTTACATTCATAATATAACGCATGATACATGTTGGTGCCGATCGTCTTCTGATGGAACAAAAAAGAAAACTCTGAACTTAATAATTCTAATCAATGCTTAGACGAATGGAATTACAATTTTATTAGATCCAAATTTTGTAATTCATATTTACGAATAGTTATATCCGAATTTGCGTACCTCTAGTATCAAGTACGAACGCACAAAGACACACAAATACGCTCAAAACACACTTCCACGGTTCGAATGATACACACAAGTCAGGGGATCCTCGTCATCCTCGTCATAGATAGCCAGTGATCCGTGGCCTTTGAGCTACGCATATTTCAATGCCTTGTTCGGGCTCGAAGCTCGCAACACAATGGCCACACAAACTTCTGCTTGAAGCCTCCATTGTGTGTTAACCCCGTTTTTGTCCGATCCCGAATCGCTCAACGAAAATAAATGCAGGTGTGTACACATCCCTGATGTTACGAACTGTTGTTGTTTCTTTGCTCCCTTCAAATTTCATCAGTGAACAAAAATATCATTCTGGGACAACATAATTAAAACTGTACGGGGCTCATCTGTTTTCCGAAATTAAATTGACAGATCCGTGTTCTCCATAAATTAGGTAAAACACAAACATACACTTTTAAGGTAATCATAATGCTCCACGATAATTGGAATAAATAACAATACAACGGAGTTCTGAATTGTCCATTAGTTTCATCATTTCCTTAATCGTTTCACTTGAATACGTTTAAATACCTTACTTATCTGACCGCGTTTTCTAACAATTTTTTCCAACCCAAAATATTAGGTAATGCGACTCGCAAATAAACCATCACACCACTAAGTATGTCCCTGCACATGGTTTTAAGCGTTTTAACACTTCCAGTGCGGGTGTCTACCCAGCTAGACGGAAAGAATTCCCCAGCCCACTGCTGTTTACCCTGGTAGACGGGGGGTTTGAGAACATTAGGTTTGGCTCACTAACTTTGTTTTTGTTTTCGGTACCTCAATTTTATATCGCCGATTCGGATTTTACGTGGAATTTGAAGAAAAAATGACCCGTCACTCGAAATGTTGAGTGCCCATAGACGTGTGGAAATATTAAAAAGCAGGAAATCTATTATTTGGGTGTGGTAAACTGAGTACCAGGAGTATGATACAGAAATATATTGTTTGTGCTTTTCATGCTGAACCGCTTGGTGATTATAAGTTTTCTATTTATCTATAATTAATGACGGTGTAGATAGGTTAAAAAAATAAAATGTAACATCCCAGAAATGTCATGAAAATTTGGTATGAATAAAATAAATCAGCCAACAAAATCATATATCATAATATGATACAACCATGTACTTATCATTATATGATGATTATAGATAATATATTGAAAATAATAAACCAAAATCCGCGACTTCACAATAGTATCTATAATCATCATATAATGATAAGTACATGGTTAGTATCATATTATGATATATGATTTTGTTGACATTTCTGGGATGTTACATTTTATTTTATTTGTTTAACCTACCTACACCGTCATTAATAAATTATAGATAAATCGAAAACTTATAATCACCAAGCGGTTCAGCGTGAAAAACACAAATAATATATTTATGTATCATACTTGGTACCAGGGTTGAAAAAAAAAAAAAGTTTTTTTCATTTCAATACAAAAAAAACAGTATTGTTTTGTTTAAAACAGTTTGAAACGTTTTCTTCCTCTGTGAGACAAAGGTTTTTTAAGGTTGTTTAAAACTGTTTTAAATATGGTTTTAAACAAGTTGTTAAAGATCGCTCATCAAGCACTATGGCAGCGTTTGTGTTAATACGAAAGATTGGCACAAAACATAGTGCTTTAGGTAACAGACTGAGAAGGAAACCATCGACATTTTTTTCTTTTTAAACAATGGTGGAATATTTTTATTACAATTTAATGTAGTAATCAACTACCTACGACCATAATTTGAAAATGAAAACTCATTTTCATAATTTTACTCAAAATTTCCTTTTGAGATGCCGTTAACGTCACAACGAAGTTATCCAGAAGCGGACAAAACGCAACTGGAACTGGATTCCTCGGGGGAAGATCCAGTATTCTCAACCAATGAAGAAGAGAGGGGTTTATACTTTCATAGTAAAAACGACTATGAATTTCAATAGAAATGATTAGGAATAGGAAGTAGGAACAAGAAAAAATATTCAGGGGAGTACGTAATGCATTGACTTTCACAGAACGGGGAGATAAATTTATAGCGAATTCACCATTCAAATGAAAAAATGACCCATCGGTAAATTTCTCTGGAACTCCAGAAGTTCGAAAAAGGAACAAAACCAAGTTCATTTCTACTTCCGAGAATTTCCAGG
This sequence comes from Lygus lineolaris, assembly GCA_030264115.1. Lineage (NCBI taxonomy): Eukaryota > Metazoa > Arthropoda > Insecta > Hemiptera > Miridae > Lygus > Lygus lineolaris. The sequence goes on from JAEMON010000013.1 coordinate 13,111,541, forward strand.
CTGGTGGTAGCTGGTAGGTATCTAACTTGTCATTCTGAAATGGAAATCTGTTGTACCTTATCTATTATGTTAGGTAAGGATGGAAATCTGTTGTACCTTACCTATCTGTTGTATCTGGACGATGGAAATCTGTTGTATCTGGACGATGGAAATCTGTTGTACCTTACCTATTATGTTTTTTGTTGCTCATTTCTCATGAGGTCAATGTCATTCAACGTCCTACACGTCCAGTTTGAAACCACTCGCGAAGGGCATGTTTAAAACAGCATTAAACAATGTTTTAAACACAATTTAAAACAAATGTTTTAAAACACCCCTTTTCCCAAAAATGTGTTTAAAACAAATGTTTTAAACAAATGTTTAAAACAGTACCAACCCTGCTTGGTACTTAGTTTACCACACCAAAAAAATAGATTTCCTGCTTTTTAATAGGTAAGTATTTACCCTAATTTATGAACGTATTTCCACACGTGTATGGGCACTCAACATTTCGGGTGACGGGTCATTTTTTCTTCAAATTTCACCTAAAATCCAAATCGTTGATATAAAATTGAGGTACCGATTCTAAAAAAACAAAGTTATTGAGCCAAACCTAATGTTCTCAAACCCCCCGTCTACCAGGGTAAATAGCAGTGGGCTGGGAATTCTTTCCGTCTAGCTGGGTAGACACCCGCACTGGAAGTGTTATAACGGAGATACAAAGGGTGAACCATTAACTGGTATCCATCAATCATGGGATGTACCAAGAATCAAAAGTGCTACCTACCCCCTCCATCATTTATACACAAGCTACTGATGAATTACGCGCGGAACAAAATTATTGTAGGTCTGAAAGTCATAAAACTGAAGGGAAATTACCCACCAGCCAAGTTATGAAACGGTCCTCAGGAACAAACATATAGTAAAAGTAAAAATATAAGACAGGGATAACACCTTTGAAGGGGATGATTGTAGTTTATAGTAGGTAATCTCAAAAGGCTGAGAGCACATCAAAAGATTATTATACAACGGTTACTTATTCTCTTGAATTCAGAATTCATAACTATTCCTTGCAGATCACTGACCTCCCCTCAATAACTTCGAAAAAAATATTATTTTATTACCGTTTATTACTTTAGTTGTGATTCAGTCGATTTTCTCCGTTTACAATTATGTTTATTTCAGCCGATGTGTACTTACTTACTGGATTTACCTATTTGCAATATATCAGCATCAGTTACACACCAATCTCTATGGAGCCTGTTTTGGTTTGACGAAAAGAGACACAGGACGGCATTACCTAGTGAGTTTCCTTAGTGGCCTGAGAATGGTGGTTTTCCTCATTTTCGTAAGTGAACCCCGATTTGCACTCAATATTGATTATTCGGCGTAGTTTTTTCCAACCCTCCAATTCCCAATGCATTGTAAAGTCTGCACTTTCCCTGGGAATCCAAAGACTAAAATATCTCCAACTGAGCTATAGGTATACTATGAAGAACGAACATTTGATCGCACAATCCTCTTGGTGTGCTAATCCTGATCCTATCGAGAAAATGAGAAACTATTTTTTAAATTTTCAGAAAAAAATTACAAAATTTCAAGACAAATCTTGAATTTTTCTAGCTACAGTGTCTTGACAATTTTCTATAAATCCTATTGTCGGAAATGACTTATTGAGTATCTGCCTCCAGAATAAAACTACTCAACAAATTTTATTATTTTTGTGAACCAAAGAGCTCCGTATCGAGTTCTACAGAATGTGGGGATTTATTGGTAATGGACGAATACAGGACTGCACGGTACATGAATTATTATATTTTTATCAGTTAGTTGAACATGTATAATGGTGGATTTATAAGTCACTGTGAGTGTTTTTCTGTTGGATTGTTCTTTGTGGTGGCTCATGGGGCATCTACTTTATAGGAGTATCTGGGTTTATTGCGGTTTTCGTAGATCAATTCAGCCGACAAAACGTCTTCAATGGCCATCCCGAGAGAGTAGAATATCGTCACGTCTGCTCGAGGTTGAGGTCGAGTTCCATTGATGACCTCTCCCACTTCACCCCACAAGGGTATTCCCTGTTCGATGAAATCAGCGAACTCCACTTTACCTGTGTCCATGGAGTCGACGACTATGGCAGCTCGACGATGCAGTTGGACTGATACCTCAGAGTGGTGACCTTTGTTGGCGCCAACGGCGTTGATGTGGGCGCCGTCTTTGACCCAGGCGCTCTCCAGGATCGGACGATCGGCGCCTGTAGTCGTACAGATAACGTCAGCTCCTGAGGCCGCCTCTTCAGCTGTTGGATGAACCGTACAAATAGAACCCAAGTCTAAGGCCTCGCAAAGCTGAACGGCCCTGGCAGTTGTTCGGTTCCATATTTTGATTTTAGAAAATTTGAATTGGTCATGCATTGCTTGTGCATGAGATTTCGCTTGTTCACCGGCTCCCAATATGCACAAGGTGTCCTTTTTACCTGTAAACCAATTTTAATAGACATTATTCACTAGAAAGGGCAAAGCATAATTGATACCAATCATATAGCTCGTAGTAGAGTGATGATAGACACTTTTGGAAATGTAGGAAACCATAAAATATAGAGTTGTGGATTGTGAATTTGACGCATTTTACAATATTGTACATGAATTACGTACCAATCAAAGATTCAATTAAGTAGTTAACTTTCTTCCCTCACGTTATAGAGGCCAGTAAAACGTATAATCCAAACAAAATCAATCAAACACTAGAGCCATCAACAAAAATAAACTTCAGAAAGAAACTTTGAAATATCTCCCTTGATGGGAAAAACAATAGATCGTGGATATTTCTAGCGGCTTTAGGAGCCGCTCAGCTGATCCGAGAGCTCCAATTTCGACTCAGCTGATCTGGGAGCTACATTTTCGATTCAGCTGATCTGAGAGCTCCATTTTCGACTCAGCTGATCTGCGTGCTCAATTTTCGATGCAAAGAGTAGTACCGCAAAACATTGCGGTGGCACCTCGTTTATTTCTACCTAGCCTTCACTTTTTGAGTTGCGAGTACCGAAGTATAGAAGAGTATCACGATAATACCGACTCGAGGACGAATATTCATGTCAAGGATCTGGGATGCGGTCCAATCAGATGCAAGCTTTCACCATGTATATTGCCAGAATCAGGGCTTAGGTGGTTACTACAGCTTTTGATAGTGAAGAATCGAAACTCTAGGAGATTCTTTTCTTATCTTAGAAGTGAACAAGAACCGTAAATTGTTGAATCCGTTAAATTGAGTTTAACATGACCGCATATTCCTCACCGAATTTCCCGTTCTCAACTCACTAGTCTTTTATCTAGTACTAGCTGACCCGGCAAACGTTGTTTTGCCATATAAATAATTTCCTAGTAATTTCTAGAAATTAAAAATTTTGTCTAAAAAATAAAATAAAAAACTCGGCGCTCCGTGCCTCGGCGGGGGCTTCTCCCCCTGCACCTAAATAAGAAAAACTCGCCGCTCCGCGCCTCAGCGGGTCGTAGAAGGGTGAAAATTGAGGATTGTATAAAAACGTTTTAGGGGTGGACTACCCCTAACATTTAGGGGGATGAAAAATATATATAAATGATCTTTAGCCGGTTACTTCTAGACGGCCGGATTTCTAGACGGTTGGTTGTCCAGATCCCAAACGCTCGCTTCGCTCGCGTGACAGTGGGACAGAGCCCATTATTAAAAAATAAGGGTTGATCGTAGAAGGGTGAAAATTGAGGATTGTATGTATTTTTGTATGTTGTATCATAAAAAAATAGAAATTGAAAATGTTGTCTAAAAAATAAAAAAAAAAATTTAGGGGTGGACTACCCCTAACATTTAGGGGGATGAAAAATAGATGTTGGTCGATTCTCATAGATACCGGATAAGCACAAAAAATATAATCAACATCGGTCAAGCCGTTTCGGAGGAGTATGGCGACTAAAACTGTGACACGAGAATTTTATATATTAGATTATCTGGTACCTCCGGCTCCGAAGAATACGAGCTATTACATAACGTCAGATTAATATTCCGGGAAAACCCGGAGAATGAGGTAAGCTTTCATGAAAGCTTTCGCGAAAGTGCCGCCCAGGTTTGGTAAACGAGCCCATTACGACTACCATTTTTGTCACCCCCTTTCCGTCATTACTCACGCGAGTTTTCCTGAAACTGACGCGTTTTCCCGACGCTTTTCCACCAAAAACTACCCAACAGCCCTAATTCGGCCCTGCAGCGGAGCCCGCAGTGATAATTGCGAAATGAGTTGTGGTGACGCGGAATTCATAATATTCTAGATAACCCTTGAGAGCGCCGCAGGGCTAATGGTTGTCGCTTTGAGACGCGGTTTTGTACGAGAGCATCTGTTCTCTCACGGGGTGGTGTCATGGAGGCTCATAATAATTTCAACCGACACACACAAGCCGCCTTCCCTGATATCCTAACGTTATTTTATCTTATTAAACCCTATGAATATCGCACCAGTGCGCGTACAAACTGGGGATGGGATATCGTTTTCGATATTATCGAAATATCGATACTTGGCTTCCGTTATCCAATATTTCAGCATCGATACCACACATGCGATATTATCAATATATCAATGATCCAGACCGATAATATTGGATTGAAAAACCAACACAAAAGGAAGCAAAAACGCAAAAATCGGAAATCGATTCCTATCCGCTATCCCTAGTTTGACCCCAATTTGACGTTCCAAGAAGAATGCATGTTGATTTCACTGATAAAATCCATGTTAAGGATAGTAATTTACGCTAACAAATGCTTGCATACGACTCTGCAACACATTGGGACATTTTA
>JAEMON010000013.1:13137860-13159195 GCA_030264115.1 Lygus lineolaris
TACTCCAATGGGTCAAATTTTAAAAATTTAGTTTCAAAAATCTCTAAAAACGTGTTTTTTGAAGGTTTTTGGTGTGAGATACCATCCTAAACATAGGAACATTACAGTATATTCGGAATCAGCGTAAAATTTCCTGTAAGAATCACCCACAAAATCGGTTAAAATTATTCTTTGAAAATTCGCTCACCAACTCAAGCTGCATGAATGGCACTTTTTTTAATATGGTATTTTATCTCGATTCATGAAATCTGAACGGCTCAACCCACAGGAAACGTTTCAGTGTCGTTGGAGTCCTAACGAAAAATTCTTCTTCCTGCATTCCATGATTCCATCGCGTCCCAATTTGAAGTGAAAGTTGGAAATTGCACCATCTTTCCCTCGTCACGACATTGTCTCTCCCATTCATTTGCTCCACTCTGAGACGAGTGCATTCGGCGATTACGAATTTTATTGTTGATCCGCATATCATCTGTGAAAATTAGGTCCTCCGGCCGGTAAACGTATGATCGAAGTTGAATAAACGTTAGCGTCACTTCGCTATTCAGTGGAATTTCACGTCATTAAGAGGTGGCGTTCCGCGAGCCTGATTCGAATTCACTGGTGGGAACGTTAGAGGGAAGCTTGGGGAGAGGGGGGAAGGGTGTTGGGAGAGGGATTTTAATGAACAGCTGTCGGGCAGGGGCGAGAGGGATGTACAGGAAAAGGGGACGACGACAAACGCTGGATGGGATTGTACTGTCAGGGTGATGGCGGTTGTATTCAAATTAGTGCGAGGACAAGGGCTGAACCCTGCAGGGCTGCTCTACCTACCGGAAAGGGCGAAGGGAGTGCTGGGCCCTTCAAATGTCGTGCCCTTTACTTTAGCGTAGGTGTTCTGTGCATTCCTCTTTAGTTGCTGGTCCCTAGACGTTCGCGAACTGCACTATTCCTCCAGTAGCATCTAAAGAGGTAGAATAGGCAGCATCCTATAATAACAATTGTGTTTATGTTCCCATTATACCTATTGGTTCCACCTTGATATTTTTTATAGAAATGTAATAATGATATTTAGTAGTTGTTTGGATTCAGGGTGGGAGCGGTTATAGACTGTTTTTCCTTATGAAGATTTTATTACAACCGGTTTCACTATTGCTTCATCGGGGAATATTATCATTAGTTACATAGTCTTTACAGGTTTGTGGCTGGTCACCATCTGCGTTATTGGGTATAAAAAGCCGTATGACGACAACTTTGAACCAGCATAGCAAAAAATCCCTTACTTTCCAGGAGAGGAAAACACGTCTTCTTCACACTAAGTCCTATGAATGTCGGTAGGTACATTCATTTAGTAACTATATTTATACCTAAGCTTCATCATAGATCACCAGTATAGGTTGGTTATAAAGTCGATCATGTTATAATATGTGAGATAAAGATAGACGGGGCTGAGTGTGGAGGGGTGAGGGAGTGGCAACACATTATGGTCATCAATGAATATTCAACTAGTTGAATAATTAAAATAAATAATTTATTTCGGCCATTCATATGCATGGTTGTAAACTTTTCAGCCTCTGCGCATGCGAGGTACTGAATTCTCTCAACACCGAATTTCATAGTGACCTAATGTAAGAAAATAAAGCTATTGCAATGGCTTCAAAATTTCAGTAATGCCAATTTCTGAAAATTTTCTTCATTTGAATTTGTTTCAGACCATTCTAAGACGATTCCTGAAATTTATCACTTTTTCATATGTATATATATTATATATATATTATATTATATATATACTTACATATGAAAAAGTATATTAGTTATAATTTTATGTGTCACTCCAGACAATATCTGACCCTGGAATCGAGATCAAAAATCCCAAAAAATTTTAAAATGTCAATAATATCGTAGGCCAGAATTTTTGGAGTACTCCAAGGGGCCAAATTTTGATCATTTAGAGTAAAATACCGCTAAAGACGTGTTTTTTGGTGTAAATTACCATGTTAAACATAAGCACATAATCAGGTTAAATCGGTTAAAATTATTCTTTGAAAATTCGCTCATCAACTCATGTTGCATGATTGGAAATTTTACGATCAACTTCATTCATGTTTATTTCTAGTTCTACGTACATATTACTTATGAACCCAAGCACATGAAAATTATACTAATTACAGACCTAATAACCTGCTCTGCTCTGTAGGTAAGCAGGTACTGCGTCCTCACTCCGTAGGAAAAAATAAATTCTTCCAGTTACCACCCCCAAGAGTCCCTTTTAGTTTGCACGGAGAGTCTAATTATAATATTAATGCCTCTCAGACGGTTTTATAGGCCTTCGAGACCCGAGCTGGCGTCAGGTGTGGTTCAACCGAGATTGGAAAACTCGCCTTCCGCCGCTCGCCCGCATTAGAAGGCATCGTTAGTTTTCATGGTCTCAAAAGCATTATGAACCTGAAGGGTTTTGACCGGAGTTATGAAACTTTATGGTCGGTATTTCCGAGGCCTGAGTATGTTAGCGTATAGGGGGTTTGCACCCAAGTTATGCATGTTCTATATCACGCTGGTTCACAAAAAATTGTCCTGAAAAAGAGTTGAGGAAAACGCTTTCTGGAGGTTCCTATATCCCCTCCCTCTGAAATTTGTCATCCAATGAGATAAAATATCTATAATATTTGGATGATTACTTTCTGGGGGTTTCGTGTCTTAAGTCCGGAAAGACAACCTTTCTCTGGGGACCTATTTCTGTCAAACCAATGCTTGGTGTTTTATTTTGATATTAATCCTCTATTTTTATTATTATCTACCCATGTTATGAATAACTATTCCCTCGAGCTTGCAAGATATGAAAGAAATTACCAAAATACTCTCGAATCGCGCCTCACATTAATTCGATGGTGATAATACTGGTGGAACAGACGAAACAAACTGAAAAATTGCGTATAAGTAGCAATCAATGGAACTCAAATTGGTTCAATCGAAGGTTGAGAGTAAATTGACCTCCAGTCCACCTTTTTCCATTCTCTAATCCAACTATTTTCAACTCCAATCCACCTATTTTCATTCTCCATTTCAACTATTTTAAACTCCAATCCAACTATTTTATACTCCAATTCAACTATTTTATACTCCAATCCAATTATTTTTTTACTCCTAACCAACTATTTTCATTTTCAATCCAACTACTTCTAACCATTTTTCACTCTGTTGCTATTTAGTTGATCAACTCCAATCCAACAAGCTTGTAGGAAAGAGACGTATAAATTAATATTCTCTTCAAAACTTGGACGAAAGAATACAAGGATGTGGTTGAAAACAATAGGAACCAACTGGAAAACAAATATTTCTATTTGGATGTACTTATTTGGTAGGTATGACTGCGTGTTTATAATACATTTTTAAAGCAAGCTTACGCGATAAATAATGAATTTATTGACAGCGTTGGGGCTAGCAACAGCAATCAATAATCGAACCAATCCGTTTCATGAGTTACTGCCCTCCCGGGTACTCGACAATGATCAAGTTGATAAATAATAAAGTTGTGAACGAAAGTTGCTCAGTTTTCGACTTTCTCTACCGTATAGTGAATAAAGTCCCTCGGTATGATATTACACAGGAAATTGAATGAAAATTGAGGAGGTGTGACAATTATCACGCTTCAGGATGGCGCATGTGACAATTATCAAGCTTCAGGATGGTCCTGATTCACAGCAAATGCCATCTAGAGACCAAACTTTCTTCTGTCTCAATTAATATACCTACTCGTATTGGAGAACTCGGAATGCTTCATTGATATTGCAGCTAGAAATACCAGTTTAAATCGTTTCATGTTGTTTACGTATGTTTTTATTTCGATGCAATAAGTCGTAGAATAGTGTTGACAAATCAGATGAGGGAAACATCTAAAATAATTTCTTGAAGCTCGAGAAAAGAAACGAGAAACCACCGACGAGGGAAGTTAAGTAAGATGGACGAGGTGGCAGCCTATTACGTCAATCCATTGCCCGATAACCCGAAAGTTACCTCCCATTTCTTCGCGATGTTTGATGCCCCAGGCGAGAAAAACGCCTGCAAATTTAAAGCCGGCCATTCATCCTTGTCTCCTTGCGAAAGTCGTTTGCTTGGTTGACAACCTCATTTGCTACCAACATTACCGTCGTAAGTGAGCCCACCAGTCCATATCTACCTTTCCTCAACTCTCTCATCATAATATTATTCGAAGTCGTCTTCTCGAGCCCCTGAATGGTGCCTTTTCCGTCTTCCTGCTCCACATTAGGTGTCATCTCGTTGAGATAGGTTCTGTAACTATACCACTGAAAAGATAAAAATATATTTTGTCAAATGGGTCAGCATCATTAGCTATTGTCCAACTGGAGCACTGTTAAACACGTCAATACTTAGTGATAAGAGGAGAAAGATAGATTTATTTTTACTGTGTCAAAATGCAGGAGTAGTTGTCATACCACATCAATGGGGAATGCCGGTCACGGACTTTTTGTTATAAAGAGAAAGAATACCAACTAGCGACCAATTGTGGAATCTACTGATGATCAAGAAAATGTGACTGATGGGATCATTTTGGTATGGGGAATGCCAGTCAGATTGCAAGCTGATTTTCAATATATATGAACTTCTGAAATTTCAGTTTTGTCTAGCTCTGTACATTGACCTGATTTTTATTGTACTTACTTAGTTTTCATTGTACCTAATGATTTGAAGAAACGTCTATCGATCTATGTCACCTCAAAAAAATTCTATTGACGTCATAGAACAAGCCTAAAAAAATCCATTCATTTTGGTGTCAGAATGAATATTAGTTTTTATTAAATTTTTCTATTCAATATTAACGCATTTGTTTACAGTTTGGAAGCACATGATTTTAATTTGATAATAATTGTTAAAAACGGGAAGGAAACTTGAAAAGAGCCATTCATGCAGCATGAGTTGATGAGCGAATTTTCAAAGAATAATTTTAACCGATTTGGTCATGGGTGATTCTTATAGGAAATTTCACGCTGATTCCGAATATACCATAGTTCCTATGTTTACGACGGTAATTTACACCAAAAACCTCAAAAAACCCGTTTTTAACTTTTTTTTGACTGAAAATTTGACCTCTTGGAGTACTCCAAAATTTCTAGCCAACGAGCTCATCCTTTTATCGATTTTTATCTCGATTCCAAGGTCAGATATCGTCTGGATCAAGTGACATAGGTATATTGTATGTATACATGGAGAAAATGTTCACAAATTGACATCAATTCTGAAGCCATTGCTAAAGCTTCATTTTCTTCGAAAATTCGCTAAAATCATGAAAATTCTCAACTCTGATTTTTCAAACCTTAAAGACTGATAATAATGACGACCTTGGAGGACCAAGCGGGCATCAAATAGGTTCTGCATGCCAAATGTCATTCATCTCTATTCATATTGAGGCGTCAAGCATGATGGTTCATATTTTCTGAGCACATGGCTTCACATGTTTTACAATCTGGTTGATATCCCCACTTCCACCAGGGCATTTGACTACGGATCATCGATAATATAGAAACCCGTACGGTAAGATGGCAGATTATTTCTGATACCTGCAAACGAACTAGAGCCCTTCTTCAACCCTTCGTATCTGAAAATACCAATAATCTGTCCTTAAAAAAATACTCACCAGTAGTCTAATTCTTTAATGAAATTTGTGGAAACAACTTTGTATTATGTAGAAGTGAATGATGCCACTTATTTCCAAAGACTCATTAATACCTGAAGGGTCAATAGCTCCTAGCTGATTCTAGATGGAGCAAAATGTTCATCATTTCTGGATTTAGCTCATCAAAATTATTAGGTAAGAAATAGGTCAAAAGTCCATGGCACCGAAATCCAATGAACATAGGTTCTTTCGGCCTCTCCATTTTCATTTTGAATCTTTTTCACTGTCTACTAGACATTCTCATGATCCCAAAGAAAATCCGTTTTCGTTCCATTCAATAGGAGGGAGGGAGAGAGGGGGGAGGGGGGGGGGGGGTAGCAGTTTCCTGCTACTGAGAGAAAAAGTCGGGGCTTAGGGTGTGCCTTATTGAACAGTCTGAAGACTTGGCCTATATCAGGGCTAAAGGAATCCATTCCGGACTTTTCAATAGCGCAAGTAGGTTTCGACTTCCTTTAGTTGGGGGAAAGGTTAGGGAGAAGTCTGTGAGGGATCGGGGAGGATGGAGAAGCAGTCGGGAAAGCTGAAGCAGTGTTATCCTTGGGGAAATAAATCGAAGGTTCCTCGCCAGGACTCACACAAACAAGCCGCCTGTCCTAACTCGGGTATTTCCTTTGTCACCGGGCTTGTTCGAGGTGCCTTTCGACATCCAGTCACCGCAACGAGGGATCGGTGTGGCCTTTTTTCTTGACATTACATGGTTGTGGTTGAAGACACTATTCCGATGGAATTTCATCGAGCAGTGAGTTGATACAAACGGAAATCCTTCAGCAAATCATCAATGGTACTCAGATCAAATTTGAATTACATTGTTCCCAAAATTCTAGAGGGAAAACACATCTGGCGAGCAGACGTTGTTGGTATTATTTCCTTGACATTATATAATTATTAGGTATAGGTAACAAAATTCCGAAAAATTGGAAACTTGCATGGGTCTGAGGTTTTCTCTTTGGTTGCTCGTTTCTTGTTATTTTATGGCTGGAAACAAAATTATTACGATCATGGAAATATAATATTTTAGTTGTTTCTAAGAGTAGACAACTCGAATGAACGAGTAAAGAAATCGACAGGTAGCGCTAATTTAGCCAGGCTCTCAACCGATAATGTAGACAAAATGAATGCAAAAGGTGTATAGTAGCTACTAAATTCAACAAATTTTAGAATTAAAATAGGTGTTGTGGGTTGTCCGCCATGTGCATTTGAAACTATCCATATTCCATGTACTTGTGTATTTTTACTGATAGTGCAAAACGTTCAACTTTCTATATTTGTTGATTATTAAAGCCCCGTGCGAATTAACTTTGATTTTGATTGTTCTAATAGAAATAAATGTCCCAGAAATATTCACAATAAATTAAATTGTTGTATTGAACGGAAAAATGGTTTTACAAAATAATATTCGTACCTACTTGGTAGAAACTCAATTTTAGACTGAACACAAAAACATCTGACAATTTCTGTTACCAACTTTGTCGAACATGCAACAAGTTAATAATAATGTTGAAGTTAATTTTGATATCTCAACAGTTCTCATGCCCTTAATAAAACAGAGGTAGCTACAGTTACCGGATGGGATATAAGGAAGACGTACCTACTTTCACGCTTATGATGAGGTCTGGCGTGTATCAAAAAGGACTAAATTCCAATAAATTATTCAAAATCATAAAATCACTTTTCCCGCAAAATGCCTTCGTTTTTGTCTATTAATACTCACACACTTTTAGGTCATTACTTTTCAGGAAAATAATTGAAAAATACCATGCAAGCACCCCATTTCATCGAGTTGCTTTATAAATGAAAATTCTGCTAATTAATTACTTATTGGTCGAATAGAATTATTCTAGGCTCCACTGGTGGTCGAGTGATCTAAGGTGCAAGTCGGAAATCACTCGTCACCCGCGGGGCCCGGGTTCGACTCCCGGCTGTGAAACGAAATTTTCTCAGGGAGAGGATGACGGCAACTGAGTGTTGACTGGTAAATTAATTGAGATGCCGTGAAGGTTACTCAACGAAATAATATTTTTTTCTTTCGAATACAAATAAATTTTACACGATTCAAAGAATGCTAATGGACTCACAACGCAACTAGGGAGCTGGACAAGTCGAAATGGAAGATTCCACTTTTTTATATCAGTAGATAAATATTTGTATGATTATCATTTGCTACAAAATGATTTATGGGGGAGTGATTTATTTACTGAGCTGATCCCTCAGGCAGAACAACCACGTGATATCCACTCTTCCGGACTTGTGAAATGGCTCCTTCTTGATTTCCTTATATAACAAACTATTAAATAAATATTTTTAAGCATTTAGTACCTACAATGAGACTCCATTTTTCCCCACAGAGTTACGAGGTCACATCACAGTTCTCAGTACTATCTGGGGTTGGGTTCTCTATTTCGGTCTTATCCAACTGATAAAAAAAAAGAAATTGCTTCTCTCAAAAACTTTGAAATAACCCGTGAATTCTACTAGAGTTTTTCGTTTTAACCGTCATTTGTAGTACAAAGCCGAAAACCGTTATTTCTGTACGTGATTTGAAACCTCATTCTCCAGTGCCTCATCACTCGTCGTTTGCCTGGAAGGGAAAAATTAATATTCAAACCTCACGAGGCTGGTAGAAAGATGAGGTGACTCAGGGGGAGGAGGCAGCTAAATGCTAATATGCGTTCATAAAAGTAGATTAGACTGAAATGCAAGCGGTGGAAGCCGGATTCATGCAGGCTGTAGATTCCTTTAAACCGTCTCATGGCTTATTCATCCCCTCCCAGCCCTCTTTTCCGCGATCGTGAACTCAATGCTAAAATGACGATCGTAAATAACAGTGGAGCGAGTGAAAAGAGCTCTTTTCATTCAACTTTTCATACCTCAGAACGGGTTTGCCCGGGGAATATGAATTCGAGGAGGTGTTGGAATTTCGACGAGTTGAATATCTTTAAGGGTATTTCCTCCTACATTGCCGATAGGAAGGATATACAAAGCAATATACATTTTCATAAGCCTCATCATATATGTGATGAAATATGACAAAACGTGAACTCGAAGTATTCATCGAGTCTCAGTAAGAAGCCCTTTCAAACCGATATCAAACAATTTCAACTATATCGAATCGCCGTTATCTCGTTAAAGTTTGCACAATAAACTGAACCCTATAAGTACCTACGTCATGTGATATCGTAAATGCCATTTGATTTTATAAACACATGAGTGTTTCCTGCAATTATTACTCGTATGCCCTTGAATTACTTGAGTCGACCATGATTTTCGATAAAATTGCAATTGTTCGCTCAGGTTGCTGAAATCAGCCATGTGAACGAAAAGTATTCCAATAAACAGAAAAACGTTTTTTTTTTTTGTTTTTTTAACGTTTCCGATAGCTGAACGAAGGCTTTGGACCACGAAGTTCAATTTGAATCTTATCATCGACCGCCTAATGGAACAAATAAACATCTGAGAAAACGAAAGAGAGATCTTGCTTGTTTAGAGGGAGAAAATGCATTACTCATACGGGATTCTGCCAGGACCTGTTCTCTAATGGGAGGAATCCACTACTGAGAGGTTTCAACCAATGAAGGGTTCACGCTGTAAATACCTACCTGGGTAAATTAATTGATTAAAAAAAATTACTGTTATATTTATTGAGTAGGTGGGTACTGAATTACCTATTAAAAATCAATTCCTGTTTTTGATATGTTACAGAAACCAGCAGGAGGCACCCTCTTCAGCTTGAGGTCTCGTCGACAGGAAGAGTGCTACTTTGCAGTTGAGTTGGCCGGACAGGACGCCATCAAGCTCGTTCATTCGGGCCCAAACGGAACTCAAAGCGTTCTGATTCCGGCCTTGATGGGCGACGGCAAATGGCATCGACTGGCATTAGGGTGAGGATCGATATTCGAAAAAAAAAAAATATGTTCTTTGATTAAAAATTTTCTTTTAGCTCAATTCATAGAGGGAGGAATTCCGTAGGTGTATTCCAGATCGTTAAAGAAATGCAATAGGTACAGATTTGTCAATGCATTTTCTTTAAAACCTACAGTGTTTTGTAATGTGCAATACACTATATAAAAGGTGTGGCAATATTCAAGGGGATTCTATGACCTACGTCTACACTCTCACTTTTCTAAACATGTAAATAAACATGGATAAAAATTTGACAAACTAGCTTAATTTTCACAACAACATTTTAGGAATATGTATTCGGTTGTCTTTTTTAGTAGGTTATATAATCAATTGACCCGATATCACAGCATCAAAGCATAAATTATCAACCATTTCCTTACCAAAATCCTCCAAAAAAAAAAATAAAATAAAAAAATGATGAAGCTTGGCACAAATTCAGACAATTTAGTTCATGGGTTATCATGTACATATTAGTAATTAGTAGTATTTAATTTTGATAATTTATAGTAATTGAACCAAGCCACCAATCTCTTGGATGCAATATCACTCAACAAGTTCGACTCAGCGAGTTCCAGCATTCTGAGATCAGAGGAGAGTGAGTATGTGAATAGTAAGAATACAATAAGTTCGTTCTAACTAAAGCTGCAATTCAAAAAATATTCAGTTTGGTGATGAAAATATTCGAATATTCTCAAGGTCAAAGTTGAGTGCGATCTCCAGCTTGAAGAGTTTCTAATATCTTTCGAATTGAGCTTCTAGTTGGAACAAACCTGAAGGATAGCAGGAGGTTATATACAATGTATTCAACTCACCCCACTCCTCATAAATAATATTCACGTTGAGTGCAATTTGCTCTGGCAGTTGGAACAGGGTTCCAGCTCGTGTCAGTAGGGTAAGTTGAACACACCAGTTGATGGAATAGACTATCTAATATCCACAAGACTGTGCGCAGAGGGTTTCTGCGCAGCTGAACTAATCGAATACTTAGTTGGAACAGTCCTAATACCTACCACGGCCTAAGAAAATTCAAGAATTTTTACGTGGTAAATACTACCCGAAGTAGGCATACTTTATTGAAAATTTACTACCTATTACAAGCTGAGGACTGTGTGCCCTCTTTATTATGTCGTTATGAATGCGTGATCTGCGTCTCAAGTCTTCAGTAGCCACCCTTACGAGGAAGGGTCTTTGACCGTGATCTGTCTCGCCATGTTTTTAATCTCGGAAATTCCGCATCGTCCAATAAAAACTTCCAACTCTGAATTGTTGTTCTGCCCTCCGTCTTCTTATCGCTAACATCTCCGGGACTCCCATCTGGTACTTTCTTTTCACAAAGCAATAAATCTCTCAGAGGAACCTCCAGTTTTAAAAGAGTAACCGTCGGAAAGAGAAACTTTCGTCGAAGGAGTATATTTAAATGTAGATTCCTCGCTTCAGAGACGAAGAGTGGACTTGAAAAAACCACCGCCGGCGGAAGGACAAATGAAGTGAGTTTTGTTGGTGGCAAAATCGAAAACTTTTCATTTGCCACCTTCTTGTAAGAAAAACTGGTGGTATCACAGTCAACATAACTTGATTGAAATGATTCTTATTGTGACAGATTGCTGAAATTATTTGGCAATTATTATAATTGTCGACCAAAATGCTATCACACGAGTTCGAATCCCATTCTACAGCATAAAGAAACAGCACTATTTGACTGGTCAAAAAATACATATTAGTATTCTTCAGCCCCGACAAGTTTTACTTTTTTTTAGAACTAATCGAAATCTATTTTGAGATGTCTTCTATCATAATCGACAAAATAACGCATACCTAGGCGGAAAAACTTTTCTCCCATTTTGAGAATTTTGAACGGTTTCAATGCACGCAACGTGAAGTCATTTTCAAAGAACCAATCAGTTTTCGAATATTTCAACTAATACTCAGCGACTTTTTCTCTGCGGTGGCAGAACTGGCGGGGGTGCAGCTAGTGCCAGGCACCCGAGCCACGCACCTTTGGGGGAGCCTCGTAGGGGCCCAGCAAAAAGAATTGTAAATTTTTTATGTATTTTCACGGGAAGGCCCTGGGGGCCCCATCAGAAGACACACAAACAAATGGACCCTGACCGGGCCCCCTTTCGAGGGTTGGGGCTCCCCTTCGAGGGTTTTAGGGCCCCCATCGAGGATTTTGGGACCTTCCATTGAGGGTTCTGGGACCCCCGTGGTGGTGAGTGGGCCACGAATCAGGTTTGCACCCGGGCCCCGTCGATTATAGTTCTGCCACTGGTTAGTTGTAGTCGTGATTCTGCGAGTAAACACACCATAGTATTTTTTAAGATGATTAATATACCTAAGTAGATATTTCGATTCAATCACAAAACACTTTGTTTCCGAGTCTACCAAGGTACCGGAAGCATTGTTTTCAGAAAATATTTTTACCTCCAAAATCAAAATTTCAACTTGCTATTTACGTTTTGAACCATCCCGAACAATTTTGGTTTCGTGTCTGTCAGCCGGTGTGTCTGTCTGTGTGTCCGGGAATCCTTGCAACACGCATAACTTCCTCAATTTCCATCCGATTTTGATGAAATTTTTAGGGATTACGCGGGCTAGGCCCTACGTGGTCCCCTATGAAATTCATTACCAGCCGACCAGCCGTAGCCGCTGTGCATGCGTAAACGTGTAATCCTCGAAACATAAATTTCTCGCGACCTAATGGTCCGAGGAAGCTATGTGCCACACTTAACTTGAAAGACGCTTTTTTCGTTTTACTATTTTTTATACATAGAAGCTTTATTATACTTTCAGTACCATTGATTGATCGGCTGAATATATTGAAAAACTCAACTAACTATTTAGTTAAATATTTGCTTCATTTGCGTATCATCAAACGAACATCCCTCCGAACGTCCCTCCTACTTCTGTAAAAGTGAGAAAAAGATATCAGAGATGTCGAGTTTGCTCAATGGAGCAAGCTTCGTGAGCCTTCCACCTCGTTAGACTTTTCCCGACTTCGGTCCCCGAGTTTCGGGTTCGATCCCCGCCCTTCAGGCCCCGTATTGTTCGACCTCGTCCTCAGAAGAGAAAACGATCTTGTGAAAGAGAAGCGTTTATGGAGTCAAATCAAACATTCCTGGAAAACGGGAAAGTCAAAGTTTGTTATCGTACCTCCACTGACCCGAGTGAGTTGATGAGGTGTGACTAAGAATGAACAGGTAAAACTTTATAATAGTGTTTATCCCCTTAAATATGAAGAAATCCCTAGTATTGAAAAGAAAAATGCTGCCTGTGATTCGACCTCAAGTTGTACGCAGTCTGTTGAAATGTGGAAAATCAAGAAACAACGTCATCGATCCGACCTAATATACGGGGTGTCCCACGATTTGTCACCCCCACACCCTTCCTAAAATCTTAATGTATGGGGGTACAAAGAATATTATTTTTTTAATCTTCATAAAGTTTTGCAATGATCTCAGATAAGACAACGTTGCGCATTAGGAAGGCAGTGAAAAAAAAAATCGTTCTTTACCCCTCTAAAATCAAGTCAAATCGAAAAGCGGGAAGGACAGCGTTAATCAGCGTTGAAAACCAATGGAAATTTATGTGCCGCACTTGGGGTTCATCATAATCCATGTTTTGCTCAATTTGGTAACTTGTCAACTTTGCGCGCTAGCTGAACAGGTTCGAAAATCGAATCAGGGCTCAAATTTTCATGAAATTTCACGTAGAATCCGAATCTGAAATAAAAAAGGTTCCCCATTTGAAGAAAAAAAAAACAAAGTTGATGTCAATTATTGACATCAACTTTGGTTTTTTTTTTTTTTGTTTTTTTCAAATGGGGAACCTTTTTTATTTCAGATTGTGCGCACGTTTTCACCATTGTGTCACGTTGTCATATATTATCTGAGATCCTTACAAGAAATCATGTAGATTTAGAAAAATGTGTTTGTACCCCCATGAATAACGTTTTTAGGAGGGGGGAACAACTCGTGGGACACCCTGTATTTCACATAAAGAGAAATGTTGTAACTCATCACCTCTCCCACTGCATTATACTTATTTAAATTTGTCCATATCCGTTAGAATACTCTCCTCAGAAGTTCCAGTTTGACGGTAAATTTACCGAACACCAGTTCAGTCAGAGTTTAGTCAGTTTCGAGTCTAGGCTTTCTCCAGAGCTTGCGGATT
This sequence comes from Lygus lineolaris, assembly GCA_030264115.1. Taxonomy (NCBI): domain Eukaryota; kingdom Metazoa; phylum Arthropoda; class Insecta; order Hemiptera; family Miridae; genus Lygus; species Lygus lineolaris. Next base: position 13,151,599 of record JAEMON010000013.1, read on the forward strand.
GTTTTGAACTGGAAAATACCATGAAACTTTGTTTGTCTAACCACTTTGAAACATTCGGGAGTTATTCAATCGTGAAGGTTGAAGCGTTTCTGTTTCCAGTAGTCATTCATATATACGACTTGTTCAAACCAGAAAGGTCTTAGAAATGAAAACGTTCATTCGCGATATTTATGTGCACTCCAAAATCATTTAGATCAAATTGTCTCATTGTGTGTTTCATCGAGTCCTATTTCCAAAAATCGATGAAATTCGTTTACAAAACATCGTCAGAGAATCCTATTATACCTTCTGATGTATTCGATGGCAGGTGCCAAACTCTTCGAATATTCGTTCACTTTGTTGTAGGGAATAATAATCAATACTGCATAACTGGTTCTCTTATTGTTTTTGTTTATTATATTGGATAACAATAATATTGACCATTTATTGAAACATTGTTCACAGAATTCAAGACGACAGTTCAGTTAGGAGTTATTTCGACTGCCGGTGGGTGAGCACGGATATACTGAAGAAAAATTCCTTGGACATCCCTGAAGACGCAGACCTTGTCATTGGATATCTATTTTCGGTAAGATTTTCAGGATGAGAAAAACGATTGGCCATTATTTTTACAAAAATATTTTCAATTCCGCAGAAACCTGAAAAATTGTGAAATGTGTGCGTCAAATGTGAAGGGGAAAATCAGCGGAAGAGGGGGGAGGGTTCATGAAAAACACTTAGCTTCTGCTGGTACCCAAAATCGGAGAGGTAGGACCGGAATATAATAGTTTTCAAATCAAAGGGAACTAGCCTGGTACATCATACTCTCCTCGCCGTGGAGTTTTAACAACTCACTTAAAAAAAAGTTTTAGAAACTCTTCAAATTGAAAATTTCTCTCCCAACTTTATTGATAAATGGGGGCGTGATCAAAGGGCTCTTCTGTACCGTATTTACATCGCTACGAAACGAAAAGTTCGAGGAAATGTAGGAACTAACTAGGAAGAACTATGTGCCGCAGGTTGATTGGTTAGAAAAGTAGGTCGAGAAGTCGGTTTGACGTTTGAAACCTCGACATTATGATCGATTCATGGAAGTTGGCTTTGAGGGGTGGAAAGGGGTAGCAATTTGTAACATATTCAACGTAATTAAGGTGAAAACTGAAGCTCGAAAGTTGATGCAGATTGATTATCAAAGTTGAAGGTAAGGAGAGACCCTTCTGTAAGTTTGACATTTCTCGGTAGGTATCGCACCTTGCAAAGTAAAGGACTGGGGAACTAATCAGAGCCTACACGGGAGGGTGCACGCTAACAGTGTAGCGACTAATGGCTATTATGGAGCCGTGACTGACGAAGTTTAGGAGGGATTTCGCGTTCTACGAACACCTTCCTGAGGACAAGGTGCGATGATGGGGTGTCAAGTCGAGCGTTTTGCAACTCGAAGGAGACAACCGTGTTCGAGGAGGTACCAAGAGAGGGAGCTGATATACATTCCTTCGTCATGGAGTTCTCGACTGTTATCATGTTAACTTCCCTATTATTAGAACCAGAATAGGCGTGCGATTCAATGAGAGTCGCAAAAATGTTGGTGCTGTGAAAATGTTCTGAAAGAATTGTACATAAATTTATGATTTATGAGGAATAACAATGAATTGCATTTTGTACATTCCAAAACGTTGAGTGCATCCACTTTTGGTCCACCAAAGAATAAAAAACGAAGAAATCGTGATTGTAGGGTAGCTTATAGTTTCTTCTATAAGGCATTGAAATTGATAAGTTTATAAACTTTGAGTTATTACCAATCCCAGTAGTTTAAAGCAGCCCTAGGTATAAGACTCGAACATATACAAAAAGCAATACAGTGAGAAAACTTGATCAAAAGTTCATAATCATTTGTTTCAGCTTCCCAATGTTGAATGAATCGAAATTCGACTTGGGAAAATCCTGTTAGTCAGCGTAAATTTTCGGAAAATAAGTAGGTAGCACAGCAAGTAAGGGTTCCTTGATTTTTAAATTACTTAGGTAGAAATTCGATTCCAGGATTCCGGTTTTACCATCCTTCTCCACTATACAAAATAAAAATGTACTTGACTTATCCTGCCAATATTGATTCAAAGCCGCGAATACGCTGACTGAAAGACATTGACCTATGAATTTCGTCACGATTGAATCAGTAATATCTACTGCGCTAGCAGTACAGGGTAGCTCCCTAATAATTTCATAGCACCACTTGTAGCATAATATTATGCTCATGCGCGAACGTGAATTTCCTGAAACTATGATACTCGTATTTTCAGTTCCTAATGGATCGATTTCGCTCAAACTCGGAGGATAGTTGGGATTTGACTCAAAACCTGTGAATTTCGCCACAATTGGATGAGTGATGGCTACTGCGAATGCGCAAACTTGAAATTTATTGTCGTAGGCATACCTTAGGGCCTATTCTAACAATTTCGCTGATATGTTCACGAACTGATTCTATACTTCCATGTTACCAAAGTGAGGAAGCTATACTGCCCGCCCAACTTGGCAGACTTTTTTATGTTTAATTAAATTATTGAGGTCGTCTTGTTTCTTCAGCTTGTGTGAGAGAAGTAGGTATTTATTCCAAATCAATAGTTGTTCCTTATTTTAATATTTCATGTTCGTTAAACGTTGCTTTTCTGTGTCAGGGCGAATTAGAAGACATGGTGCTGGTGGGAGACCCGAGTGGAGTGGCCCAGCAGTGCTCCACGAACCTGACGCCCGCTCTGGATCCACTCCTGGAGGCTGCGCGCCCGCACCGCAAACCTCATAAACTCAAACAGTAAGCTAATTGTACAGTCGCGAACAGTTAGGTAGCAGTAAGATGGTTCCCATGACAACTCCGAAGTAGGGAGATCCTCTCTAGTCAACTGAAGGGTTGAAGTCCCACAAGTTATGTACTCGTATATCGCTATATACATTTCGAACATATAATATAACATGGATGGTATACAATATAACATGGATGGCTTACCCGAGCAACCAAACGTGCCGCCACTCTCGCAATGGCACTGTATATTTGAGTATATAAATGGAGGCCTATTGCCTAGCTGCTCAACGTGAGGCAACCTTCGAACCATAATAAATAATAATAATAATAATAACAATAATAATAAAAATTACAATAAATAATAACCGCCTACGGTCGCCCTGGTTACAATTGGCCACCTGGCGAAACCAACATAGAGCGCCAATTTCAAATCAGCTGTGTGAGGAATTTAGTTTCGCCTACTATTTTACTTCCCCCTTTTGCTGAGGGTATTTGCCTAAGCTCTGATATTTAAAATTCCTCTCGAGAAGATTATCGAGTTTCTTACATACCTATGTTGGATACGACGGTCCGGCCTTAGGCCTGGTCAGATGTCCAACAGTCGGATGGGAAAATTTTTTGATAATGTGTTTAAAACACTGGATTGGTTTCGACGGAATGAGCAAATATTTTGCTTAGTCAGAAATATTGTATTCCCTTCCCAATGTGTCTTTTCTCTCGAGGTAAGGGTAACTATAAAATTCTAGGCGTTCTATTTCGACTGGGCGACGGCCTGGTGATTTCACTTAGTCAGATCAGCAGAGAGTAGAAGTGTAGAATTTACTTCCCTTAGTAGTATTTTTTAGTTCCTTTGTGTCTCTTTATTAAATATTATAGGACGGCCCAGTGGTATACACTTACCTAATCACTCAAGTTATGGTTCAGAAGACAGAAGTTACTGGCTAGAAATTGTGAGGTTTTTCAGCTTATCTACCTTATTTTTAGGAGAGTGGTATAGCAATGAACAACACAGGTTCCACGGGTACTTCTAGGTTTAGGAATTGCCGAAGGAATGAATCCCCAGGCTTGGGATCAGTCCCTTGAATACTACCTCTACCTCACTCCCTTGTCTATGGGAGGTAGAGTAGAGGTCGTGTAGGGTAGCTGACCCGCGGCTTTGGGGTTATCCCGGGCTATGACCTGGCCCCAACGTTTATTACAGACGAGTATTCTGATAAGTTATATGAATTTGGATATAGTTGTATACAATTTCATTACAGTGCTCCCCTCAGGGTGGGAGTCGTAAATAACAGAAAATATTGTTTCAGAAGGTCAGGGCTTGCCTGTTGCGCTGGCGTTGTTTGTATTTCATTTCAGTATTCCTCTTGGGTTTGGGGGGTTCGTCCAGGGCTGGCCATTCAGAGTCGTAAGGGAGGTCGAAAACTGATATTTGGAGGACTTGTCGGCACAATTTGCCCGCTTTGCTGATGGGGAAGTGGTGCTAGCGAGTTCTTAAGATGTTCTCCCTGTTTTCCTCGTTATGGGGTGGTGGAGGAGACAGCGGTGTGGCAGGATTTTAGAATATTGGCTGGAGGTCCTCTGTATACAGTTCTCTGGCGTCGATTATGGAGTCCGGTATTGGGAAGATAGAAATAGAAATCTCCCGGTAACTCACAGTAAAAAGCTTTGATAGCAATGGGCGACGGGTATTTGGAACAATAGCCCTACCTACCTCGAAACATGAAATTTCAAGTTCCTGGTGGTGTAATTTTAAGAGGCTATTTCATTTTAAGTACCCTCCAGCCAAAGCGATGAGCATCACTCTGGTGGCGGCGTTGACTCGGAAAATTAGAGCCATCGGGAAGAAATTCCGTTAATAGCAGCGACGAAAAGGGGAAAGCGATTTCATTTTATTACGGGGGGCCATTCCGGTGAAATACGGCGCCCGAAAGCCGAAACTGAAAGGACCCTATTCTCAAGACATATCTTTCCGACTGTCGTGTCGCGGGCACGCAACAAGCCTCTCAGCTCTGGGCTCTGGGCTCCTATTTATCATTAAAGCTCCCAGCAAAGCCGTAGAAATCTCGCTCATCCGGGGGAAAGGATTTCTCTTTCTGTCGTCGTCGGTCGAGCCGAAGCCGTCCTTCTTTTTGTCGAGCTCTAGGCGATGCAATTACGAGGTACTTCCATAAACTTACTAGATACTTGCCTCTTTAAGGTTCCAGTGTCGACTATTTTGGCAACCTATTTAGTATAAAATCTTAGAGTTACCGGATAGAACAGAACATTAGCCTGGATTCTTTCGCTTCGAAAGCTTTTCAGGTACTCATCCGAATCGAACCATAGAAGTTATCTAATGTATATATATATAAGGAGTCTTAGATTCAAAAGGTTTAATGGGTATCAGCCCACGTGGGATCATGATACAATGTGTTGTGATTGCTGGTACTTCCCTTCTGTTGCTACGACAGCTCTCCGTATTCAGGATGTCCAATCTTTTAATGCTGGAACTTCGGGAATCGATTCCTCAACTACAAACATGATTCGATCAAAAATTTCCTCCTAAAAAATTTTGGAAGACCAGTCCTGAGTCGTTTTTTGCCATAAAAAAAGCAGTTTCTTCAATGAATCGTCCATCACATGATTTTTAACAAACTTGAAGAAATTATAATAGTACTGACAAGAATATGAGACCCAGACCACTTTGCAAAATCATTAAAAAAAAAATATTTCATCAGCTTTGAAGATAATAACTAATAATAAGATAATAATTAATTATCACATCCTTAGGTTATAATGACAAGCATCATTTGGACTTCAGGAAAATTAATTTGTGCTTAACTTTGAACAAACGCACCATCTATTCGTCGATCAGAATGATGGACCGGAAACCAAGGACATGGCTGGAGGAGGTCGTTTTCCCTTCCGTTTACCACGAAAAATACAGCTCCGTGGTTAGCGCCCTCTTGAATAATATGTAGACTATTAGCTTGGAATTTAATGGCCCCTCCTCGTTTTCCATTTTCCGCTACAGTTCACCCAATATCGCAAAGCCCGAAATAAATTCAATCAACCATGAATAATATATGGGTTTTCGAAAACATAGTGCCGGGGGCGCAGTCATTTCGGCTCAAACCACAGTTTATATTTAATTAGGTTGCGGGGGAGTTGAAAGTTGAATATTGTTCTGTGAGCTTCGTTTTTTTATTGAACCGATTTTTTAAATAATTATGTTGAACACTCAGAAAAAAATATGCTAGTATTAGATGAGAACGGAAAATATACTTGTTTTGCTTTTTTATATCAATAGTGGAATTGAAAGTAGGATAAATAGGTAGGGATTTTAGCTGTTTCATTGGTGTTCTCCCCAATGGAATGGCACCCATTTGTTCAGAATTCTATGCTGAAATTTCGGATGCCCGAGCAAATATCCTTCATCTTTGTTATGCTGGCAGTCTTGGAGCGGTTAGTCGGGTCTAGCAAATGAGGATGAATAGCGCTTTTGCCGCAATATTCTCCCTATTGTGTTTGCGCCAGACAGACGATCACGATCCGTTGAACTCGAACCGAGGCTGTTTCGAAAAGGCGGCCAGAAACGTGCCATACACACGCTATTCATTCATATATGTATATTCATATACGCATAATTCTCATATAGACTCACTACTTACTACTGCTCCCATGTAGCTCGTAGAATTCATGTTACAGCCCACTGGTGTGTGAAGAGTGAACTCGGGGCCGACCGCGTGCTTCAGAGAAAGTGAATTATCCTTCCGGCCTTCTCGAAAAACCTCTATTCCTAAATTTCACTCTACTTCCGTACCTTTACAGACCCAAAAATAGTTTTTTCGTACGTTTTTCAGTCAATTATTACGACCCTCAGTTTATTTTTCTGTGTTTTGGGGGACATTTGATCGTAATATGGAGCTATCAAACTGTGTCAATAATCAAAATTTCAAGAACAGTCATGGCGAGAGAACACATCACACGTGGGACAACTCAAAAAATGTAATTTCGAGTAAATCGAGTTTGAAGTTTTTTTTTTTTTTTTTGTTTTTTTTTACTTTTCTGATTGTTAGAAGGATTCCGTGAGATATCAAGTAAAATTTATCTTGACCCCAGTATCAATTCTATTTCTTTTTTTAATTAAAAAAAAACATACGGTAGACCTACTGTTTTACAGTCAGATCATTTAATAATCATCAATTTTACGCCATTCAACTCCGAAGCGTAATAACGAACATTATTTCAACTTAACATCAAATACAAACACAACCACCTGGCTCCCCTAACACTCGAAGGTGCGATATTTTCTCCGTAACGCTTTTTTAAATGTCGTGATGAGAAAAAAATTAAACCGTCCTGTTGATCATTATTAAATGACAAAAAAAGTTTTGAGTAGTCCCAGTGTTGATTTTTCAATAATGCGAACTTTTTTGGAATGCCACTTCAGAATATAGGAATGAATTATTATGTCGGGATTATTATGATTGGGTTCTGGAATTGTATCATTTTTACGTGTGGTATAATAATTAATTATGTAACTAAGTTGGCCTATTGTACCATTCAACTTGATGAAAATTGGCTTGATGAAGTGGGCTTGAAAATGCGTTCATGAAAACATTTTAATTAGACTCAGGGGAACGGTGAAAAGTACAACTAGACGGGTTATAAAATAAAGCATATAAAATTAAAATGAAGGTTATAAAATAAAGTTATAAAATGTTAAAGCCCTCTCCACGCTCAACCAGGAACAGGTGACAAAGCAGAAAGGCACGCCCCAATGAGTAGCAATAACGTAACCAGTGCTGCCAACCGCCCATTTTGGTTTATTATTTTCAATAATGA
>JAEMON010000013.1:13170376-13185695 GCA_030264115.1 Lygus lineolaris
ACTCATGCTGCATGAATGGAACTTTTTTTACTTAAAATTAAAAAAATAAAAACAACATAATCACGAAATTCATTTTCATACGATAATGAGGAATTGCGTTTGTACTTACTAGTGCGTAAGTTTGAAAACCCGATTTTTTTGTGGTATTATTATTATCATCTAGCTGGAGGATGTTGGAGGTCGGTCTGGGGTTGAATGAACGCTGTAATTTTTCATTTTCCATAATTCGTGGCTATTATGAGGGTGGAACAAAACTATTACTATCTTAGAACTACTATGGATGGAAACATTAATATTGAAAATGGCAGGGGAATGAGTAGGCAGGTACATAAATAATTACTACATAACTATGAATGATTTAACATACCTTGGGAGTCTTGGTTGAAGAATATGATTTTACATGATAGATAGGTACTTGAAATAGGTTTTGACTGACTAAAATGAGTTAACCCGTCACTTTTTTATCTTGTGTCGAGTCATCAATCAGCTTTCTGTTATGACAATCCCGTTTATCAATATCGATTCTCCGTCATTTTATAATTTATCTTTGTCAATCGAAAACATTTTCAATTACCTATCATGTAAAATCATATTCACCAACCTGTACAGGACGTATCTTCTGCAGTGGACCACCCTCCCCCCTTTTCCTTATTTCTCTACTTGAAAAAACGGGACCAACGGTGACCTTTATGATTTTTTGCGAGGAACTGAACCATGACATTTTCCACCATGCGCAAATATCACCAGCTTTGTTTTTTCAGATGGGCACCCCCGTTTTTCATTACAGATTTTGATTCCACGCGAAACTTCATTAATTTCTGACCTCAAAAATGTCAGTGCGCAAAAACATGCGTGATTAAGCTCCAAATGTGCCCTAAAAGCAAGAAATCGAGTTTTTTGGATGTAGTAAATTGTCGAGTATGATACATTATTTCGATGTGTTTTTCACGCTGAATAACGTGGTGTTGTTGATTTTTTTATTTAACCCTCGAAATTTCAAATGTTTTTATAAAAACAAAAAAATTCTGGGTTCAGTTTTTTTGACAGAAAAATAATATAACCACGTTATTCAGCTTGAAAAAACACATTAAAAACACGTATCGTACTTGATAGGTAGTTTTCTACACCCACAAACCTAGATTTCATGCTTCTAGGGCATATTTGGAGCGCAATTGCGCACTCAAATTTTCGTGTGAGGGGTCAGAAATTCATGCAATTCTGAGTGGAAACCGAATCTGTAATGAAAAGCCGGGGTTCCCATTTGAAAAAAACAAAGTTGGTGTCAATTGCGCATGGTTGCGCGATTACGCGGTGAGCGATAACGTCATGGTTGAATTCCTCGCAAAAAATCATAAACATCGTCGTCGGTCTCGTTTTTTCACGTAGCGAAATTAGGAAATGCGGGAGGGTAGTCCGCTACGTAATATACGTCCTTATACCCAAGGTATGTTACATCATTCTATCAACATTATCTATGACAATATCTGTGTATCTACTCATTCTCCAGTCATTTTCTACTGGCATTAACGTTTCCATCATACAACAATAGTAGTTCTGAGAAAGCATTAGTTTTGCTCCTCCCTCATTGTGCCTTGAAGGTGGCAAATCAATCTTCTGAAACGTTACCGAGAGAAAATTAGAGCGATCATTCAACCTCAGACCGATCTGCAATATTCACCACAAAGTTCAAAATAACAGAGTTAAAACTAAGATAAAAATGAATATTGCTCAGTTTTCACTGTTCAGCCTCTCTCTTCGTATCTGGAACAGTGTAGGTTAGGAACCTATCCACTTTTCTAACTTTTGGGCTATTGCCAAATCCTATGTACATCAATCATGAAGTCGAAATTCTTGAATGAACCCCCAGACATTCGAACCCCTCCAATCATAATTAATACATAATATTTATTTTTGTCATCTATCTACTTACTTGTTCACTTTGCGTTCGGATTTGAAATTTCGTTCGACTCCTGTAATATTGTCTTAATTTTTCAGGTTTACAACCAAGACGTGGGCGCCTGCCGCACCGGTGAACACTAATCAAATGGTATCGGACGACGAAGATTTTGGAGGGAGCGGAATGTCGCCAATCATAGGTAGAAAATGACCAAAGATGGTCATCATTATACAATATTACATATTATATCACTGCTATACTGCAGGTGAAGGTAAAACAACTGCCCTAAAAAATCTTCAATTTTCAGAAAATGTCTTCAAAGTTTTGGAGGTCCATTGAGTCGCTAAGATGCTAGTTGTTCGTAACAAGTCTCATGTGGAATGTTTCTCTGTTTCCAACTCTAAGGGGGGAATTTTCCCCCGAAAACACCAGTAGGTGATGAAAACCCGTAGATCGGATGTTTTTCTTCCAGCTTCCTTCATAATACAACCACTTTTTTGGAGGAAGAACATCTGATGTGGGGCATAATGTGACTTACCTTCACCTGGTACAACTCAGTTGCTGACATAACACTAAAGTCCAATTTTGTGTCGTCCAATGTTGAGGTAAAATACCTTAACGGATTTTTCCTGAGATCAGGTGTTTTACCTCCACTGTCCGCGAGGATCAGATTGTTTATTGAGCTAAACATCAGGTTTCCTCAACAAGCTGTCCTGATTTTATAACTAGCATGTGTATTATTCAGGGAAAGAAAGCTCAGCGACCGGCGAGTAAATACAATTTTCCGAATATTTTGAGTTATCAAATTAAATTTGGAAAAGAGCTAAGTCCTTATCAATTGAGCTCTTCTATCACTCGATAAGGCTCGTTGTTTTGTCGAAATCGCCGGATTTTGAAATTATGTTTCTCCATTCAATTTTTAGACAACGAGTGGACTGAATGGAGCGAGTGCAATTCGACATGTGGCCCAGGAGTTCAAACGCGATCTTCAATCTGTAATGACGATCCCTGCTCAGTTAAATCTCAGACGAGACCGTGCGCCGTTTCCATGCATTGCAATGAACTCTTGGAACGAAAAAGTTAGTTCCTACATCTATTCAATATTCACCAATACGATGTTTTGTACAATTCATTTATTCAAGTAGTTGATACAAAGAGCGCAGTAAGTGGTAAGGTACACATTTGAAATCGCAGGGTATAATAATCGTTTGGGCAATAGGTAGGGGTTTCGAAGACCGCATAAACCAACTAACCCATCCCAAAGTTGAAATTTATTCGAGTAATAGTTTCGACATTAACTGAAGAAGCTCCTCGTTTGGTAAGTAAAACTGTGGATATAGCAGGTCGTTAAAAAATATTGTTTCTGTAGCTGGCCAATTTTATGGAAAGTTCTGACCAATTTGTCCGTTAATGAGTCCTCGCTGCTGTTGATTGCTGATGGTGATCCCAAGGAGAAGCCTGCACCTCCAGTCTTCAATAAGATCGTGTAGAAGACGGTAGTTTTCTGGTAACGGCTGCTGAAGCTACTCACTGACGAATATGGCGGACTGGTCTCAAACAGCATGGTAGAGAGAGAGCAAGAGAGGGAGAGAGAGGGTAAGAGTAAGCTGCCTCTGAAGCCTTGGGTTGGAGGAAAATAAAGGCTGTTTGAGACATTGAAGAATGAGGTGGCTGGGACTGACGGGCTGCTGGATATGGACCTGATAGTCACATATTAGAGGAGATTGTCGTATAAGCGGTGAGTCCAGAAAGTTGTTGAAGGCCCATGAGGCTGAAGGCCTGACGCCTCTTGGAAAATGGCGTCGCTTGGCAAAAATGTGGAAAACATGGCGACGTTGATTCTTTGGAGCAGCAGACAAGGGACTGACGATGGGAGAGGTGAGAGTTGGTTAGGTGACTCCCCACTACACTTCCACTCTCGACTTACTCAGTTCACAGTTCACTTGATTGATATAGATACTACAATTGGGTATATTATCTACCTACTGTGTGCAGAAGTCTGGACAATATTTATAGTAGTAGCTGTTGTGGGTAACCCCACAACAATGTATTAAATTCTCACAAATAATGAATAAAAGTGGTAAAAGCAGGAAGCACTAGGACCTTCCTAGAGGTCATTGAATACGATTTTGGGGGGAGAAGGGAGTCCAGGGAAGAGGAGTCCATTATTAAAGGAGTCTGATCTAGGATACTCGAGAGAATCGAATTAGTAGCCGTCCTGGTGGGCCAGGTCTATCGTTAAGTCTGGGGTCTCCATATGGGAGCTAGTCGATAAACGTGATTGGACGTTCGTACAAGGCTTGGCTGGATGTTCGGGGGTGCTAAAACCAAGAAGGAATAAGTAGAAATCGGAAATTGAGTAACCGTTGGGAGGTATCAAAATTTGGAGTCAGAACAGCAGCCATTATTATATCATACGAGTAGGTATTATACTATTTATTCTATAAAATACCTCATGATCTCTGTTCTACTATACAGAGCAACGTAAGGTTGAGCACTCCAACTCGACTATGTACCATCAAATAACACCAATATTCCATTAAAAATGTAGTACCTATTAGCCCACTAAACTGCCTCTACTTGAATGTTAGGACCCATTATAGCAGTAGCTTCAATTTGTGCAAAAATTATCTAAACATGGAAATTTAGTTTCTAACTTTCCATCATTTAAATCAAATGAAAAACCAGTGGGAATAAACGATCCACGAGTAAAATTATGATGGAATCAACTTTTGGGGAGTTTCTTGGATCTTGTTTTCTCCTTCTAACTATCTTAGTTTTCTTCGAAGTCACTCGAGAAAGTTTTCTTTCGACCAGAAGAAGTTCACGATAACAACCCTCTATATATTCATCTTTCAATGTATCTTTTATTCCATTTTCGAAATCAATTTTAGCGAGAGAAATTTGAAACATATTCGAGTTATTCTCTCCTCATATTATGATACTGTATTTTTCACATTATCCACTCTACAATACACCCCTGTTGTACCCCATGCCTTTGCTCCAACCGAAAAAGTTTCCTTAGCGTTCAAGGATACATACCGTTAGTAGATACCTAATATCAAAATATTGGTATTTTGGCTCCGATATTCGATATTCCACTATCGATATACTTTAACCAAGAGATATCGATCATCGATATTCTTTATGGCCAATATTTCTACGTCCTCCGAAACATATAGGTACCTACATCATTTTGAGTACCTATCCATCTAGTTTGTTTTTCTAACATCCAAGCATTTGAATTTTTATTTGAGCACCAATATTTGTCTTCTATTCTACCATCCCCTCGCAGGAAGAATATATCGCTTGAATGTACAAATTATTACTCGCGCATCTGCCCGGAGAGGGACGATAATATCGATGATCGACGATAATATTTGATGAATATATTATATTCATCAACTATTAATTTGGAGTGTTTTGATGAAAATTTTTAAAATATTGAGAAAAAATCGATATATCGATACTTTTCTCCTGATATACCTACTTACACTATACATATATAGTGGGGCTTCGATTGTAATATCGGTATTGATATAGTTATTATTTTACCCCCGATAAGGCATCCCTAGGATTTAATCAAGGTATTAATCGATTACCTTCCTATAAAAACAAGTCTGTATCATAGCACTAGTCTTTGCAGGTTAGAAAGAATGAGGAATCTTGCAATCACAGGATAAGCTGCTTATCAAAAACCAAAGATGGCGGGATAAGGTGGGCTTCACTTATATAAATAAATATTTCGAGATAACCCAATAAATATCTACCTGTATATCGATATATCCGATATATCATTGACATCCCTAGTTTGGGGTTTCTTCATGTTCATAGTCAGCATACTTGGAATGGGCAGAGTTCGGCCAATTCATATTCATGAATTTGAATTTGCCCAACTCTGGGAATGTGGATGATTACTATTCTAATCCTTCCAATGAATGCCGCGGATGACAGAAAATGTGATACGCATATTATCTGGAAATAATAATCATAATGATTAGGTCAATTTTACCGTATCCAAAGGTAAACCAGAATTACTAGGTTTTCAGTGAAAACCAGCTTGAAGTAAATACCTTGCCTAACAAATACCTTGCCAGTATTTATAGGCATAACGCGAAGTGGTTTATTGAACAAATCGTCGGGTCGGAAAGGCCAAACGGGTGTAGATAAACTGGTCTGAAGAACCGTGTGACAGACAGGCTGACATCGGAGGGGGAGCTACCTAACTTTTTTCCTTCGAAGTGATCACACGACACCCCATTCCCTCTTTTCCCCGCCCTGTCGCTCCATTTCCCCCACCTCGTCACCCCAAAAGCCCTACGCAGTCCCAAATCAATCAGTTCCTTTTACTCGTTCAAAGTTTCCAACCCCTACTGTTCCTCGTTTAAGGTTCATCTTTTTTTTTTTTTGTCCTGGGACAACAGGCTCTGATGGAATTTGTTTAACCGCGTGTTCTGATCGATTGGATTGCCCGTCCTTCTGTCAGAGACGAGACGTCGGTCTTCGATTAAAAGGGAATAGGAAACCCCTTTAATCCGATCTGAGGTCTCCATCACAAGATCCGACCAGTCTCAGCCGTGAAACCCTACCAATTCTACAAACATATGCTGTACCTAAGTAGGTACTTTCCAGAAGCAATTAGCGTTACCTTGGGTCTGATATTGGTGAATTTTTCCTGAAATCTTTTGTTTTTATGTTGGCAACAGAGTGGAAAAATCAAATTGTTCGAGCGCAATATCGAATTTTTCCTTGGTTTTCGAGAGCTATCTACGTCACACTATGAACATACTCTAGGTATAAGTACCCCTCGCAACGATTAGGTCACCTAAACTTCCAAAATTACTTGAAATTAACCATGCATGTCTCCAAAATAGGTACCTACAATCTCATATCACTCCCAATTCTCAAATAAAAATATATTTAAATAATACGCGACTATCGCTCATGATGGGGGTGGGGGATTTAGGGTGTTCTTCATTTTTCCTTCAGAAGGTCCTACCCTCTTTTTCTTTAGTTAACTACTTACTAACATTATTCAGTGAAAAAACGTACTCCAAAGAAACATTTATGGGGAACCAGCGTGGCAAAATTGGGTATTCGACATTTCAGGTACCTATACCTTCTTTTTTTTAACACTTAGGGCGCCATACGTATCAAATTTATACAATCAAGTTGTGTGTGTGGATATTGCCGATGGTGCAGAGGTGCTTGAATCAGGGATAATTGGCAAGTAATAAGACTGTGACTTCCTCTGCTAAATTTGATGTATTTAACAATACATAAGATTGGATACCGGTTTCGACTATATCGTCATCCTCAGTCCAGTATAAGTGAGTGGAGTAAAGCTCGACGTGGAGACTTCAAGATCACAAACTATAATAGGTATAGTCGATATAGTCGAAACCGGTATCCAATCTTATGTATTGTTAAATACATCAAATTTAGTAGAGGAAGTCACAGTCTTATTACTTGCCAATTATCCCTGACAATCAAGTTGTCACCCAGGGGCCACGCGTATCAATCTAATACAATCCTATTTCACACAAGGAGGCCACTGTATTAAAACGATACGAGAGTCGGGGGTCTTTTTGAAGCTCTTTGTATCATCCTGATGCAAGGTTATCATTGATTTTTTTTTTTTTTTTACCTTGTCTGGCTTCACACTGTCACTTAGCACCGTTGGCCCGAGCAAACGATACAACAACAACAATGACAATCTGATAAGCGACAAAATCCTTATCAACCGCAGTAACCCGAAGAAGAAGAATGAGGTTTTTTTTTCCTAAATTCCTAATTTTTTAATAACTGAATGTTCAATAATAATGTTGAATGAAGAGTCTTATTTTCTCATTTCTCCCTAGAAACTCGGGGGAAAAGCGCATGAAACCTTCTATCATACGTATACCTACAAACTGGCTCTGGACTGGGAAAACACATGAATTCACAGCAGGAGGCCACATGTACAAATTTGATACAACCGCCATTTTGGCTGAATTAGATATTGATCATGGAACAAAAATTAATAAAAACGTAATAGAGGGTCATACAAATGTAATCAAATTGAAAAAACGGTTCCGTGGCCGAGGGGTCACTCTCTGCAGAGCGACTTGCAAAGTGTAGAAGCCTCTCCAGAAATATAAAGAAAGTGTTGTACAAAACTATAGTTAGTCCTTTGGTGCTGTAGAGCCGAAACGTGGACCTTTAAAGATGAAGGAGCTTGAGGATGTTGAAATAATCTCCCGAAAGAAGCCCGAAAATGATGACGTATTTCTCTACGAGAAGCCAGTTGGTACCTACCAGACGAAGTGGACGACCTGGCTAGAAGACGTGGAAAAGACCTCAGGGCTCCTTTTAGGGGTAAAAAGATGGAGATCTCTGTTGTCGTAGGGGAAGAAGGACAGTTGATTGAGGCCATAACGTGGCTGTAGCGCCGTAGATAGATTGACCTAAATTTTTTCTACTTTCAGAACTCTAACTTTAAATTAATTTATTGGACCGTACTTTTGTCCATATATGTAGATGAACCAGATGAAGGTAGTTATTACCAAGCTGTGATGTATGTTTATTTCAACCGTATGCATGTCTCCTTCCAAAATGAAACTTGCCAATTTTTCCATAACTTTCTTGTCATATTTTATGATGCTGTTGAAGTTATGTGTTCGGGGAATTTCAGTATTATTTTCCTTGATTTGTCATTGAAAAAATGTACTTAAAAGAGATGACTTTTCATCTGCTAACGCTTTCACAAAAAAAGCAATATTTTATTCCGGCATCAAAGTTAGGTCTACACACACATTGAAAATGACGTGTGTCTCAACAGACTCGTTTAATTTTAATTCCCTTCCATTCTGGGTTACAATTCATTACTGTCGAAATCATAGTTTGGCTTCGTTGATCAAAACTCCCTTCGGGCTTTCTCTCTGTAATAACAACTCGCGTCCAACTGTTGATTAACCAAATGTGTTGAGTAAAAAAGACTAATTTTGCGATGGTCGCTATATTTTCCACCGTCTGAATAATTTAATTTCTGTCAGTAATTGGCACCCTGTTCCACCTCTCTCGAGTTGAAGCCATTTATGGGTATTTTTTTATTTTACTTCATTTTTTTTTTTTTTTTTTTGAAAGTTCACTATCGAGTAGAAAATTGCCTACACAATTTTATGAGATTCGTAATATTAATGTTGATTAGTTATTCATTCATTAGTGAGGTTTCATCTGAAATTTATTTTTCTTTCGAGTCTACTTAAAAAAAAAAAAAAAGCTTAAGGTTCGTCATTTTTGGAAGATGAAATTGTTTCATGGTAAAATAAAAATCTTTTCTCGCTCTTTACGTTTGAGACCTTCCTTAATAAATTTATCTGGCGGTCTGTTTGAGTTTGTGTGAGCGACTCGCATATTTTCATTCGATTAAATTGAAAATTTCAAGGCTAAGAGAGGTTGGGCACTATTAATGATCATATTATTAGTATGGCCGTGGGGTTGAAACTAGAGTAGTGTGAGTGGGGTAGACCGTTCGGTCAGTCCTTGTACTCCATCAGTATGGATAGATCCAGCCGTTTGCACGACATCCCTTCTCATAATTTATGATCTTCCAACTGTGCGGATCAAGGCCATTGTGGACATTGCTATTGCCGTTGTGGACATCGAATTTTAGAACCTCAAATCTACTAGCAGAGAGATCTGCCATTCGATCGACCGAAAGAGGATAAAATAGCTTCTTGTTGCGTTGCTGGCTTTCAAATGGTTTTTGACATTTACACGTCCCGAGACTATCAAGAGGGAATGATGAATGACATGACTACAACACTGCCATTTGGATTGAGTAAATTCGAAGATTGATTTACTCGAAGTCGTAACTCTTGCATTAGTCCGTAGTGACTCTCTCCGTGAATTCTTCCGTAGACTGCGCTTATACAAGCAACCTAAACGTACCTATATAGTATAGTATCCAATATGTATTCCGAAATTTTATAATTATCTAGGGAGTGGAACAATTCCAATAAAAACTCTCAACATTTCTGTATCTTTCGAATTTTACAAAGGTGCTGTCTGAAGTAGACATAGTAATCAGCGTCATGCGGTTGAAACTGGAGTAGAATGAACGGAGCAGCTAGGTGCCTTTAAATTGTACCTACGTTTATGGAAGTTATGTGCCACACCCTCTCGGCAGACAATTTTTTCACCTTGTCAAAGTGATCACAAAGGCTTTCACTACAGTGGACTCTAGACGAGTCATATTCCTAACAAATAAGTTCGACTTAACCGTAATAGTCCAATTTACTGGAGTTGAACTTATTGAGGATGAAAAGTTCGAGTCATGGATGTGTTCTACTCATTGAGAGAAAAAGTTCGAGTTATCTATGATATCAATGGGAGTGAAGATCACTGATTTCACGAGGGATGACAAACTGACTGTCTGGGTCAAACTGTTCGAATCAAAGAGACTTCCGCCAAGTCCCTTCCAATAGGTTATTCAATACACGAGACATTTCAACTCATTGAGGTGAAAATAGGCTTTTTTAGATGGGGATGAATCGGGGCCGCAGAAATTGTTCGACTTATCTACGAATTCGGTGTTCTCTTATCTTCTTATCGGTGTTCCACCGGATTCCACTATAATACAGGTGGGCAAGGGTGGTAGTTCGTTCCCATGACTCTACAGTATTTTCAAACTTACTTGAGACTCGAACCTTCAATGGCGAGGAGGTGAAGGGTTCCGAAATCTTACCTGGCTGACACCGAGGCCTCCTAATGCGACAGGCCTCAATGTCAGTGAATGTAGGAACTAATGCTCACCCGCACAATCCCTGAAAATTCCATCAAATTCGAACCACAACTTCATGTACTTTTGCCTGGGACAAGGAATTGACCACAGACAGACAGACACGGAACTAAAATTGTTTAGAAAGCTCTGAAACGTGAAAATGAATGGAAATTTCGATTTTGGAGAATGAAAATTCTTTTAATTTCTTGCACGAATACATAGCTCAATACCTTCGGTAGTGAGGAAGCAATAGAAATATTGAAGTTTGTCGAAAAATAGACTGGTTTTGTGGCATTCCGCAACGTACATTCTTAGGTAAACACATGATAATAAGTTTTCATATGGTCAAGATCTAATAAGCTATCACAGTCAAATTACACACAAAAGGCTCAGTTTACAAATTGAATAATCACAGATTAATCAATGTTTATTCAATCCCGATATTTTGCTACAACTCTACAGCTGAACCTTCCCCATTCCCTTTTGCCCTACTGGATAAAAAGGGCGAAAGGGAATTAATGTTCCGCGCGACTTCTTGAAACCTCCCTCATGA
Source organism: Lygus lineolaris (assembly GCA_030264115.1). Lineage (NCBI taxonomy): Eukaryota > Metazoa > Arthropoda > Insecta > Hemiptera > Miridae > Lygus > Lygus lineolaris. Next base: position 13,181,591 of record JAEMON010000013.1, read on the forward strand.
TTGAGGCCTGTCACATCAGAAGGCCTTGGTGTGAGCCAGGTAAGATTTCAGACCCCTTTACCTCCTCGCCCTTGAAGTTTCGAGTCTCAAGTAAGTTTGAAAACACTATAGTTCAGTTAGTTCACTCATAGAAAAGAGTAGTTCATTTGTGAGGTGGCTCTTTTCACCTATTGCTCTGTATGAAACTATAAACTCCTCTGGTAGTATCCATCGTTTAAGGGACTAAGAAAAGAACTAACTCAGTTGTCGCACCCCGCTAGCCATTGCCCGCCCGCGAGCTTTTGATTAACCAAGGAACTCTCATTCTATAATACTATAAAGTCCTCTTGTAGGATATCCTAGATATCTAGTATCCATCGTTCAGTGAACTATTATCGTTAGCCAATTAGTGCGCAGGAGGCAGGTAACGATGGAGGTGTTAGTTCTTTCAATAGTTCACTGAACGATGGATGCTACATTAGGAATGGTTTAGTATCACAGAACAATAGTTCCTTAGTTTATCAGCTATCCACAGGCTAGAACGGCTAGCAGGGACTGAGTTACCTCGTTATTTTCGTATTCACTGATATAGCCTCCGTTATCCAATCAGTGGGTAGGAGGCAGGTAACGAGGGACTGTGTTAGTTCTTTTCATAGTTCACTGAACGATGGATACTATATGAGGAGTTTACAGTATCACAGAAGGAATGTTCCTTAGTCAATCAGCTGTCCGCGGGGAAGGGCAGGCAGGGGGACTGAGTTAGTTCTTTTCCCCAGTTCAATGAACAATGGATACTATACGAGGAGTTTATAGTACCTGTTCAGTAAAGTGAACTACGTTGAGGAGTAGTTTCCACCCCTATTCCACAACCTGTTATACCCTGAATCAAAATTGCGCATGGTTTTTCATGGGCCGTCAATAATATAACTTTTTTTCTTCCTTGACCCTTTCTACTCAAACAGTAATAACAAGAAAGAAAGGGTAATGTAAATAAACTACGTCCAATTTTAACGCGCTGGAACCACCGCGCGTGTGTGGAAGGAGTGTTGACACAGTTTTCCCCAAAACCCATGAAAACAACCAACCAACCGCGAGTTGATGAGCTCGGGTTTTAATAGAGTCGAGACCGGAGATCCCCGCACGCCGTAATAATCGTAAATATGGTGGAAGGTGAAAATTCTCTGTGTGAAGCTGCGTGTGAGTGGGTGGAAAGTATAAAGCGACGAGTGGCTGCGTGAAAATCCTCTCACATTTTCCGCGATGCCAGGGCAAACTATGACGGAAAATGCAACGCTATCAAGTGCCGTTTTAATAGTGGTAATTTTTCAGTAGATCATCTATTCATAGGACGAGGTGAGGGTGTGGAAGCTAAGAATGAAGCAGGCTTTGGAGACGCTGGAGTCCCCTTGGAGGCAGCAGGTGCCAGAAATATGATGTGATTAGTCCAGTATTTCCAAGTACACGGGTTTTCCAATTCAAGTTGAAAATTTCCTATTTCAAATTCAGAATTTTCCATTTCAAATTCACTGTTTTCAAAATGTCATTGCATAACTTTGGAAAAACTCTGAATCTGCAATGGAAAACTATCAATTTGGTATATTGAATTCTGAACTTTCAATGAAAAATTTTGAATTTTGTTTGGGGATTTCTACATTTCACTAGGACAACCTATATAATAAATATGTTTATTATATCCCATACGAATTGAGTTAGATATTTTTCACTTTGATTTTGATTTTTTCCATTTAGATATAAACCCTTTCCACACCCTTTCAAACTTTTTCAAGATGAATTTTTTACAGATAAGTATTGTACTTTTCCACTTGGATGCAGAGTTTCCCTTAAGTTTAAACCCTTTCAAATTTCTTTGCCGCAACTTATTTTTGCAACGTGGGAATGATTATGACTAGTTTAACAATTTTCTGAAAATCGAATAGATTAAGGCCTTTGAAAAATGAGGAACAGAACTGAAAAATGACCAGAAAATGAACAGAAAAATACAGCATTTTCTATTCAAAATTAGTATTATAGTTCTCCCCGCCTTATCAAATACTATACCCAATCAAACTGATAGGTACTTTCCTAAATTATACTTGAAAATCTTAGTTCTAAATGGGAAAAGATAATTTGATAAGGATAATTTGATTTCAAAAGGGTCTCACTTAAGTGGGAAATATCTAAATATTATTATAAAGGGGAAAAGTCCTAGGTTAACCAATACGAAACTATTTCTGGTTGAGCCAAAGATTTTAGCTGCGCAAAACCTAATGCGTACACTGGTTAAAAAAGTTGAAACTCTGCCTGTTCCAAATGGTTTGAGGTCAGGTTTACTCTCACTAATAATTACCTACTAGAATCCCGTTCCAAGTGGCAGGTCGAGGTCCGGAGTTCATAATGACATAATGTCGAAATATAAGGACACAGTTGTTTACGTACGTCTGTTTCCGTGGTAACTAAGAAGTCAAGTACAGCTGGCGAGCGCTTTCGATATAAGGACATCATCATCAGGCCGTCGAGAGAGTTCTGAAGTCAGTCTGTCAGTGTATACCTATTTATACATGGTTTGTGTTAAGGGGAAGTGAAGGGTAAGGTGAAAGTGTGTAGGAGGGATTAGAATGGAACTGGGCACGTGGTGTATATATTATCAAAGTGAAGGGGATATAATGTTGAATGCCTGTCTAGTCAAGTGAAAGGGGGATTCAAAAGAGCTTATATTTACTTGTGTATCAACTAAGTGGTAATTATCTAGTTACTTAGGTGGCTGGGGTATCTAAATTGAAAGGGGTTTACTTTTATTTACTATAAATTGATCCAATGCCAAGCCGAAAGTCTGTCCAAACTCCGACCTTGAGAAACCTTTCACAACCTGCACTTTTTTGACCTGAACTTTTTGCTTGGAACAAACCTCATTCTTCCCTTTCTCTTCAGGTTGTCACTGTGAGAACGGGGGCGTCTGCAAAAAGCACGGCGAGTGCCGGTGCCGCGCGGGCTGGGAAGGGGTCGACTGCAGCACGCCAGTGTGCCGCCCGCGGTGCCGCAATGGCGGCATTTGCTCGCGCCCCGGCGCCTGTCATTGTCCTGACCACTACACCGGCTCCATCTGTCAAACACGTGAGTTACTTCTGGCGAATTTTTGAAAAAAATTCAAAATGTTAGTCATTATGCAAAATTTTGAACAATTTCTCCATGGAAATTAATTCTTGAGTTTTTTTGTTTATTTTGAGATTTTTTTCGTGTTTTTGACTTTAGGCCACTGAAATGGCCATAACTCCCTTAGTTTATTGTTTAAAATCGAGGTATCGGTCGAGACCTGATAGTGTACAGACGTGTTGTACATTGCTCTCTACTATTTTCGTTTAGATAAGTGGTTTCGGGTGTGAGAATCATTCTGAATTTTTGCACAAGGGTAGCGAAGTGGTTTGTCGGCGTCATTCTCCGAGGCTGTTCCGTTCAATTAATTATTCACTGTATCACAACGATTTGTTTCATACTGCTAAAATCCAGATTCAGGTTAGAAGTTGCGCCTTATCTCTGGAGAAGAGATAAGCCTCCCCAGCACCGGTGTTTATCGGATCAGATCTCGGAACGTGAAAGGCCTGGATCCCCCACTACGCTGGTGAGTCCCCTCCAATTTTTGTCTCGCTCTTCAGTTGGTCCTTTTATTGTCTCAGTGGGTCAACAGTAGTTTCCAAGATACGCCTACTACAGCCCTTGAACCCGGCGTTCGGGGCTCCGAGATCGCTAACGTCTTCTTGATGCAGCAAAATATCGACAAGTTTTTAACGGGTCGAAATAGTGGTAGTAGTACCCCTAAAGACAACATAACACCCAAGCGTTCTAGAAGCTCTCCTGATTTAGGTATTTCAGCTCCTAAAAAAAAGGATCATGGGAAGCGAGAATAATCCGGACATAAGTCATGTCCTCGCCGAGTTAGGATTACTCATGAAAAAAATTGAGAAATTACCAACGAAAGACGATTTTAATGAGTTTCGTAACGAAATGCAAGGTGAGATGATGAATCTAAGGGATGAAAATCGAAAATTACGGGAAGATATTGAGGAGATGAGAGCGGAGGGTGTGAAAAGAGACCAGCGTCTAGTGTTTTTAGAGTCTCAGTCAAAGAAGA
>JAEMON010000013.1:13249741-13261320 GCA_030264115.1 Lygus lineolaris
TGACCACGTTTTCCGCAAAAAACCACTTTTTTCGACTTTTTTAAGCAATAAACAAGGAAATTATCTGGAAAATCGAAAAACACTTCCAAATAAACGTTGTAGGAAATTAAATTCTGCGTCGAATAAGACCAACGCCCGCTCTTAAGATTGTACCTGCGATTTTTGGCGAATATTAGAAGTTTTGATCTGTTCATAAACTGCTTGATAGGAGCAGGAAGATAAGCAGGTAGTATGAACTTGAAATGTAGGTCTAAATGTTTTTTATGATTAAATAATGATTAACAGGACATTAAAAACATTTAAACCTACATTTTAAGTTCACACTAAATGCCTACCTTCCTGATCATATCAAGCAGTTCATAAACAGATCAAAACTTCTAAAATTCGCCAAAACTCGCAGATACAATCTTAAGAGCTGGCGTTGGTCTCATTCGACGCAGAATTTAATTTCCTACAACGTTTATTTGGAGGTGTTTTTCGATTTTCTAGATAATTCCCTTGTTTATTGCCCGAAAACGCTAAAAAAAAGTCGTTTTTCGTTCGTCGAAAAAAGTCGTTTTTTGCGGAAAAACAAAAAAACGGTATTCAGGAACCCTTAATATGTGGTACTTACCTATATTCGTGATCAGCGTGAAATTTCCCATGAGACCTGAAACTAAGCCGTTACGTTTGGGTCCACCCTGTATATATAAATAAATATATATAAATATGAAAAAGTGTTAAATTTCAGGAATCGTTTGAACCAGGAATCGACGTGAAAAGGATTTCCATGAAGAAAAATGTCAAAAATTTGCATTACAAAAATTTTGAAGCCATTGCAATAGCTTCATTTTTGTCGAAAATTCGCTAAAAGGTTGGACCCAATGATCGTGTCCCCCCAGGCCCGGATTTTGTTTCAGGAAATTCCCGTTTGAACATGCGCACACGCTAGTAGAGGTTCGACGCAAATTAAATCAATAGGGAACGTTTTACGGCTTGATCCGCATAATGAAACAAACAGACAGTCTGACAGACATGGAACCAAAATTGTTCAGAAAGCTCTGAAACGTAAAAAGCAATTTTTTCCGTTGTCTAGACTTTTCTAGCCATGAACACGAAAACTTTGAAAAATCATTGCTGGTGAGCACTACTATATTGGTGAGTTGGCGTTGGTCTCATTCCACGCACAATTCTCAGGCCTTCAAATTTCTTTTATACAAAAATAATTTGGGCGGTAGCAAAATTTCCTATAAGAATCGTTCATAAACATTGCCATGTCCCGAAAACAAACCCATTTATGAATGAATGAATTTGATAAGCGTGCGATGCAATAATAACGTCTGTTGCCGATTATTATTTTAAACTTTTGACAACGTGATGGTTCGAGACCGCTAATAATGCAACGACAATTTCCTGATTCGAATGGTGGTGAAGTCATTTGTTATTGTTACTGTTATTGTTAGTTCCCCCCAAAACCTTCTTCGTTCCGCACCTGTTTCCCTCGACTGACTCCCTTCCCAGAGCAGACCTGATGGAACCCGACTAATGGAATCTCCAAATCGTTTCTCACCCTCTCAGAACACTCGTATTCCAACTTCAATAACAACAAGGATGCAAGACGATGGGTGAGTTTACCAGTTGTTGCCACCAGAGTGCTTCTCTAGGTTTTCCACGATATCTCGCTGATTACTGTTTATTATACGATTATACGAATAAGCTATTACGATCTTTATGCACTCTTTTAGGTTCACAATCATTTGACAGAAAGTAATCCTAGTTTCCTCGAAATGTCATGAAATTACGCGGAGATGAGGCGTTTTGCCTTTGGAGGGCAATAGTGTCGACACACCAAAACAATATCGTCCACCGTTCATCACACGAGTGATTTAAGGGGAAATCAAAAAAAATTTTGCGCTGCGGACAGGATTCGAACCTGTGCGGGTAGAACCCATTGGATTTCAAGTCCAACTCCTTAACCGCTCGGACACCGCAGCTGTGGGAGGAGAACTGCTACACGGCACTAACGACCGGAGCGAGGACGGAATGGGGAACTTGCACAGTTATTTTGCTTCCGAGTCTGCAAGGCAACGGAAGCTTTGTTTTCACTTTCGAAATCAAAAAAATTTTTGCGCTCCAAAATCAAAATTTCCACTCGCATTTTGCGTTCCAGGGCCTCCTGAACAAATTTGGTTTCGCGTCTGTCTGTCCACATTTCCTTGCCACAGCCATAAGTTCCACAATTTTGATCCGATTTCAATCAAAGTTCCAGGGATTGTGCGGGTTAGCCCCGTGATGGTCCCCCTATGAATTTCATGGCCATCGGACAATGGGTAGCGAGAGCGCATGCGTAAACGTGAATTTCCGTAACCCCGATAACTCAGTTCCCAATTGACCTATTTCGCTCAAATTTGGAGGATAGTTGATGGACGACTCTAAGACAATCATATATTATTTCGTAACGATTGGATCAATAATAGCTACTGCGCAAGCGCAAACTGGAAATTTGTAGTTATATACGTAGCTGCGGCACAACTAGACCAATTTCAGTGAAATTTTCAGAGATTAATCAAGAGACCCTACACAGTCCCCTATGAATGTCATCGCCATCAGACCACTAATAGCGTCTGCGCATGCGACAGTTCGTTCCTCAGTTCGTAATGGACCGGTTTCGCTTAAATTCGGTGTGTAATTGAGGCCTACCATTATCTTCTAATGTCGACACGATTGCATCAGCACCTAATAAGTACTGCGCATGCGCAATTTTGAAATGTGTTTCATGGCCACAACTCTGGAACTACTCGACTAATTGTGGTGACATATTCAGAGATCGCGCCCTAGATAATGCCCTATTAATTGGATAGCCATCGGACTACTAGTAGAGGTTGCGCATGCGCAAACGTGAATTTCATGCAACTACGATATCTCAGTTCGTAATGGAACGATTTCGCTCAAACTCGGAGGGTAGAACCATGAATTTCATCACGGTTTACCTATCAGTAATATCTACTGCGCAAGCGCAAACTTAGAGAAACGCCATTTTTTCGGGCGAATTTTCGCAGTTGCGTGAGGTTAAATGACGGGTTAAATCTTATTTGCCCCCGTGATTTGTAGGTATTGTCCAAAAATAAAGATATTTTAATTTTTGGTTGCCCTGCATTCTATCGTCATGAGCATGGCGAACTTGTCATTTCTAGTTTTCTAAAAATTTAATGGTGGCATATTGTGAAGGCCAGGAGGAAGCTTCTGTGCCATGTCCTTGGCAGTGAATTTTTCTTTGTATTGGCAGTGTTATTTTATTACAAATAACAATACAAAGAAAAATGCGATTTTCTCAGAATGACAATTCTCTATTTGAATCTGACTAGCAAAAATGCTAATCCAAGATGTGTTGGATGCATCGAGGGGCTGCATTTGATCGAAGGAAACGGGGGAAGGTGAGGGAGTAATATTGCGGCGATTTCCATCGCGAACCCCCCCACTTAATCCCTAACTCTCCCTTTAATCCCCATTACCTCCTCTTAATCTAGCCGCCTCCTGTTTTAGTCTCCGCCTCCCCGAGCGAGGACTGATGGCGAGAGAAAGCGGTAGGCGGAGTAAACTGGGGTAATCGGCATAGTCGGTAACCATGAAAAGGCTGATAAAGGGGTGAGAGGGGAAGGGGGGTCATCACGTGGTTCGGACAGGGTTGATTGCAATATTAATTAGCAATGATATTACACCCCTCTTCTCCCACCGCTACTACTCGCCCTCCCCTCCCCTCCCCTACCAACCTCGGTTTGACCATTCCGTAACCGAGGAGGTATTTAATTAATGCACCACCACCCAATCGGGCTCCTCCCCTCCCCTCAGCCATCACCTTCCCAAAGGGATTACAGAGGTTTGAGCCGCCGCCAGCAACAATTTCAACGTTTCAACGTTAATAATTAGGCTCAATAGGTAAATTACCGAGCTAACAACAACAACAAAAACAATAACAACAGTCACACCACACACCTCTGACATTACAAGGCCTCAACACTGAAGGACGATACCTATGTATGTCTATGTCTATCGAATATGATATTACACTTAGTTCAATAAATGACAAATAGTTCAATAATTCTGTGTCTCTTTGGTTGATAACACATCAGTTTTTTTCTTTTATAATTTAATAATGATTAACAGGATGATTTTAATTTTTTTGCGACATAAAAAAGCGTTACGGAGAAAATATCGCATCTTCGAGTGTTAGGGAAATAAATAAAACCAGGTGGTTGTGTTTGTTTGTATTTGAAGTTAAGATGAAACGTTCGTTGTTACGCTTTGGAGTTGAATGGCGTAAAATTAATCATTATTAAATGATCCGACTGTAGAACCGTAGGTCTACCGTCTGTTTTTTTTTTTTCTTTTTGTAGTTTTGTTTCCTAACTCCCTAGTCATTTAGTAGATAATAATGAAAGATTCGTGAAAAAAGTTATTTAGGTTTTTTTTATTGTTATTACCATTTGAATTTTCAATTATAGTTTGACTTATTATTTTTTGTCTTGACTTATTATTTATGGCAACACTGTTGTTGTTCCTTGTTCTCTGTGGATGTCTGGAAGTGGTTTTCTTGCATCAATTTTATTCAATTCCTCATCTGAGTGGCCTTTTTTGCTAATAAATTGATAGTGAAAAGAAAATTTCACGCCGATTCCGAATTATACCATTATGTTCCAGTGTTTAGTAGGTATGGTAATTTGCAATACAAAAAAACCCCAAAACACGTTTTTTGACCCTTATTTTTCAAAATTTGACCCAATTGATTTTTGAGAAGGTACTCCGAAAATTCTCGTCAACGAACTCATCCTTTCTATTGGTATTATTGACATTTTGAAATTTTTAAAAATTTTTCCAGGGTCAGATATCGGCTGGAGTGACACATAAATAGATATATAGATACATATTTTATTATTTACGAACGTAATTCTTAGCCAGACCCCCAACAATTTTTTTGTCCCGTCCGTAACAATAACTCACGGTCGTGTTGCTGATTGCCAGTTTAGACGAACGTCAACACGATCGGGAATTACGTTCGTAAACTCCTCTTCGTTCTATACGAAGTATAGAAGAGATAGATCCCAGGGGTCCAGGGGGGCTTTCCCCCTTGGCGAGGCCTGAAAGGCCGAGTTATTATATACACATATGAAAAGTTTAAACTTTGGGAATCGCTTTAGAATGGTCTGAAACGGATTTCAATGGAGAAAAATTTTAAATTTTCGCATTATTGAACTTTTGAAGCCATTGCAAGTGAATTGTCTTAAAAACTCGGCGCTCCGCGCCTCGCCAGGGGGCAAGCCCCCTGGACCCCCAGTTACCTCTATTTACATACTTCGGACGAAATTATTAAACACAGAATGTGTTTTAGCTCACGCGTTTCACATAAACCCCTCTTCAATCTTCAATTTTCGACTCAGTTGATCTGGGAGCTCCATTTTTGACTCAGCTGATCTGAGAGCTCCATTTTCGACAGCTGATCTGGGAGCTCCATTTTCGACTCATCTGATCTGAGAGCTCGATTTTCAACTCAGCTGATCTGGGAGCTCCATTTTCGACTCAGCTGATCTAAGAGCTCCATTTTCGACTCAGCTGAGCTGCGAGCTCAATTTCCCTACCAACGGCTCGGTTGTACGTGAAAATCATAAGAAAATTTCCATCCGCGTCACCCATTCCGCGTAACGTTTTTCGGTTAGTTAGTCCAAGGCTAAAACACGTTCTGTGTTAAATCCGGTAAAAACGTGTTTTTTGAGATTTTTGATGTATAATACCATCTTGAACATAGGAACGTACGGTATACTCGGAATCAGCGCAAAATTTCATATAAGAATCACCTATTACATCGGCTAAATTAATTCTTTGAAAATTCGCTCATCAACTCATGCTGCATGAATGGAACTTTAGTGATCCAATTGGGACGAAATTCATAGTCACCAAGTCAATCCCTGCGCCTCAAGTGTATTTTCTTTCCGTGTTCACAACAGGCTCCTCGCGGCGGGACTCGCATCTCATCTCTTTCCATCCTCGCCTACGCGATGAACTGATTGTGAGCCCATTAGAGGTGCACCCCTTGTGTGTGAGTCTTATAAAGGGGAAACGATTAGAGTAGTTGGCGCTGAGGTTCAAGACGAGGAGAGACCTCTTTGGAATTAAATAGAAGACGGCGTAGAGGAAGAGGAGGAAGGAGAAGGGGTTCGTGCTCGGCTAATGGCCTCTTTCTAGTGACTGGTGACGATTATCATTTGAAAGGAGTCCGTGAGTCTCTGACGCCCACGCTCGCGCCTCGAGAAGAACCGATTGATCTCTGCAGGAATGAACTTGAATCGTTCGAAGGGCAGAACTGGCCGGATATGTACAAAGCATGACGTGTATATCATAAATATATTGGTATCTAGGTAGCATCAATGTACATGGGCAGGCTAGCTAAAAGAATATCAATTATTCACCTATATTAATATGAGATCGTCATACATTGACATTTATATTAATACCTATGAACCTATCCAAAAGTCTGGACTTCAGAACCCGAACTGAAAAAGTTGAGAAAACGGAAAACTTTGAAAAATCACCGAACATCGTGAATCCTACACTGTGTAGTTGCTCTCATTCAACACAGAATGGGGAATTCGTGTGTCGTAATTTTGCATTTTTGACTTAAAATTTGGATTCAGCACCCTTGAAAACCCCCTATTTATAATTTTCAGCTCAAAATGATCAGTAGGTTGGCTGTAAAACGGGTGAGAAGATCACGCGTGACGTCATCTGTTTAGATGAGCGGAGGGTGGCCCCCAGGCGGGGGCGGGATGGGTGACGTCATCTGTATCTTTTTTACGGCACTCGTTTTCGCTCACTTCCAATCATCGGACACTCCACATATGGCACCTTTTTGGAGAGCTCTCACTGAAATCTTTCAGTTCAACGAATAAAATGGAACAGCCGGGATTGCCCATTCTCTGATCCTCAACTTTTCTGTTGTACATTAACAATTTGAGGCGGTTCCAATAGTCAAAAACGTGATTTTTAAAGGTTATTTTCCATATTCCATATATGCTGATGTTTGGCTCAGCTGATCTCTGAGCTCAATTTTTTACTCAGCCGATCTCGAAGGTCAATTTCTGGCTCAGATGATCTGGGAGCTCAATTTTATATTTAGCTGATCTATCTATGTACTCAACTTTCGAGCTCGCTGGTCTTGGAGCTCAGTTTTCGTCTCAGCTGATCTCTGAGCTCAATTTTCGATTCAGCTGATCCCGAAGCTTAATTTTTGGCTCAGCTGATCTGGGAGCTCAATTTTATACTTAGCTGATCTGTGAGCTCAACTTTCGACCTCACTGGTCTTTGAGCTCAATTTTTGGCTCAGTTGATCTTTGAGCTCTATTTTCGTCTCAGCTGATCTCTGAGCTCAATTTTCGACTCAGCTGATCCCGAAGCTCAATTGTTGGCACATCTGATCCTTTGCGTTACAAACGTAACGGTAACGCTTTTCGCAGTTGTGTGCCGAAGTAAAGACATGAAAATGCCAGAAAATTTGGGTAATACGTGGCGATGGATTTTGTGCACCTAGATTGATCATTCGTGCCACTGCGCACAGTTTGCGGCCAACCGTTGTAACCTTCGAGCCTCACAAATCAAAACGGGGTCTCGCAATTATTAACCGCCGCTACTCTTCCCCCTTACGAAGTCGTCTATTTCATCCGTCGCTTCAAAATGGACTTCAGGCTGGACGTTTGACCGCAGGAATCAATCACTTTATTGGCAGAAAGCCTCAACGCCTCTCCGGCCCACAGTCACCCCGATCGCCCCTGGGCTCGAGTATTTTCCGTCAGAAATTTCACCGTGTCGGGTTCGTGGGGATAATTTGAGGTGCGATCGCCGCTGGAACGCAAATCGACGACCCCTCGACGAGGAGGGCTGTTGAGGGGAGTTTATGAACTCCATCCCCCAGTCCGATTTATGAGTGATGTTGGAGGGGGGGTGCTGGAACACCGACGTGGTCGGCATCCGTGGAAGTGACGGGTCTTCTGATTGGAATGCGGAATTTCATACCGTCAAACTGACCACTTCCTCTCCTGAAACGGTTGGATCTGTGAGCCTCGGGGTGGCCAGCGGTATTGCGAATGCTGTAACGGTAGCGTATGACAACTAGAATGCACAGAGAAGGGATAATACAATATAGGAAATACTATAAGGTAAAACGGTACCGTTGTAACTAAACAACTGTAACTATCTACACAGTAGAGAATCGAGAATGTCTCAGAGACTTCTCATACTGGGCACGAACAGACCATATATAAGACATTACCGACTTCACAATGTGTAAGGTAGCTTGTGAGTTGTCTCAGAAAATATTATAATTGTTCCATACCAGAGACATCACACCATAGATATAGGAGAGACAAACACAGTCACAACCTGGAACCAACGTATCCAATGTGACATCCCTGAGACCTAACATTGAGAATGTCTCAGAGACTTCTTGTTACTTCGTCACTGCCTGAGGCCAATGCCCTCTCAGTAGGTACTTAACTTTACTAGCTCTTGTTTGACATGGTCCTGACAAGCAAACAATGCACCTTCTAGTCCCATTAAGCCTGCAAACCCTCCCTGGGGTTTCTCCCCGGAAACCACCATGGGTTTTCCCCAAGAAACCACCCCGGGGTTTCCCCAATTCATCCCTCTCCCTTACCTACCCCTACCTCGAGCCTCTATTCCTGTGCACCAACTCCCTCTCTTCATCAGTCTTCTATACGCTCTCGGTTTGTGATCAACTGTATACCGTATATACTATACTTGAGTTCTCACTCGTTTGTAAAAACGCGATACCTACCCTTATTGTATTTGAACTTGGCATGGAAACTGACTATCTTGGATAACGATTGTGTATTGAACCCTTTTTTCACGAACATTATTACAAAACCGATAAACTATAACTCATTTGCCTTTTTTGTTCATCATCCTCAATATCCGTTCTTGTACAGCTGTACACTTCTCATAATGGGCTCAAACAGATCATATAACACATTACCGAGACATCTATGAGACTTCACAATGTGGAAGGTAGCTTGTGAGTTGTCCCAAAAAAGATATCATGGTTCCATACCAGAGACATCACACCTAAGATATCGGAGAGAAACACACTCACAGCCTGGAACCAACGTATCCAAAATGTGACATCTCTGAGACCTCGCATTGTAGTTGGAAGCTTTTGAGGTTTCTCAGAAGCGTCTCACTGTTACCATAAGAGAACAAACTAGAACCTAACAATCCTCTTTGAGACCTCACGATTTAGATGTGAAACTTGTGAGATTTCTCAGAAGCGTCTCTCTGTTAACATACCAAAGATGTCACATCATAGATGTCGAAGAGACAAAAGCAATCACAATCTGGAACTACGTATCCAATGAGACATCTCTTCGAATTACACGCATAGATGGTAGCTTTGAGGTTTGTCAGAAGCGTCTCATTGAAGCTATTGCGTCCCACACCAAAGACACCAGACCGTAGGTGCGGCAGAGACAACACAGACAACCAAGAACCTACGTATCCAAAAAAAGACTGGAATTGAGAGTCTCATGACACTTCACAGTGTGAATGCTAGACGGTAGCGCTTGAAATGTATCCGATAACTCATCTTCTCACGGGAGCTCTGATAGCGCTATGCATATATACCATCTGACTCATATTTAAGCGTCTCTGTAACGTTTACATAAAAATTTGAGTGTGGGATCCAAATCACAGCAGTAAGTAACCCAGCACTCCCCCTCCAGCTTTCCTTCAGCACTAATCTCCCGTCAACAATAAAGTAATCAATAATAGCTAAATGGATTACTGAACCTCAAGGAAAGGATGAGATTGCACCACAATATTTAGTTCACTATAGAAGCTAGGAATTCATGGTTGGCAAAATCTTCAGGGTGTAGCGTAGCTGTATCTATGAGTAGCCCGGAATACGTGTCCAATCTCCAAAACCTTCATAAATTGGGTATTAAAAAGAAGGTGTTGGCCCAGTCTGCCCCTGCAGGCCAATCTCACCCTTTTTTACGGTGAACGGTGTGAATTCGGTAGGTGCCTACTTGTATATTATTCGGACCCAAGTTTTCTGCCGATTAATCTAAAACCGAACCCAGAATTTGATTCATAACTCCATAAGATTACTCAAATAAGCTATTCGTGATACGATACCATGATCTAACGAGCGTTTCCATTATAATGGGCCATTTGGGCGGAAATCCTCTGCTAACACCTCACACCAACTGTGACTGACTCCCTCAAATCAAATTTGGTTGCGGATCCGGATCCAATTACGGTAATGCAACAAATCCATTCAGGGAGATCAAACACGAAGGCAATTGCCTGCTGAGGAAGGGGCTTCAGCGGTGTTGGAGTTGCTTAGCGAGTGTCTACTGTCTAGTGATAGTCCCTATTATAACTATCTGTATCTAATCTCCGATTATAATACAGATCTTTACAGTCCTCCACGACCCTATAATGTTGGTTGGGCTTTGGGGAGAAAAGCCGCCAGTGAAAAATCTGGAGAACGGGATCCAGTCGAACAGTTAGTCGATTCATGATCGATTATCGACTTGGGAGGGGCAGTGGACCCCAGTCAACCGATATAATATTTTCCACAGCAACGAACTTAATGAATTTATTGTTAGGCAAAAGAATATCCTCTCAGGTATCAGAGTAGACTTATCCTGTACCTGGGAGAAATTTATACTGTCCCTGAGCGATGAATTAATTTAATTTTGAGAGAGGTATCTACCTTAATTTATGGAAAAATTAATTCGGACATCAAAAAAGTGCCAGTCTTCCAAATAACCACTTCCTAATTTTAACAGATTTTTTTTAAATCATTGTGTACCTAAAGACAGGCAATTACGCCTACTGTCTCCATCGTTGTGGATAGTGGGGGCGTATAAATCCACATCAAAGCTAGTTAAATCGCCCGAGTTTTCTGCTCCTGATCTGCAAATGAATGATCAACAACCAACCTCCATATGGAAATTTGTAACCGCCCAGATCGTATGGACCATTGAAATTAAGGTTTACGTGTAGAATTTAGTTCAATCAAACCTGGTTAGTGTGATTACCTACTTTACAAAGGTGCAGTTTTCGGAATTATCCTAGAAGGATTCAACGAATCGATAAATTGCAAGCGTGCCAAATGCTTCATTTGACAATCATCGCGCGTTTCAATTTGAAAACTAGTTCACACGCGTTAAATTACCAAACAACATCAATGAGTCGATTTGATGAGCCTTTTCTCAAAGTCCAGTTTACCGTGAATTTAGCAACTTAGGTTCGAACACTGCCTTTCAGTTCTCTTATACAGTACGATTCAATCAGTTTGGATTTCAATTCGTATTTCTCAAAGGAAATCCGTCCCTGCTCTAATTTTGAACCAATTACTCGTATCATCAGCTACCCTCACAGGACACACGGGTAAATACGTCCATTAGGGATCAGACAGAGGTCTAACATTTTTGTATCACCAGGTGAAGTTTCAAGAGCATAGATAAGCTTCTGCAGGTATGTGTGCTAGCAGGGGAAAATGTGATACCTAGTTCAGTAGTGCGATTCTG
>JAEMON010000013.1:13277537-13293833 GCA_030264115.1 Lygus lineolaris
CATGGGAAAAGCGCTGAATGTTGGCGGTGGGGATGGGGGGGGTTGAAGGTTGAACGTGCGGGAAATGCTTACAGAGATGAAGGGGTAATTGGTTGGAGGGCGGCATCTCTTCCCGCTTCACCAACATCGCGCCCTTTTCATCTCAATTACTGTTTATTGATCATCAGTTAAACGTCATTCCCCCCCTCTTCGCCCTACAGCACTGCTGTAACCCCCCTCCTCACCACCATTGATATGTTTGAATGCTTCGATATTTCGATATTTCTTTATTTACGGTAGAAACATAATAAAAATGCGTACAATCGTCGATATCATAATATACCATATCATATCGATATCGTATACCATATCGATATCATGTATCATATACCATATCGATATCATGAATCAGATATCATATCATATCGTATCACATCATATCTATATCATATACGATATCATATCGATATAATGTATGATATATCATATAAAAATGCGTACAATCGTCGATATCATTATATACCATATCATATCGATATCATATACCATATCGATATCATGTATCATATACCATATCGATATCATGAATCAGATATCATATCATATCGTATCACATCATATCTATATCATATACGATATCATATCGATAACATGTATGATATATCATATATTATAACATATCGATATCATGTATCATATCAGGTATATCATAGATGCAAAATTAAAATTTTCACTCTCATTTTTCGTTTCAGAACTTCTTGAACAAATTTGGTTCCGTGTCTGTCGGTCGATCGGTCCGCATTTTCTTGTTACAGCCATAACTTTCAGAGTTTCCATCCGATTTTGCTCACAAATTCAAGGATTATGCGGGTTTGGCCCATTGAGGATCCATATGAATGTCATCATGATTGAATCAACGGTACGCTCTACGCATGCGCCAACGTAAAATTCGTTCAGGAATGTGTTGGCATTTCGTCTTAACTCACAAACATCAACGCGATCAAGAGTTTTGAACTTAAAACAGCGAATTTCGACGAAAATGAAGCTGTTGCAATGGCTTCAGAATTTTAGAAGGTAATGCAAATTTTCTTCATGGAAATCCGTTTCAGACCATTCTAAAACGAGTCCTGAAATTTAAAACTTTTTCATATGTATACCTATATATAGGTATATAATTATGTGTCACTCCAGACGATACCTAACCAAAGTTCTGAGGTAAATGAAGTAACAACAAACAAATAGAATGATTCTATTTGTTTGATGTCAGAGAATCTGTTGTCTACTTTATTTACCACAGTTGTACACAATTGTAATAAACTACCTTTTCCCCATCTTCAGAAAATTATCATTTATTGAAGACTGCAATATAGTTATCTCTCCACGACTAAGACCCAGTCCCTGGGTGGAAACTTCGGAGAGAATAAAAATGCTACTTCTCTCAAGTCTAGATTGGTCACTCAAAAACCTGCTACCTATTATATTTATTTATATATCCTATGTCACTCCAGACGATACCTAACTCTGGAATCGAGATAAAAAATCCAAAAAAAAAAAATTTAAAATGTCAACAATAGCAAAAGAAAGGATGAGTTCGTTGGCCAGAACTTTTGGAGTACTCCAAAGGGTCAAACTTTGAAAATTTAGAGTCAAAAATAACTCTTGAAAAATGTTTCTTGAGGTTTTTGGTGTAAATTACCATCTTAAACATAAAAACATGTATGGCATATTCGGAATCAGCGTTAAATTGCCTATAAGAATCACCCACCAACAAATAGGTTAAAATTATTCTTTGAAAATTCGCACATCAACTCACGCTGAGAAAAGAAATTTTTTATTCAGTCTCGCCCAAATTATTAGGAAATATGCCGGGAAGGCCCCGTTAGGAGGGACATCATTTATAAAAATTCCACCATGATTGAATCAGCGACTCTGTGTGCACACCGAATTTCGTTATTACAGCACAAATTCAAATTTGCTTGGACGCGAAGAAGCTAGGTATGCGCCATTTTCACTTGGCAGAGTATTTTCATTCCTAATAATTTTGTGAACCGATAGCTAAGTACAAACAACTGTAAAATAGTGGGGATTCCACTGAATTGAAATGCACAATTAGGTCAGATTAATATCGGTCAATTAAGTTTCAATATCACGTAATGACGTGAATTGGACCTACGTGGTGACGTGACGTGGAGATAACTGATTAAAATTCCAACGTTCCATTACGGTTTGATCAAAGTCCAAACTGAACGGTCAAAACGGCAAAGAACAAATTACATGAAACGCCACTCAAATGCGGTTCATAATGAAACGGCGTCTGAGTGCTGCATTTATTGAAAAATTATCATGTATTATATTTTGATCGATGCTATGTTTAGCAGGTTGGTAATTTTCAACTGTTGTAGTAAAGACCTTGTCGGCGATGCTGGAAAAGCATTATTGGAAATGAGAAATCGTCCCCGGAGGGGGGAATGAGGAATACGAAATAAATAATACACCGAATGTTCTCTCTGTTGATATGAAATATTCATCGTCTTTTATCGAATACTGCAGCAGGTTGTATCGTATCATCCTTTAAATGGGATTCCCCCGTAATGCGTTGTACGGTGAACTGTGTTTCCGAGCCAATTAGTTTTGTAAGGGCTGGCGGAATTAGGGATTACGTTTGCCGGGGTTTTCATTATAATGAATTATTATTACTATTTCAGCGAGAAGGGGTGGAAAACGTGTAATCGGAGGCTCAATTGGCGATAATATAACGAAACATGTCGATGGTGACCTCCGAGCGCGGATGGTTTCAACACTGATAGGGATCAAACCATCATCAATTTATGAATGGAAATAAATTAAGATAAAATTCCTGTCATGCATCATGAGCAATTTTTGACTCTGAATCTTCACCATTTGACTCCTAAGAGCAGGAACCTACACAAAAACGTCTTCCCAACGAACTCACCTTTCCCTTCAATAGATAATAATAATTGATTAAATTTTGAAATTTCTTGAATTTTTTAGACGGTTCTTAGTGTCAGATATCGTCTAGAGTGACACATAAATACATACAGAGGATGCCTACATTTATGGTCCGGAAAACTTGAAATGTCGATTCTACAGATAATTTTCAACAAAAAGTCTTCTGTACTTTTTTTGAACCCCTCGATTTGGTGCGTGATTCTTATAGAAAATTTCACGCTGATTTCGAATATATATGTATACATATAAAAAATGTTAAATTTCAGGAATAGTTTTAGAATGGTCTGAAACGGATTTCCATGAAGAAAAATTTCCAACAATTTTCATAACGAAAATTTTGAAGCCATTGCAATAGCATCATTTTCTTCGAAACTTCGCTAAAATGAATAAACCGTTGAGAAGAGCTTTAAATTTTCTATAAGAGACCCTGCAAACAACAGTCGATTTTCAAGGGTCAAAACTTTCCCTAAAGTCCAAATGTTGAGGATTTCCTCGGATTAGACGTTTTTTCACGCATCTTCGTTTCTAAACTGCAACTATTTTTCTAGGCACTCAATAGGAACACTTCCCCAGGATCACCAGCTTTCTCAAGACGTAAATTTGTAGTTTTAGTGTACCGATTGTGGGAGAAAATGGCTTTCAAACGCGAAAAAAAAACTTGTGGTTTCAAGGAAATCTAGTGATGCTTTATGTTGTATTACAACTGTCCTCGACGTGACTATGGGTTAGGTAAATTAATTCTTGTAATGTTTCACGTTGAATCGAATACTGAAATTCCTGATTTATTATGAATGAAGAAAAATGGATTTTTTCGATTTAAAAAAAATGCATTTTTCCGGACATACAAGCACCACCAACCCATTTTATGCTAAAAATACATAAGTGGTTATTTAATTTATTTTTAATAAAACTTTTGATATATTTAAAGTTTTATTATTATTTTCCCCCAAATATTATTGTTTAGACATAACTCAATTATTCACATTGCTTATCATAATATTATGCTTCTTATTTACTAGCATACATGATTTTATTTTTCGTAATTACGTATTTTCTAATTATTAGTTAAGCCTCATCAAATTTAGCCAACTCATTCCAGAGTCAAACCCTTCTCAATCAGTCAAATTGGTAATATTAATTCACCGCCTATTGGGTTTTCAAAGTCAAATTCAGGATTTTCAGAACCAAACTCGGAATTGTTCATTTCAAATTCAACAATTTTTGAACATTTTGTGCAACGAAATTTTGAAAAGAAAATCTGAATTTGAGATGGAAAATTCTGAATTGGGTTTGGAAAATTCTGACTTTGGTTAGGAAAATTCTGAAAGTGTTGGAAAACCTATATAGGTTACATTCTACAACACTGAGGTTTGAAGATTTTTGGATAAGCTCTGATTCATGGAGAAGCAGGAACAACTGTATACCTACTCAGTTACCCTTCTGTTGTGTATATTATGTATGTAGGTACTCTGACAGCCTGACAGCGAGACACAGGCGGCAGCCCTTCGAGGACTCGAAAGGGATTTTCCTATTGCAATTGACGTTAGGTCTTACAGCCCTTCGCCCTTCGACAGGGATTTCAATGGTCCCCGAGTCGCCCTCCGCACTCCCGAGTATTGACTGAGCAAACTAATCCGACAAACACATTAGCCCAACTGAATAATATTGATTTCCCGCTCGCTTCCACAGATTCGCTTCAAGCCCTCCGTGGAGGCCTTCAGCGGCATGTAGCCCTTCGGAAGGGACAACATTCGAGGACTACATAGAAAAACCCCTTCAGAACCTAATTATTTCTACTAATGAACTGAACCAAATCAAACTTTGTCCCGTAGATCTGTATGACACGTACAAAATTGTATCAAAATTAGCCGTAACTGAATGTTCAGTATGGTTTCCGCACCAATTGAGAAGCATGTCTAGTGTGCCAACATGCCACTTTGGACGCAAAAATTCCGTAGTTATTCTTGGATTGTTTCACATCAAACTATCATTCGACAAAGCTAATCCAAATAGTACAAAAATGGGGTCTTTGCATATCAGATGTTATCAGTCGCGTATCACTGTTATCACTGATAACAGTCAGCTGATTATAAAAGCCCCCTTCTAACGTCATCACCCCCACCCCCTTTCTCTGTGAAGTCACATCAGTCTTGCCATCATAACAAAAATATCCACGCCAACATTTAAAAAGGTTTCCTGCCACTATTTGAAGAGCCCTATGGGAGGGGGCTACCCTCCCTGCCATTCCCACCAGAATTCAACCAAGGAGGATTTCCCTCCAATATTTAAACCATCCAAACCATCCTACTTACCTAAAATTAAGGTGGTATTTTGGAGCCCAGGCCATAGTTTAGGCAACAAGTTTAAATGTAAACTGCTCGTGTTTGGGCTAGTTGGAAAGCACATGAATAGTAGATAACAAATATAATAAGCTTTAGGCCACCAAATGTTTTTAGGGGGTATAACGAATTTCCCTGTAGTAGCCTGTATCAAGAAGGTTAACATCTTTTCAATCTAGTTTCCAAATCTAATCATTTTCCCAAAATTGAGTGTTTTCCCTTTCTTGTTACTGACTTCTGCTTAAAACGTAAAATTGCAAAATGAATCAGAATCACTGTATGTATGCGCAGAGCATACACGCTCATAGATTGGAAAAAACATCAATCTAAGCGGTGCTGGTAAAAAGGAATTTATCGATATTTAGTAGGACTGTAATTGCAAAGAAATTCACGGATTATGAATAATTAGATGATGACTCACCAGAAGAAGCACCGCGGTGTATTTCCCCAGGCCTGGGGTTGCCTTTCCTGTCCTGGAAGATCCGTTGAGAGAGGAAACCGACCGAGTATGCGATGAGATTCACAATCCGTGATATAGAATTATATAAAACGGCTAATTGAATAATTACTGTGTGGGTAACCACTTAAAATGACTTTGGATAGCGGTCAAGAGGGGGAAATAGCTCATAAAACTTGGCTATTTTCCGCGGAATTAATCTGAAATTGCGAGACGCACAAGGGTTCGTGAGACACGAGAAGGTAGAAGGGAAGTGAAGGAGGCTACTCTGGTGAGGGGGGATACCTGATTCGA
This sequence comes from Lygus lineolaris, assembly GCA_030264115.1. Lineage (NCBI taxonomy): Eukaryota > Metazoa > Arthropoda > Insecta > Hemiptera > Miridae > Lygus > Lygus lineolaris. The sequence goes on from JAEMON010000013.1 coordinate 13,283,577, forward strand.
TTGATAGCGCCAACAGGGCGCAGCACCTCTCGGGTCACTACAACTGTGGCTCGAACACTGTACTTTTCTAACACTTTGATTCATTTGTGATCCAACTTCAAAATTTGCACACGGTAGCTAGGTATTATAGGATGGTGACATTGGGTGGTGGCATTGGATCGTCTAGGCCCTAGAGAGGATCTCAAAAAATTCTCACGGTGCTAGTGGGAATGACCGAGGAAAGGTTCAGAACTACTGGTCTTGGGGGATGAGGTGCATTTAAGCTAATTTGACTTTTTATGAAAAGACGTGAAAATGGCATATTACGCAATGCCAACATAATGCATGATCCGCCTGGAGAATTGGATAACAAGAAGAAAGCCGCAAATCACTTCAAATTTGGTCCCCAATCAAAACTCGGCGCTCCTCGCCTCGCCAGGGGACCCTCTATTTACATACTTCGGACGAAATTATTGAAACACAGAATGTGTTTTAGCTCACGCGTTTCACATAAACCCCTCTTCAATCTTCAATTTTCGACTCAGCTGATCTGGGAGCTCCATTTTCGACTCAGCTGATCTGAGAGCTCCATTTTCGACTCAGCTAATCTGGGAGCTCCATTTTCGACTCAGCTGAGCTGCGAGCTCAATTTTCGATGCAGAGAGTAGTACCTCAAAACATTGCGGTAGTACCTCATTGATTATTACCTAGCCTTCACTTTTCGAGTTAATAATAATCTACAGTACCGGAGCGTTCCCGATTTCGTCACATTTTTTGGCTAGTTAGTCCATGGCTAAAACACATTCTGTGTTAAAAGTTCCATGAGGTTATAGTTAAGAGTTCGTTCATTCATAGCCGAGATTTAGGCAATTTTGAGGGCATTTTGGAGATAGGACTTCCCAAAAAGGTGCAACATAAGGGGTGTCCGACGAGTGAAATTAAACGTTTTTTAAGTAATTACAACCTCACTGACGTCACCAACCTCCCTGGATCGGACCCTCAGCTCCCTTCGTTTTTTACACTTAAGTGTCGTCAGGCGTTTCCTCTTAACCCATATTCTGATTAAACCGGACGTAATTACAAGCTTCAAATTGGCACCAGAGGTTTTCAATGGTGATAAATCAAATTTTGAGGTTAAAATGAAAGATTCATAATTCATGCATGTTCTCCATTATCATTTTGAGAAAATTGAAATTCGGAACTCGTTCAAACTAACTCCAACCAACAGCTGTTAATTTAAAGAGTTTTTAAATACATACTTTACCGGAATAGTACCTGCAGAGGGGACGTACGTGACCGTTTGACGGCTCAAAAACAGTAGCGCCTTGCCTAACTAACACATGTTGCTAAATCAGAGCTTCTGGAAGAATCGGATTTTATCGAAAAAAACACCTCCTGAATAATACATGAGACGACCTCCACAATTAAAATCCTTCTGGAGGAAAAAAAAGAAAGACGAAGTTGAGTAGAAGGAAATGAGCTACGGGATCACGGATAAGAAGGACGGGAATTTATATGGGAGGGTAGAAGAGGTGGAGGGACGTGATGAAGTGCGATGAAGAAGAGGGGGACGTCGCCTAATTAACAAAGCTCGGGAGAGAACGCCCGAAAAAGACAGCTCTTACGAATTTTCGACATTAATGGGTATCCGTTTCCTTGTTGATTTGAATTCTCGGTTGGGAAAAAGCGAGGAGGTAAGTGGGTACCAATTAGAGCGAATCACAGAAGACAAGTTGGATGGTTGAGAAGTAGGTACAATGTGTTAAAACGGAAAGAGGATGTTATGAACTGTAGCGCAAACTAATTTATGTAAGGATTCTGTTCTATGGATATTGCTAAACCCGAACTTTGAATATTAGTAGTGAATATTACTGATCCGAAACTCAAGTTCCCATAGTCATGCATAAAGACAGTACAATGCAAAGGTACATCATGCAGTATGGCAATGAGGGGAATTTCCAAGAAACCAATACCTTCCCAGCATTTTTTGGACAATTCTAAACGATATTATCTGGCGAGTTTTTGCTTCCTCCTTCTGAACAATTTTGGTTCTGTCTATGGTCAATATTCCTTGTCGCAGGCAAAACTATATGAAGTAATGTGCAATACGTGAGAAACCGCTCAACAACCCAAATTGTACATGGTATTTGGGAAAGTAATGGAAAAATTGAAAAATGAACATCACCACGTGATTCAGTGTGAAAAAATACCCCGAAAAGCAGTATCTATCACAGGTGGTAATTTAATACCTTGAAAAACTAGATTTTTACGTACTCAAAAATTCGAGTAGCGGGTAATTTTTCCATGAAATTAATGTCACCTAAAATACGAATCTGCTACACAATCTCATTTGTGAAATTGACGTTGATACGCGTCGCGCGCCTAGGCGCGCCACTGTAGCGCGCAAAACAATGATTTTCGAATGGAGAAGCATCGTGTATGAGAAATCCCCACTTTCTGTCTTTGTATTGTGGTTTGGAATAAAATAACACAGCCAATACAAAGAAAAAAAATAGTTTATCGTTCGGGTGTGGAGAAAACTTGGAATAAAATCTCAGCCGTTTGAATAACAATCGTAATTCCGAAGGCTCTTCAGAAACCCTTTCCTACGCCACACTAAAAGAACTGAACCGAAAAAGAAATCATTATTCGGGATGTTGTGGGTTATTTACTTACTGAGCTGATCCGATAGGCAGAACAACCACCCGATATCCACACTCTTCCGGACTTGTGACACGGCTCCTTCTTAATTAACATAATATGATACCTATCTTCAAGAAGGCCAAGGGTCACAACACTGCACTAGTGTGGATATCGCGTGGTTTGTTCTGCCTATCGGATCAGTTCGGTAAATACATAACCCACAAAATCCCAAATAAAACCACTGCTGCTTGGTACTGACGGCAGGTCAAATAACTGTTGTTCCACCATCCTATCATGAAAGAGAGATCTCATTGAGTGCAGTGAAAATAGGAATTATTCAAATAAATAATTAAAAATTAATTCATATTAATTAATAATTAATTGATTCAATCAATTTATTAATTATTGCAATTCTATTCTCACTAATCAGGAGCCTAAACAGTGATGGGCTTTGTGTTCCGTTTTTTTCGGATGGCATCTTCGACGGAATTGGCCAATGACAGAAGACACCCTTTTCAACGTCACTTTCCCGCCAGATTACAATAATAAATATTTCAATAAATTTTCTAGAATCACAGATACGCTGTTTTTTCCTTACGTCTTCATTATTGTTTTATTATTAGTTTTGATATTACTATAGAGTCCTCCTGATGACATCCCGAACCTAAAACAACCAAAAGCATTGACGTGATAAACCAAAAGCCTCCCGCGCCGAACCCACACAAGTATTAGCAGTCATCTGTTTGTTTGAGCGAGGGCTAGATTTAGAGAAAGGAGGAATTTGAATGGAGGTAATTAATCTGATTTGCCTCTTCAGTGAGCGAAGGGGAGAGAGAGATAAAGGAAGAGAGGAAAGCGAGTGATGTAAATGTAAAACGAAGTTGGGCGAAGGAGAGCTTTAAAGTGGCGTGTAAATGTAAATAACATCACAAGCGAGGGCTTCTGTGTTCACTTCAATCCCTCCTGTGAAATGAACGAAAGGAAAGCAGTGAAATTATGTTGGAAGGTTGAGGTGGTGTAGTCCGTGTCAAGTGTGTTTGTATGAGTGGATCCTCTCATCGTATCTCAGTTACTAGTAGGGAGTCCGACGAGAGATAAGTACCGTGCATATGACGTGAAGTAATCAATACGACACACTGAGGCAAACATTATAAAACAACATAATTTTATGGTCCATTTTCGAAAGAAATCTGACTCAATTAAGGTATGTATTTCCTGGTATTTGAGTAGGTATGTACCAAATACGCTTTTCGGTAATTATACCTAATTTGTCGAAATACTCGTAAAACCAGGTGATTGTATCAGGATCAGAAAGGTCTCGGTGAGAGATTTCCAAAAAGGTTCAATACAACGTCACACAGTGGCCGAAAATACGATTTTCGTTAACTAAATTATTTGATGGGCCACTTTTATAGGAAATTCCGAATGTACCCCGTGTTCCTATTCTTAAAATAGCTTATTAGCGCCACCAACATGAGACACACTAGAAAAATCACGTTCAAGAAATTTCATTTACCCTACAAAATTCATTTCATTTCGACCATTAGAACCCATCATTTTTGTGTCACAGACAAGTTGAAGACCTGAGAATCCTGCGTCGAATGAGACCAACGCCAGCTCACCAACATAGTAACCATGATTTTTGGCGATTTTCCAAAGTTTTCCATTTCGTCAACTTTGATCGGGAATGGGGTCCACTGAAATATTCACCTTCTTCGCCAAGCTTTCGATAAATTTATTACCTTCTTCAGGGCTCGAAGGAAATACTAGGGTGTACACATTACACCTCCGTCCTCATTAATCAAAAACCAGGATGGCATCACCAACACACTAATACTTGTAAAAATGACTATGCGATAAATTTTAAAAAATTTTAAAAAACACCAGGCTATTAAACTAAACAAATGGGTGAAAAACGCTCAGACAAACAAGCAGTGTCACAATTTCAACAGGATTGATAACATCAAATGATGTTTAATAGCCTGGTGTTTTTTAAAAAATTTTTAAATTTATCGCATACTTAGTCATTTTTACAAGTATTGGTGTGTTGGTGATGGCATCCTCCTGGTTTTTGATTAATGAGGACGGAGGTGTAATGTGTAGGTACACCCTAGTATTTCCTTCGAGCCCTGAAGAAGGTAATAAATTTATCGAAAGCTCGGCGAAGAAGGGGAATATTTCAGTGGACCCCATTCCCGATCAAAGTTGACGAAATAGTTCTATGATGGGTCGATCTTCATAACTGCAGGAAAGTTTTCCATTCTCTCGACTTTTTCCGTGTACACGACTGAAAAAGTGGAGAAAATGGAAAACTTTGAAAAAATCACCGAAAAATCATGGTTATTATGTTGGTGAGCTGGAGTTGGTCGCATTCGACGCAGAGCTCTCAGGTCTTCAACTTTTCTATTATAAAAAGATGATTTTGGGCTACTCCAATGGTCAAAAACGTGAATTTTCTAGGTTTTTTTCATGTTGGTGGTGCTAATTAGCTATTTTAGGTGTAGGACCATGCATGGGTTATATTAGGACTTAGCGTAAAATTTTCTATGAAAGTAGTCCAGAAAATAATTTAGTTCACGAAAATCGTATTTTCGGCCACTGTGTGAAAAAGCGAAACCTTTGCACCCGTTTTGCTTCGGAAATACACCAAATTTTGAGTAAAAATTGCTATTTGGCAGTTTACAAGGGTGTTGAATCCGAATTTGAAGTCGAAAACTCAAACTTCCGACACAATGGAGTGCCCTATTGACCGTGACTCGTTCTCGTTACAGCGGAGAATCTGTCTCCCAGTTACTACGGTTCTCACGGCCCCAGTTATTCGCCCGACAGTTACCTAATGAGGACAGATTAACTTGGAATTAGCGAGTCGAGCCAGGAGGGAGAATCTAGTGGAGTTGGTGAGCATTCCGTGTTTCAAGCGGCGTCGAATCGGAACGATAGTTGGGGGGGCCGGTTTGGGTGATCCCGGATCACGGAAATTGACGGAGGGTGCGAAAGGGCGGGGACCCTCATCCGTCATACCTCATACCCGAGGGCCTACCGACGTATCGATTGCTGTCATATCACACCGAGATACGAGTAACGTACGTCCCTTCATCGCAGAAGATACGCAGACACGAAAGGGAAAACACACACACACAATGTCCCCTCACCCACCCCACATCCGGAGCCATATGCTTATGTAAATTTCATAACATTGAAATCCGATTTTGTTGTTCATTGTCCTCAACCAATCAGTTACTTAAATAGTAAGTTCCATTCACGCAGCATGAGTTGATGATCGAATTTTCAAAGAATAATTTTAACCCACTTGGTGGGTGATTCCTATAGTAAATTTCACGCTGATTCCGAATATACCATATGAGACGTTTAGTATCAAAACCGGATAACTCCACAAAACCAAATTTTACAGGAGGCAAAAGTTCATTTAGGGCCACGTTAAAATCATTAACCAACACAACAGTTTGCCCCACTGTTTCTCATGGTTTTAGTCCAGTTTTGAACCCAATACTTTGGGAGAATAAAGTTTTTTGGTCAAACTTATGAAAAATGCGAAAAAACTAATTTTCGACATTTTGGAGTTTTCCGGTTTTGATACTAAACGCCTCATATGTGCTTATGTTCAACCCTCTGCCCGGAACATCCGTCATTATGACGGGTACCGTTCAAAATTTATTAGCCAGGGGCGGGTGCGGTACCATCTGGGGGCTGAAACTCCGTGACATCTTCAATTGAACCAGTGCAAGTATGGAGGGAGCATTGGCAGGCTGTTGGCACTCGTCACTCAGCGATAAGTTGCATTCTTCTCTAACCTTACCAGTCACTATGACCGATGTTCCCTGTAGAGCAATAACGGGTATTCCGTGTAGAGCATGATTTTTATACCAGTAAAATGACGGGTGATCTGTTAGCACCATGATTCTTCAAGCAATCCTAATCTACCACATTTATGTACCATTCCTAACATTCTTTCATTTTTATTTAGGTACAGGGCACTAACCTAAAATAGATCCTAAAAAATGTCCGTTATCCACCTGTCATCCATGCATTGTACTGGTCTCTCATCTGTCCAAGTTTCATTAATGTTTGAATTTGAAAAAAATGTAAGGCCGTTGTTTTTTTCAACTCACAAATGTGTTCTAAATCACCAATGCAGTTGCTGATGGGAAAAAATCTATTGACAAGTATGAAAACTCCCAGAAAACGAATTTTCCTGTTATCGCAGTCATTATGACCGGTGTTCCTTGTAATGAGGTGCAAGAAGATGTTCCGGGCAGAGGGTTAAGATGGTTATTTACACCAAAAACCTCAAGAAACATTTCTTAAGAGTTATTTTTTACTAAAATTTTCAAAGTTTGACCCCTTGGAGTACTCCAAAAATTCTGGCCAACGAACTCATCCTTTCTTTTGATTTGTTCGTGAGTAGCCATTGTAGACGTACTATTATCGGTTGAGGGTGGAAGGATCTTGGCAGTCACTAATTAGTGACTAAGGAGTTATGAGAACACCACCTCATGCTCCATAATAGCTCTAATATTGGTCAACATAGGGGACAAGCCCGCGTGATAAACCTTAAATAAACTTGTACGATGATATCTGTACAAGAACACCACTCCATGTGCCATACTAGGTTAATATTGAAGAAAAGCGGGCAAGCCCGCCTAATAAACCTTATAAACTTGTACGATGTCTCCTGTACAAGAACCCCTCATGTACCATATTAGTTTAAGATTGATTGAATAAACCTATAAATCCCTGATGAAGCAACAAGTAGTTGCGAAACATGTCGGATGAATAAAACCAGAGTTAAAACAGGAAGATAGCCAAGATCCTTCCACCCTCAACCCATAATAGTTTCTGTTGATATTATTAACATTTTAAAATTTTTTGGTTTTTTTTTCTCGATTCCTCGGTCAGATATCGTCTGGAGTGACACATGTATAAATATATAAATAGGTATACTTACAGATGAAAAAGTGTTAACTTTCAGGAATCGTTTTACAATGGTCTGAAACGGATTTCCATGAAGAAAATTTATTGTCAAAAATGTGCATAACCAAACATTTGGCACCATCACAATAGCTTCATTTTCTTCGAAAATTCGCTAAAAATGGGAATTTAGAAACTTTAGAAAAGAGAAAGCATCAATTTTAGGGAAACTTACAAGGAAGAGAGCAACCCAGAACTTGGACAATTAAATAAGTTACAAAGTAACAGTTCCAAAAGTATTGCACTTGAATAGTTACAAATGTCCGAGTAGTGGTTTATCGATTTCTACGGTCAGGCCATCATCAGTAATAAACTAGAAGGTCAGTTACTTGTTTGCTACTTGAGTTCTTGTTTGGCACTGATGATGGTCTGACCGTCGAAATCGATTCAACTTTGTAACTCATTATTTTCGTGTAAACAGACAACGTATTCCATAGAGCCGGGTTTCTTTATATTGGACTTGCTACAGTTACACAAGTCCAATTAGTGGTTTATCAGAGGCTTTGTCTTACTGAAAACACCGGGAGGCTAACTTATTATTTATAGACAGTGTTCGTTCAATCTTCATAGTAACGTACATTTCATATAAACGCTCAATTTCGTTGGGTCCTTGTCACAGGTCATTTAGTTAAACATTGATAAAAAAATGAGAAGGAAAAAATGAAATATTTTAATAAACCTCTGTTTTAAGGAAATTTATGCTTTGAGAGAAATCCATAACTTCGATACATAGGAAATTCAATAAGTTACAGAGTAACAATTCAAAAACCATTGGATAACACAGTTCTGGTGCACACAAAAGACCGACTACACAGGTTATCGGCCCCGATATGCAGTGACGGTAAACACCGGCAGGCTAATCGATAGTTTGCGTAGGGTCGATCTTCATTGGTTCAGGTACGTATATATACCATAATATGTACCTAGATATTATATAAAACCTCAATTTTGTCGATCTTCATTGGTACGTATATACATAATATGTATATATTATATAAAACCTTAATTTCGTCAGTCTTTGTCACAGAATGAGTAGTTAAACAGTAAAATTGAGAAGTGGAAAGAAGCTGAGGATGATAGGATGTCTCTTCTTCAGGAAAATTTAGAGTAATGTGAGCAACCCAGAATTCTTATATTTGGAAAATTCAATATTTTAGAAAGTAGGTAACAGTTCCAGGAAATAGCTGGTTCTGACTGAACTTTAATAATGTAAAGTAAGTAAGCAACCATTTCAGGTTTGATTTTCGTGCGTCTGCCGCTCCTCCGTCGCGGATGTAATCAGATTTCGAGATCGATGGGCTCACGACTTCACGTCCACAATCAGAGATAAACAACAACAACAACAACCATCAGATTTCGCTCATGGCTACTCATTGCCTCACCCCCTTGAGTGGAGAGGAGATCGCCTACGGCCCGACGTGAAAATACTGGGATGTGTGGTCCCAGCCACGCAGGCGGTCACCCATCCAAGTACTAACCACGCCGCTGAAAGCTTAACTTCGTTGATCTCAATGGAACTGGTTTATTCTACCATATAATGGCTGCTGAACTGTAATAGTTCTGGATGAACTATTATAACAAAGAACTGCAATAGTTGTAACGGAACTATACCGTCTGGCTAATGCCAATTGAAGGAATAAAAACGTTCCAAAACCGTTACATTCACACAGTTACACGATCCAACTATGCGGGTTGTCGACCACTATGTACTGCAAACACCGGGAGGCGACCGTAACATTCCACTTTCATCAAAGGGACCGGAGAGAAATGCGCGATAGAGAGATAAATGGGAGCCCCTTTTTGAGCGCTTAACCTTCACCCCCGGGTAACCGTATATTTGCCTACCCTCACGCTTAATCCATAAAACGCACACTCTGGCACACGCTCTCCAAAAACAGACTCATCTCCGAACACCGTCACTCCACGCAACGCTCCGCTAATTACATTAATGAGCGTAACACCCCCCCACCCAGTTTCACGGTAAAACACGGACCGCTTCTAACCAAGTTGTTTTAACGGTAAAGCTTTAACCGAGAGAATTTAACCGTATTATTATCAAACATCAATAGAGCATTATCAGGTATTGAGGGTTTATATACCTACCTAATACTCCTCCAATTTTCTTTATCTTGTGGTTACCATAATATAAACACCCAAACGTTGACAGTCTCGAGGTTCACTTTGAATTTACCTCTGCTGTTACTGATACACTTTGGTTGTTCTCTATGACGATAAAAATTCCGTTCATTGGGTTATTTTGGTGTTTCCAAATTGCAAGGCAATAAACATAGGTAACATTGTAACTCTATTTCGGTCTAGAAAGGATCGAATCAAAGAGCGGGTTCCAACGATTAATACCTCGTCAGCGGTTCAGCAAATTTACAAATTTGACAATTGTCCACATATAGCACAGCTTGTATGGGTAGGAATTTCGCATTTTGAACCTCAAAATCTGATTTAGCAAATTTTCAGCTTGAAATTACGACTGGGTTGACCAGAAAACGGGTTGAAAGGGGTGACGACATTTAGGTTACGCAAAATATGGGAGCTCAGGCAGGAGAGGGGGTCGGTGACGTCAGTTAGGTTGAAATGACAAAAACAATTTTCGGTGTTTCAATCGTCGGATACCCCTCATACAGCACCTTT
>JAEMON010000013.1:13293843-13318831 GCA_030264115.1 Lygus lineolaris
AAACGGATTTCCATGAAGAAAATTGTCAAAAAATACCATCCAAATTTGCATTACAAAAATTTTGAAGCCATTGCAATAGCTTCATTTTCTTCGAAAATTCGCTAAAATAACCATGCAAGTGCCCCATTCATTTTAATTTCTATTAGGGATCAGTAAGTGTCAGCCAGCCGTGCAGTGAAGGAGAGTGAATTTTCTTCTAAGGCCATAGGGTCCCTGAGACCTAATAGACGCAGACAGTGGACGAATCTCCAGTCTTGGAGACACACTAAGGTCAGGTTATCGTTTTGTAAATATTTTGTGAAATTCATTATTCACTCGTTCGTAGACGATGGACAGCACTTCAAGCAGTAGAGTGTACCATCCAAATTTGACGAGTAGTAAGAAAATTGTAATGGAAAGGAAGAGAATGTTGGAAAATTGCAATTGCTTGGAATATACGACTAAAAAAATTATAACCATGATAAAAAATACAAAAATGAGTGTTTTTAAGTTACCCTGATATGTTCATCAAACTTGGAAAAAAGAGAAAAAAAAGATTATTCGTGAGTTTGGGTCTCGGAGACCCAGTAGTCACACTGGCCAAGAAATAGGGTTAATGGAGTAGTCAATTTTTGTAGGGGTAACGAAACTTCGGTCCGTTCGTCGAGAACATGTTAACATAAAATTAAAGACGCAAATAGAATTTTGGGATTTGAGAAAAGGCGGGCTTGTGAAAGTGGGAGTAATCTACTGCCTCCTATGTCCCTCGTGAAAAATCGATAAAATTGATAAAGAAAATTCAAAAAAGTGATTGACGATTTGAAAGAGTGATGACAAAGAATGGTAATGAGTGGGAGCGGGTGTTAAAAAATATGGGAATCGCCCGAAAACTGCGCTTCGCGGTCAGATAAAACGAGGGTCGATTTGCTTTCGACCGTATATAACAATCAAAGTCGTCAAAAAGGGTTCGGTATCCCCCCCCCCCCTACCACCACCATTTAACGGCATCATCCCAAATAATGCTCGAGGGGGGGCTTTATACTAACCCCGGTGAAAACATCGGTTACCCTCTTTCCACCCCACGATTTGCCCCCGTGCTGAAGCAATTAGGGTAAAATGATGGTGAAACACAGCCCAACCGTTTCCTTATAAGCCGTTGACCCCCAAACCTCCTCTTCGGCAAAAAGATTAAAACTAGGTAACTAATTTCATCTCGAAATTTGAAATTAAAAACTTTCTGAAGGGATCCCGTCCCTTGTCAGCAGTGTTTACTTTTCTTTTTCGTTGTTAAAGAGGCTGAAAGAAAAACCACTCCATTTCCCATCTTCAACCATACAAATGGAACCACCGAACCAACAAAACAAAGGGGAAAAAACAATTCAAAAGAAAACGAACGATTCAAACGAAACGTTTCAAATTCAACAGAACAAAGGGGAATCAAACAAACTTGTAATTAAGATTAATATATACGAAAAATTAATATATTTGACACCTTTTAAATATTGATGTATTTAAAAAGATGTCAAATACATGATTTCTGTGTAGTATTATTTATTCACTCAGATCAGATGTTTTTATTGATTGTGATTCTGATTCTTTATTAGTTCTATTGCAATCCTGGGACTCAGGAGGTCCCAAAGGTATGGTTCAATAAAAGAAATGGAGGGTAAGAGCTTCATTACCAATGAAAAACATAAGTATTTCAAACATTGGGTTTGCTCAACACTGCTTGTCAGTAGGTTTGTACCAACTGGCGGCGGTGCAGGTGCGATTCGAATATTTTCGAGCTGAACCTTCAGCGCAAAATCTTGTCGACAACTTGTTAATAAGAATGTTTGCAGAAAGTTCTATGTGAGGGATACTGCACACCCGACATGGTAGGTGTTTTTAAATGGAACATAGCTTTCGAGCTAATTTTAAGCACATTTTCAGGTAAACAAAATCGTGCAGGAACTATGCTCTGAAACAATTTTCAAGACTTCCTGTCAATTTGGGTGGGCCTTATTTATGTCGGTCACCTTGTACCGTCATGGGAGACATAAATGAATCGGTGAATGTTGAAGGGGCAAACGTCCAAGAAAGCTGACTTTTGGAAAAACGAAACTCTCCTGTTCCGAAAATATTGGCAAATTGTTTATTTGGATCTTACCCATTTGTTGAAACAGTGGTCAGCGAAATATTTGAAGAGATAAAGAAATTTTGATAAAATTTCCCTACTTAACATAATTTTTTGAAGGTAGTGGACTACTGCCCTTTTAACATGCTACAAACAAAATTAAGTATTTTTGTGTTGGTGTTTTTGTTAATTGTTTAAGAGCCAAGGTTCTAATGAAAAATAATATTTTTTTAAGTGAATCCGAATGTTTACTTCTAATTGAACAAAACAAAATTTGAACATCAAGCAGAAACTTGAATATTGGAAAATACATTTTTCAAATACTTTCCTCGTCATGTAGGCCTTCCTGCGTGAGCCATTGGAAGGCGATTCCCTCAAGTAGCTCTCTGGATTCCCCTGGAATGTAATGCAGAATTTTCTAAAGGTCTTCGAGTTTTTTTGGGTTAATAGGAACTTTTCCCTTGTGGTAAGCAGCCTCATAGTCCGGACAGCCCTTTTAACATTCACCGATTCAAATAGATGCGATAAGGTTATTTTGTGAGGATAGCGAGGTTGAACTAGTTGGTTGAAAACGGTCGTAAACAAGCCGACAGTCTCACTTATAAACTAAAAAGCCACCTCCACAAAAGGGGTTTCTCGAGCTCACACTTTTAACACTAACGTTTAAAAGCCCTTTTTTGTTGCCCTTCCGGGTTTGTCGATCCCTTGAAAACTCCCTTCGAACTTGGAAGTCGCCCGCAATCTGTTTTTGATGGCCCTCTAAAAACCTCGAGATTAAACGGTATATTTCCCGTGTTTCTTCCTCTCTTGCCGCCAAAGTCGCTCGAAAACGAAAAATCGGTTATTTTCGGGAATAACTTCGGGCCCGTTTTTTAAGCGGAATAAGGGCTTCCCCAAAACCACCGGCCTTCTCCACGACCATAAACCACAACATAATGTTCTCTAAGGACCTGGCGACGTCAAAAGATAATCTTGAAAACGAGGACCTAAATCACCAGTTCGACTCTTATTCGGAAAGAAGATACTGACATAGTCTAAGAGAGTGCTACTACACCACGTGACCGCTTAAAACCGTCCAAAAATGTACCTACTCTCTGGAATAAATTAAGCGATTCAATTCCCTTGACTCTTTCAAAGCTACTATAATTACTAAGGGGGCAAGGGACGGAGCCCAAAATGTCCCCAAAAATGCCCCAATCTCTGCTACCGAAGTGTTTATAAGAACTCTTACTACTACAATTATTACTACTTAGGACCAATAAGTTTAAAATACGGATAACCTCCCCCCTACCCCCTCCCCTAACCATTTTAGCGTTGCACAGTTTTCTACATTTTTCTCGACCAATTTCCAACGGATTTTGATGCGGTCTGCGGCATTCTTCCCATTTTTTTATTTTCTACGGAGTCTATGTGCCTTTATGCCAAAAATTCAAAATTACGAACTTAAAATTATACATAGATGCTCTCCCTAGAGAATTGAATGACAAGAAGAATGACGCAAAACGCATCAAAATCGGACGAAAATTGGCTGAGAAAAATGTGAAAAACTGAATTACGTGGGTCCTTGGCCCCAACTTCCCCCACAGACAACACATTACCCACATTTATTTTCATTTTTTATCTTTTTTATTTTTATATTTAGGTGTTTATATTTAGGTGTTAGGTGTTTAGATGTTATTTAGGTTTTTTATATTGTAGTCCTATACGAGGGGTTTTTCTTGTTAAAGAATGACTCACTAACGCCTCTTTTGTTCTTTCGAATGGTTATTTATTTTAGTGTTTCAGCCTTCTCAGTGAGGCCCTAATCATACCTACAAACATAAATGAATAAAAATGGATGTTACTTACTATAATTTTGTGTAGATGGTACATCAATATATTTTAGGGTACATAAATAAGGTGTATGGTACATCTTACCTTGTACATATGAGTGATGGATGCGTTTTTTTGAGCTTGAATGAAGTGAACAAAAAACCAGCTTCCACAACAAAGATAGTGAAAAGTTACAAGACGTTCGAAGTAATAATGCACGGATGTGGTGTGTGTGGATGGATAGAAGAATGTTATAATAGATGAATATAAAACATACCTACTAGTACATAATACATATGACGTAATTGTCCCTATCTGTGTGACTAAGAATAAAAAATAGGTACTAAGATATTTACAATTTGGTGTTATTTGACGGATTGGTGAATTATTGAATAGATAGACATAGATTTGATCGATCTGGATTGATAATATTACATTATTAGGTAGATTTTGACAGATTGATAGATATTTGATATTATGGATATAGATTTGTTTTTAGTGATATGAAGACGAATATAAATGAGCCGGAAAAATTGATGAATGAGATTGGTGGTTATTGTGATGATTTTGAATTATTAGGTAGAGAATATTTTAAGTTGAAGAGTTCTCGTTCATCAGTAGATTGGTTTTGGCATTAGTGACTTTGAGGGGTTGGTTATTGTCTACTATTGCATGTACGAGTATACTATATTAACGTACCCTAGAATATACTGATGTACCATATACAGTAAATTACAGTAACTAACATTCGTTTTTATTCATTCAGGTTTGTAGAAGAAGGCTGAAAGTCACTAAAATAAAGAACCATTCGAAAAAACAAAGAAGGCGTTTGTGAGTCATTCATTATCAAGAAAAAAACCTCCTTGAACATCTGCGCCAGGAGATCAACAATTTTCAACAACCATAAAATTGTGGACCTACAGAAATAGGGAGAACATAGAAATGTCTGGAAAAAATGGCTGGACAGCCAGGAAATCAGATCATACTGAGTAGTTTGGGAAGGAAGCATCAGGAACCTGCTCAGGATGGTCCATGGAGAATAGATACTTTCCTGGTAAGACGAGGACTCATGGAAGTAGGATGGAATGACCTAGCTGCATTGTGAGTTGTGATGTCTAGAACTGAGCAGTATCTTTCAGCGTACCTACTAGGTGGACTGTCATGGGATTAGCCAGGGTTCAAATCCCTCCGGGTCACCATTTTTTTTTACTTATTGGACGTTTCAAATTTGAGAATTTTTTTACTTTTCGGACGTTTCGAATTTTTTACACTCAAATTCGAAACATCCAAAAGGTAAAGAAAAAAAATTAGTGACCCGAAGGGATTCGAACCCTGGCCACTCCCATGACAGTCCGCCTAGTACGCTGAAAGATACTGCTCAGTTCTAGACACGACTCACAATGCGGCGAGGTCTTACCACCCTACAAAAGTATGGTGGTAATGTGCGGGAGAGGTCGACGTTTTGTTAGATTTGCTATACATTGGAAGATAATTATATGTTTATCGATGTCTAGAGATGGTTAGAGATTGAGCTTACCTAATTCAGTGGATATCTAAGATAGGTAAAATACTCCTTGTAGATAGACATAAATGATTTAACAAATGATAATAAACAACATGGATTTCCAACAGTGATCTTGGAGTGTGGTTATATAGCATTGATTTTTATGACATTTATAAAGTTACGCTTTTGAAGGAGAAAGTGATAGTAATACGAATACCCATGGCCAGTACTACAGAACTGCCCTCACATCACATAAGTGATGTTGTTAGGTAGTCGATCATAGGATAGGTTCCTATTAGATATCACAAAGAGCAGAATCAGAAATAAATTGATTTCGTTTTCACGCGCACTGGCGAAGTTTTTTGTAAACGAGTAAACCACTTCCAGCTGATGCCTTTTTACGAGATACTAACCTTCACAAAAACATCCGACCATCGGCCTAACGAGGACACCTGTCTTTAATTTCTTAATCCACCGATTTCCATTCGGCCCCCCTTCACCTTTTTAATCTATTTTTCTTTATGGTTCGTCGCTGAAGGCCGGTGAGGTACTATCGGTTGTATAACAGGAATTGGGGGAACCGATGAGCTGTCATCAGATTGATAGATGACCCTACCTTATTCGCGGTCGCATAAATCGATTAGCTCAAGCATTTCAAACAGACCCTCGAAAGGACTTATAAAGGAGATAAAAAGTAGGTAGGTATTCAATATTTAATATTCAAATCCAAAGTAAACCAACTTTTCTTTTCAAATCTCAATTTCTTTTCATTTCAACTACTACATACAGTAGGTATATTCTACTATTGTATTTTCAAACTTAGTTGAGACTCGAACCTTCAAGGGCGAGGAGGTAAAGGGGTCTGAAATCTTACCTGGCTCACACCAAGGCCTTCTGATGTGACAGGCCTCAATCATGAGGGAGGTTTCAAGAAGTCGCGCGGAACATTAATTCCCTTTCGCCCTTTTTATCCAGTAAGGCAAAAGGGAATAGGGATGGTTCGCTGTAGAGTTGTAGCAAAATATCGGGATTGAATGAACATTGATTAATCTGTGATTATTCAATGCGTAAACTGAGCCTTTTGTGTGTAATTTGAGTGTGATAGCTTAGATCTTGACCATATGAAAACTTATAATCACGTGCTTACCTAAGAATGTACGTTGCCGAATGCCACAAAACCAGTCTATTTTTCGACAATCTTCAATATTTCTATTGCTTCCTCACTACCGAAGGTATTGAGCTATGTATTCGTGCAAGAAATGAAAAGAATTTTCATTCTCCAAAATCGAAATTTCCACTTGATTTTCACGTTTCAGAGCTTTCTAAACGATTTTTCCGTGTATGTCTGTCTGTGGTCAATTCCTTGTCCCAGGCAAAAGTACGTGAAGTTGTGGTTCGAATTTGATGGCATTTTCAGGGATTGTGCGGGTTAGCATTAGTTCTTACATTCACTGACATTGAGGCCTGTTGCATTAGGAGGCCTCGGTGTCAGCCAGGTAAGATTTCGGACCCCTTCACCTCCTCGCCATTGAAGGTTCGAGTCTCAAGTAAGTTTGAAAATACTGTAGATAGGTATTTCTACACTATACACCTCATAAACTGTGTTTGAAAAATAATTTATATTAACTACCAATAAACTACGTGAGTTAACAAAAAACTAACATTTTAATTTATTATTAGTACGAATTTTAGTATGACAATTTCCGTCAAATGACTAACAATTCAGTTGAAAATCCATCATGTCTTCTATAAGACTCGATGAATGGAAAAAAAATGTAGGTATATTTGTAGTGGGTTTGATGGAGGATTCCTTAGAGTGACAATTTATCGCTCGAAACGACCTTATAAAACTATTATTGTTTCATTTTCATTGGTCAGGAGTCGATAGTGTTCCCATCAGCCATTGTCTCGCTTGGAGTGGCACCTGGGGAATAAGGCAGGAGAACAGCCATTGTTAAGAATGTGCATGGAAACACCAGAGATGATTTATTACTAACTCGGGTATCGCCAGCTGAAGGAAAGGCTGTCGTTAAAAAAGCTCTACGATGTCTTCTTCTTTGCTTCGCTCCCATTTGGAACTGGATTAATTGCGTTGGTTGTAAAACTCCGTTGTGCGCGAACACTCCGACTAGCCATCAGAAAGGGGAGACGAATGGTTATTATTTCTCTTTTGGCTTTCAGTATTTTGTCGCTCATATAGGAACAGGAAAATGACAATCCTGGAGACTTGCTATTGCATTTCTTGTAAATCAATAAACAAAAATGTTGCAGGCCAAATATTACTAGACGAATGTCTAGAAAAAAAAACGCTACAAATTATTACACAACGGTTTATTATTTTCTTTATAGATCGCCCATCTACAAAGACTGACCCAAAAACAGGGAGAATTAGAAACCTAATGTGGAGAAACTTTGAAATCTCCCCCTTGATGGGAAAAACAGTAGATTATGGGTAGGTATGTCTAGCGGCTTTGGGAGCCGCGCGGCTGATCTGGGAGCTCCATTTTCGACTCAGCTGATCTGAGAGCTCCATTTTCGACTCAGCTGATCTGTGAGCTCCATTCTCGACTCAGCTGATCTGGGAGCTCCATTTTCGACACAGCTGATCTGCGAGCTCAATTTTCGATGCAGAGAGTAGTACCTCAAACATTGCGATTCACACTCGTGTTTCTGCTCTTTTTCTCCTTCAACCCTTAAGTCCTTACAGGGAGCGAACGGTTGGTCCTAAAACGCTCCGCAAGGTCTCATTCGACGCTAAAAATTGTGTTCTATTTTAAATCGATGGAAAAAATTACCTTCCTATTTGACATTTACGAGCTAAGGCGTTTTGAAAATTTCATCCCCTATTTCGTCCCCTTAGAGAAGACTGACGGTAACGCCAAGCTTCGCGGCACAACTAGACCCTGAACGGGGCCGGTATACCGAATTTCATTAATTTTGGTCCATGGTAACTAAGGAAAGTGCCGCGTACGGCGTACGGGCGGACGGACGGATTTTTTTTTTTTTATTCGATTTATGGATTCTACGTATCTTGAAACGTAAAACCTCAAATTTTGAGGGGGGGTTAAAAAAAAATGTTTCGTGCTCGATTCAAAAGGTTCATTATTGAAAATAATAAACCAAAATCTGCCATACAAAAATGGTTTATCATTGTAACATGTTTGTAATTGTTTAGATACCATTGTAACATGTTTCTTTTCGGGGAACAAAAGCTAAGTTCCAAGAGTAGCAGTCAGAACCCGAAATCCGTTAAAACTACACAATCGGTTGAACTTGTGGTGGACTGACATAGTTCCAAATAGCAGAGGTTTACTTCATGGGGTTTGTTTTATGACAGTTTGTTGACTTCAAACATTCATGCAGTACGAGTTGATGAGTGCATTTTCAATTAATAATGTTAACCACTTTGGTGGGTGATTCTTATAGGAAATTTCACGCTGATTCCGAATATGCCAAATGTTCCAAATGTTTAAGACGGTAATTTACACCAAAAACCTCAACAAACACGTTTATTTTATAGCGATTTTTTACTCTAAATTTTCAAAATTTGACCCCTTGAAGTACTCCAAAAATTCTGGCCAACGAACTCATCCTTTCTTTTGATATTATTGACATTTCAAAATTTTTTTGGATTTTTTATCTCGATTCGTCTAGGGATATAACATATCGCAACCCTGTGGAATAAGGGCACAACTCAAAAAACGCGATTTTTGAGTTAGGACCGGTTTTGCATTGTGGAAGTGGTATATTTTGTCTGTAGAAGGTCGGACTGAATCTAGTTCACTCCCCCCCCCCTTACTACCTACCCTTTGGTTAAAAAACCCAATTTTTCTCCCGTGGACTGTTGGAGAGATGACCAAGGAAAACATCCAAGAGAACGTAAGCCCCAGTGATGATTCCGAAAAGGTAAAGCTGAAAGTATGAACGGAAAACTTTGAATGTGATTTGCCAAAAATGCTTTTTTCGAGTTGTGCCCTTATTCCACGACGGGTGCTATATGAAAAAGTGTTACATTCCAGGAATCGTTTTAGAATGGTCTGAAACGGATTTACATGAAGAAAAGTTTCAAAAATATGCATTGCCTACTAAAATTTTGAAGCCAGTGCAATATCTTAATTTTCTTCGAAAATTCTCTAAAATGAACAAAGGGAGTGTCTCTTATAACTCACAAGAACCATGAATTGTTTTAATTCTTTTACATCATCTCATAATGGGCAAACTACGTCATCATCTGTGATCGGAGCACGGATAGTGTTAATTGGCCGCGCATGGTTCCTTGAGGCAGATGCCCTTCAGATAGGGATGTTTAGTTATCTATATGTTAAGTTATTTAAAAAATAACTCTCCTTACCCTACAGGCAAATTTACACTAGTGCAGGGCTGCGTGGAACACAGTTCATAAGATTGATAGATCTGATGCAGACGAAGGGCCACTCAAACGCGGAGGAAGTTGTGTAGTGGTTGAATGGGACGCTAGACAAGCGGTGCTCTGACTAATCCTCCACGTCCGAACCACCCAGTGGTTCCCTTCAGACATAAGAACCCCATTAAAACCTATTAACGGACAACTGCCCCTTTCCTACCACCTATCCACACATTCCCCATCGACCAACAACTATCTCTTATCTTTTCTTCCTCTTCGAATTAAGCATCTCAAGAATTCTGGCACCATCCGACTGACGCCCCATCGCTCAGTTGAAGATGCAAGCGAAGGTCTTGTGAGCTGAGTACTTATTTGTTCATCCTTAAAATTAGTTTTATATGTGATTGTCTGGTTAACTTCAGGGTATTCCATTCTTGTTTACTTGGAATATGAATAAGTATCCAATCAATCAAACAGTTTAGGTAAGTTCGGTAGTCATTAGACTATTGTAATATGAATATCAATACTAGGGATATTATTCTTCGTAACTTGTTCAGTAAGATTGATGTTTTTTAAATAATATTAATAACAAAATTCGTTACGAAGGTCATACTTTTTTCACTTTTCTAGTATTTTTTCCGCATTTTTTCTTATTCCCCAACACAAAGTGGAAAAAGAGCACTTTTTCTGAATTTCTCCAAGGTCAATTATCCAACCGGTCATCTCTTGGTGCGCATCCCTTCGGAGCATTTCTAAGCAAACGAGGAAATTTAAATTAGGTTCTAATTTTTCAAGAAAATGTAAGAAAATTACTAAAAGGTGACCACAAATAGGGAAGGTAACAGTTCACAACTCTGCGGGTAACTGCGTCCACCTTCTCCATTTCTAGTACCGGTACTTCGCTATGTATCAGTTCTTCAGACTTGTTGAGTTTTTGAACAGATAATCGCTTTTTGAATACGCTGGATGCTCCACGTTAACGCTACTTCAATATTTCAGGGCCTAACCTGCCACTGTTAATAAAACTCCATTCTTCCAGAACGGGCTGCATTTTTGGAGTATTCAGCACTTTTCCCTTTTCAACATTTACGTTATTGTTATTCTTCTGTTGCTAGTTTCGGCCCAAAAATGCGGGAAATGCAGACAAAGTGAGTCTTGTGATGTGAACTTAATTATTTTCGATTTTCCTCGAAAGTCAAAGACTGAGGCAGGTTTTTGTGCAGTAAAACATAAATAAAAAGGTTTATGTTATTCTAAAATTGCAGTTATGCAGATCAACCCAACACAGAAATATTTCGTCAACTTTGATCAAGAATGGCTGTTGAAATTTTAACACTGCTTGACTGCTTCTTAGTATGAACGTTTTTTTCTTTTCTTAATGTTAATCGCAAATTTGTCAAGTTTTGATAGCCTGGTGTTTATTTGAAGTTTAACTCATCATCCTTTTTACTGGTATTTGTGTTTTTTTTATACTTACCAACCTGGTTTTTTAAATTAATGAAGAAGAAGGTGTAATGTCTTCATCGTAGTATTTCTTTCTAGCCCTGAAGAAGGTGATTAGTTTATTCTGAAAATTGAACTAAACAATGAAAAACCTTTGTTTAACCGCTGATTAATATTGAAAATAGCGTGACCTCCAAGATGAATGCCCAGTGATTAACTAAGGGAGACAATGACATACTTAACCTTCGATATGGAAGAACGTACCTACTGTCTACTATATTTCGATGAAATTTCCTAAATTACTAATTTTTTAATCTGTTTTAACCCTTAATAATAAAAATTGAAGATTTAGCAAGATTTCCTAATTTAACCATACTTCAAGATCACCCTTTCATCCTATGAACGGTTGAAAGGGATAGCAACAGAACGAGGTTGGGGAACGGCAATAATTTCTGGTAAATTCGTCGTTTAGCGCTCAAAAGGCGTTTGAGCGTGCTGGCCTGTGGAACCATGATGGGAGGGGTTACAAATTAGATCGGGCTTCAGTCAATTAAACGTTGAGGGGGGAGCTGTCATGTGCAGACGGTGCGGCTGCGACCATCGAGCAAGTGGCTTCAGGGGGCGCCCCAGGCGGCAACGAAGTATGATTTCTATGAGTGATGAGTGACAAAAGGAGAAAAATCCCTGCCAAGTTTTACTCAACACAACGTTCTGCAGGAGCCCTGATGGGTTTTATGAAAAACTGGTTTCGCAAAGGACTCAGTGTTCATTTTATTAATAAGCTGAATTAGACTATGCATTGTTTTTGCATCCAACAAGATAAAAGAGCTGGACTATGGGGAATTTCGTATGGTGCCAGATACTGGAGCCTATTCCGCACTGGGGTGCTCACAGCATAAGACGGATACTATTTTTTTATTTAAATCTTGATGCCTACCATACAATGGGTATGGCAAATGTTCTGCTTACATGAGATAGAAGCTTGAAAGATACACAAGAAGCGCTTTTACAATAAATTGTTATCAGCATTCTGTGCTAGAAGGGTTATGGTAATTTCCCTTCCAAGTCCATTCGCTTGTACAAGCACGCTACACAAAATTCGCTCGGCTATTGAGTACAGCCTCTTGAGCCCAGATGGAGTTTTCTCTTCTAATTTTTATTCAAGAGTAGAGGGCATAGGTATAATAACCATGAATGAATCAATAAATATCATGTTTATTACCAATATTGCGGCGTATTTATAGACAAATAATCACAACCAAGAGTATAAAGAAGAAAAGAAACAACAAGAATACCTACGCCAACGCTAAGAAGTCCGAAATCCGCTAGAGGCCTCTGCACGACCTTCGAATGACCTCGCGACCGTCGAGCAGTCGACTTCAAAATCTGCAGAGCAAAATATCGGTACTATAATAACCCAGGACCACGATGTTCTACGACCGGCACCTCAGGAGACAAAAGCCGCCATAAATATAAATTGTGTGCACATAAAAATACAACAGGTTCAACCAGCTGCACTTCGCAATCACCATAGCCTCAAACTGGGTTGTTTTCTTGAGTATACTCCACTTCCAGATCATGTTGGTGGTACAATGTGTTTTACTCGGCGTTGCAGGCTCCAACTTTAAGATACTCCTAAAATTAAATCCCTCGCACATCCAAAACAGAATTGGCCAGTTCGCTAAAGCAAGTTGGGGCGAAAGGATCAGCAACTGGAAGCTCCGCCGTCCGACAAACGATGAGATCCTGCCAACCCCAGCCTATCAAACTCCTCTTCTAAACAGTTCAAAAGCTGTAACTATGAAGTATCGTCCCTGAAGTGATTTGAACATTTTCAACAAGTCGTAGGAATTGAGAGAGTTCTCAAGTACACCATATCTTGCTTGAGCTCGTTATACACGGTATAGTTCGGAGCTAGAAGGAGATGCTTCTTTAGAAATAAAACTTTTTTCCTATCTCTTCAAACTCCCTGCAACCCAAAAATAGAGCTCCATACATTTTTGACGCCATTTTCACTGACTCAAAGACCGTAAGCTTCGGATGAGCACGTCGGATGAGGAGAAACGCCTGGACTAGATGGCGTTTAACTAACAATAATCCACGGACACACTATAAAGACCAGCAATCACGTCAAAAAGCGACGTAATTCGATGGAATCGTGACCATTACCGGACCAGTAAGCAACAAATATCGAGCGTTCGTAATTGTCAACGAGATGAGGACCATGAGGAGGGGTGAAGGACTACATTGGATTAACAAGATAATATTAACTCGACTTAATCACAATCAGTTAGTGACATTTCATTAGCGGATACCGGAGGACCGTTGATTGCCCTGGCAAGCGGGCAATCTGATGAGGTCGTGATTAATTGACGGAGTATAGCAATATAATATTACCTTCCATCGACCATTACGTATTACCAGGTCTCGAGCATTGTTCGAGTCACGCGTTCACGCTGGTCACCGTCAGGACATCAGGCACTGATGCAAGTTTCGGGTCACGGGTTGTGCCGGTGGAATCGTTTGGTATGATGATGATATCTCTCACTATTATTATCGTCGTATGACTGTGTCAGTTAGTTTGAGTTTATATCACGCTCGACAAAATACCTAACCGAACATTTTAGAAACTATTAGAAAAATACTCTCTTCTTCACCCGGAAAAATACGTCCGTAACTAAGATGACAGCAACTACTTTTCCCAGCCAATGCCATTCACCAGACGATAGATGCGTGTAGGACGATTCCAAACTATTATTGTGGGACGAGCTGACCAGAGTTTATCGAATAAATCATTGTCTAATTAATAAATTATTGTTTATTCCATCCATTTGCAATTTATTCGAATTTATTTATTTTATTCATATGAAACGAATAAAATAGGGATCATGAGATGTTGAGATGAAATGAGAGCATTCCAAAAAGTGGCCAACGATTTTCCTGCTATGAAAACTAAGGGAGTTACACTTCGCTAGTAACGCATTGGTTGTACGAGAAAATCAATACAAACCCCTCAAAATTTGAGGTTTGACGTTTCTAGATACGTAGAATCCAAAAATCAAATTAAACAAAAATGCTTCCATACGAGTCTGCAACACATTGGGACATTTTATGTCAATATTAATAGTGTTCCCAGTTACCCATACGACCAAATTTGTTTGGATGCAGTATTATTTCAATGAGCTCATATTCGACTCAGCTGATCTGGTAGCTCCATTTTCGACTCAGTTGATCTGAGAGCTCCATATTCGACTCAGCTGATCTGGGAGCTCCATTTTCGACTCAGCTGATCTGGGAGCTCCATTTTCGACTCAGCTGATCTGAGAGCTCCATTTTCGACTCAGCTGATCTGAGAGCTCCATTTTCGACTCAGCTGATCTGAGAGCTCCATTTTCGACTCAGTTGATCTGGGAGCTCCATTTTCGACTAAGCTGAGAGAATAGTACCTCAAAATATTGCGGCAGTAGGTACCTCATTGATTTCTACCTAGCCTTCACTTTTCGAGTTAATAATAATCTAAAGTGCTTGAGCGTGAGCAATTTTTCGTGACTTTTTTTAGTTTATGTGCCAAAGCAAAGACATAAAATGTCAAACAACTCATCTGCTGGAAATGGAGCCAGCTTTTTGAAGGAAAAACGACTCATCTCGACATTAGACTAGGAAGTCTCCCTCAAACACAATAAATTACAAGGCATAGTTGAGCTGTTTTTAATTAAACTTGAATATTGTTCTCATTCAAACTTCGACGACATAAGTTGTTTTTGATTAAAATAGCCAGTTTCTGCGAAATTTCAATCCCAATTTGCACCGTTTTTTTTTTAATTAGAATTTTAGAATTTTGACTTTAACATTGGAAAGGGCGCATCAAAATTAGGGGGGAGAGGTACATTAAAACCCCATTTTTGAACATTTAGACTTGAGTTGTGATCCTTTCTCACGGCATCGGAGGGGTGTGGAGATTACTATTTCGAATAATTTCAGTCGCCAAGATAAGAAGGTGCAATAGCGAAGCAATAAATTAACAACCATCGGGTACTTACATGGCATCTTTATCGCACACTTAAACCTACCACCCAACTACTTTCCTGTGGAATGCAGTTTGCCAAATTCAAGATTAGACCCATCTTTGGTGTTTGAAATGGCAACAAAATCAGGTTTGCCAAATGGGGAATTATCGTGTATGAGAAAATCTAAATTTTTTCTGCCTGTTTATTGTTATTTGGAATGAAATACCACTGATATTGAAAGGAAAAAGACAATTTATCGTTCTGGTGTGGAGAAAACTTGGGATAAAACCTCAGCTGTTTGAATAACAGGCGGCATTCCGAAGGCTCTTCAGAAAACCTTTCATACGTCACCCTTAATGAACTGAACCAAAAAAGAATGCGATGAAATCACATCGGGAGCAGTGAGAATAGGAATAATTTACATAATTGAATAAAAATTGATTAATGATAATTGGATAATTATTTCAATCAATATTATTAATAATTAAGTAAATTGTATTCTCAGGAACCAAAACAGTGCTGGGCTTTGCGTTGAGTTGTCATCTTGGACGGGTTTGGCCAGTGACAGGTGACACGATTTTCGACATCACTTTCCCGCCATAGCACAACAATAAAATCAATACATTTTCCAAAATTAAATATACACTATTTTTGCGCTACGACTTCATTATTGTTTCTTTTGATCTTTCAGAAAAACAATTCAAAAAAATGATGATAATTCCCCATTCAAGATTAGACCCATATTTGGTGTTTGAAATGGCAATAAAATCAGGTTTGATGCTTCAACTTGTATGCAATTTAAAAAAAAAAAGTTTTTTTTAACTTTTAAACAGTGAAGTTCGTTCCAATGATCAATTTTAGCTCTCATTTTCCATAAAAATCAACTCATCGCAACCATTTTCTGCAATAATGCCTCTCAATAATTTCTTCATCCACTTTTCGAGGTTTCCATAGAATTTGGTGTTCGATCTGATAGAACCTTGTGAAAGCATCGTATCGGATTATTGTAGAATCGCTTGCATCGATACATAAATATCGATTGTTGAGGTATTAATGAGGGCGTTAGCTTGGAAATGTATTCAAGGGAGTAAGTGTTCATAAATCTCCAAGGTTCACCGTAAGGGCGGAGGGCGAAGGGCGGCACTTAACGCGCTTGGATAACGATTTCCGCTCCAAGACGCCGGAATATTCAACCTCAGAGTTTCCCTCGCGCTTAATCATCATCAATATCATCATCTCATCAACTCATCATCGCCGTCGGGGTGAAGAATCTTCCCGTATCCTCCGAACCGATGAATGAGAACCTCGATGGGATTAAGGGAGGATCAAAAGGGTTAATTCGCGAATAATCCAGGAGGGGAACGGTTATACGGTTAACGGTTAATAGCGCTATTGACTATTATACCGTTGAGGGTAACCGTCTCGGAGGGAATGTTAGGAGGCAGAGTGGGAACACTTCCAGTTGTTATTGTTAATAGCTACTTTCCGGCATCATCAGTACCGAAATAATAAGTACAGTCAGAAATAAATAAAGTCCCATTCATGCAGCATGATTTGATAAGCGAATTTTCGAATGATTTTAACCGATTTGGTGGGTGATTCCTTAGACAATTTCACGCTGATTCCGAATATACCATACCTATGTTCTTATGTTTAAGATGGTAATTCACATCAAAAACCTCAAAAAACACGGGGTTTTTTTTTAGCGATTTTTGACTCTAAATTTTCAAAATTTGACCCCTTGGAGGACTCCAAGAACTCTGGCCAACGAACTCATTATTTCTTTTTGTATTATTGACATTTTAAATTTTTTGGATTTTTTATCTCGATTCCTCGGTCAGATATCGTCTGGAGTGACACATATACAAATTTATATATACATATACATAAGTGTTAAATTTCAGGAATCATTTTAGAATGGTCTGAAACGGATTTCCATGAAGAAAATTTCCAAAAATTTGTTATTTAAATTCTGAAGCCATTGCAATAGCTTCATTTTCTTCGAAAATCCGCTAAAAGAGAAAACGTTGTCTATTTCCACGAAATTAATAAACGTTATAGGTAGCCCTTGTGTTGAAACTAATGAAGTGAACTAACAGAAGCTGAAAACACTACTGAATTGCTGAAAACACTATCAATATTCAACTTACGAGTACCGATATTTTATGACATTGCAAGGATTCTTAACCAAGTGACCCAAATCCAATTCCGTAAAATCTTGCGTCTCCCAGACTCGTGGAAGCAGGAGACTCCACCGGACTAATCGATTTGGATTTCAAGTAATAATACCGGTTTTAGATGAAAACTCTTTCAAAAATGAACTGTATTTTAATTGTGAACATTTTGTCGAATTTCCGTATAACGTGAGGTTTTTTCAAGATTTGGTAGTGAGGAAGCAAAGGTGGCAGAGATTCCTGTTTTCAAAACGTTGTTCTTCTCCAAGGAACCTGTCCAAATTTTACGAGCAGGGATACCACCACTAACTTTCTGTTTCACCGATTCCATTGCATCACGATGGGGAAAGGTGTGCCAACTTTGCCTTCTACATCAGCGAAGAGATTAGGGAGCACCTATTGTATTTCGTATTTCCAATAGGCCGTACGATCTATTAACCCGATTTTAAAAATGAAAATTGATTTGGATTCTGTTGTCGAAAATTTGGGTCTTGGGTACCTGACATTTCAAAACTCGGCACTCCGCGCCTGGGCAGGGGGCCAGCCCCCTGCACCCCGGTTAGTTCTACTTCAGAACTACTGCCTAAAATAAAATAAAAACATGGAACATGCGTCTACCCAGAGTGCTTCTTATGTTGTGACAGTACCTACCTTACCTATCATAATAGCAAACTGAAAACTCCATCCAAATTTGTTCAGCTCCTTATCAGTACTTCCATGAAGGATGTGGTAGGAGGGGGAAAATTGGCAGGATGAGATGTGGTGTGATGTGATATAATTTCAGAGCTTTCCAACGAGTGGTGAACGATTTTTGTGGGGTGGAAAATTAGTTTTCCCTAGCAACGATTAGTTGTACGTGAAAAGCATAAAGAATCGGTTGAGTAACGCATTTTTGGCTCTTTACGGCAGTTATTTCATGGCTAAAGAATTTTTTATATCTGATATCTGGCAAATTAAAACACCAAAGAAGACGATATTTAACAACTCAAAACTTAATGTACAAACCTAAGACTCAATTAAAAAAAAAAAAAATTAAATTGTCAATAAAATCAAAAGAAAGGATGAGTTCGATGGCCAGAAGTTTTGAAGCACACATAAGGGTTTAATTTTCATAATTCAGAGTCAGAAATCGTTAAAAAACGTGTTTAATGAGGTTTTTGATGTAAATTACCGTTTTAAACATGAGGAAATTTTTATAGTATGTCCGGAATCAGCTTGAAATTTGCTATGGGAATCACCCACCAAACCGGTTTAAATTATTGTTCGAAAATTCGCACATCAACTCATGCTGCATGAATAGAACTTTTAAAAACTAAACCCGGTACATTTCGCCTGAAACTGACCTGCGTTTCGGTGACGGAGAGGAGTTTGGCCATTTCCGACCGCTCCGAGGAGCTGAGGTACTTCTTGAGCTCGAACTGCCGCTCCAACTCGAAGATTTGCCGTCCGGTGAACGTCGTCCGCGCCTTCTTCCGCTTCCGCTCGCCGTCCTCCGACGATCGGTCGTCCGAACTCGGCGAGTCTTTGCGACCGCGTTTCTTCGACGTCGGCGCCGGTGCGGTCGGCGCGGCGCCGGGGAGAGAACTGGCCGCTGTCCCACTCACCACCTCTAAAACAGACGAAATTGAATTTTAAATAATAATAGTACTTAACAATTTAAAAAAATATATATAAATCATCATTTAGTCCGTACAGAAAAAAAAAATACATAAATGAGTAGGTACTTCAAATAAAACACCCACCTAATTTTTTTTAAATTTTCATTGTTTTTACACAGTCAGCACGCAACGACCTACAACAACAGCCTTGCTCTTCTAACAAAATACCTAATACTTCACTTACTTGATAATTTCCGTCGTTGGTTTAAGTGTTATTGACTATTACTATTACTATTCTATTACAGAACGGATTTGCAACGGGGTTTTTCGCGCAACATGCATTTTTTGCAGCAGCCGAGGAATAATTTTTAAAACTTACTTTTCCTTTTCTTTTTTTTTCTTTTTTTTTTGACAAGATATTATCCACAATATTCTATTTTTCATAAATGTATTTTCTATGTCTGACAATTGTATGCACGCCATGTTTTTTGAC
This sequence comes from Lygus lineolaris, assembly GCA_030264115.1. NCBI lineage: Eukaryota > Metazoa > Arthropoda > Insecta > Hemiptera > Miridae > Lygus > Lygus lineolaris. The sequence goes on from JAEMON010000013.1 coordinate 13,313,333, forward strand.
AAATAAGAACTGATTTGATTTGATTTGGTTAGATTCCTGGTGGTTCCGAGACGGACATAGTCTACTTCAAAATCATCCAACTTCCTCCCGTGCATGGCACGAGGTGTCCGGCTAGTCTTCTAATACCTAATACTTCACTTACTAAAATATTATTACAAAATAAGAGACTAAGAAAGAAGATCGAGAATGACTTAAAATTTCGAAAATATTGTTATTGTCATATTTTATAGTGTGGGATATGAGGAACACGATGTGACCAAAAAGTGCCTCTGAAGATAGGAAAAGTGTGTAATATCAATTCTTAGGACAGCCGTCTTGGGATCGGTCGAAGCGTTCCCACTTTGTTGGGCAATGATTCACCAAGTTTACGCAAAATACAAAGAAAATGAAAATGAAACGATAGAGCTCAGTGAGAGCTTTCCAAAAACCTGCAACGCGAGTGGTACCCTATGAGCAGAAACGGTCTTGACTGGGAGGTACCCGCAGCGCCAAAAATAATTCTGACATCACGCGCCTCTTTCCAGAGCTGAAAATTGGCACATGGTTTTTTTCAAGAGCTGTACCCGAATTTGATGTGAAAAACACATCCTCATTACCCACTCAACCAATTTTTGTGCGTACAAATGTATATCAAATAAGTGAGGTACTTTTCAAATCCCCTTTCCATGTATATTAGAATGTTTACTGCAAATAGAATACCAGTCAGATCTAACGGACATCGATCTTCATGACTGGTTGATTTAAAGTAGCCAAAATCATCCTGAGAAATGAAATATTCATTGGAGCGTTCACAATTTAAGGTGGAGGCCCAACGCTACGTGCTAATGATGATGGGGGCCCTGCAAATGCTAATAAGACAACCCGAAGACAAGAGTTGAGTAACCCATTTGCGTTAGGTTAACCCTATCCTCGATTGTTTCCAACTCCATTAACTAATCATCCTCCCCAGTGAAGAGGTGTTGAAATTTATGTGGAGACCTCGGTGAAATATTGTTATTGAGTAAGGTGTGACGAGTTACGTGGGCTGTCCAAGATATACACTCCAGAGAATTTAGTACTTCACAATATTGGAGATACAATAACATATAGGTAAGGAAGATAGAAGAGATACAATTAGCAATACCATTCCATAGGTATAATACAGGTATAATTCCATAGGTATAATTAAGTTTCTTTCTACTGAGAACTTTCATTCTGGAGATCATCCCAATTGAAATGCATCGCTTTGAAGAAAAATTGAATTGAATTATTCCAAAATGAAAACTTCCTTTCTATCCACAATTTTGTACCATATTTCTAGGTCAAGTTTCAGAGTATTGGTATACCAACTCATTGGACGCCACTTTAACATTATTCTTGGGGAAACTTGCAAGGGTATGAATTTTGCATTTTGAGCCTCAAAATCTGAGTCAGTGCCCTTGAAAGCCCCATCGTACCCATTTTTAAGTTGAAATTACGACTTTTTTGACCAGAGAACGGGTTGGAAGGGAGCGCGTGGCGTCATTCAGGTTCCGCAAAAGATGGGAGCTGAGGGACAAGAGGACGTAAGTTAGGTTAAAATGAAAAAACCCATTTTCGGTGATTTTCAATCGTCGGATACCTCTCATAAAGCACCTTTATGGAAAGCCCTCAGTAAGATCTTTCAAATTACAAAATAAAAAAATAACCATGGAAGTTCCCCATTGTTGTAGTACACGAATTGTTCTCCAACTATTTTCGTTTATTTTCCTAGTACGTACCTGGGTACTAATGCTCTCAAAATCAGGGGGAAAATATTAATTTTGAAGAATCGTAAGAATATTTTCAGCAGTAAGTAAACGGAGTAATTTCAAAGAATCGGGCGTATATATTATATTAAGGGGGTTAGTTGGTCGTCGGTAGCGAAATGTTTCCACCTAGACTACCTTCGTTACAGTTTGAGCTAACCCCCTCCACCCCTCCCACTAACAATATAGGCTTTTAGTGTACAGAACCTCCTACTGACCGTTTTATACAACCAGAAGGTAAGATACAAAGCGTTCCGGAAATACGAATCGATTATTTACAAATCGAGCACTTAAGCGGTGTTTACTACTCATCCCTCAACTCATCGGCTATCGTCCTCCCTCCCCCCATCGATTACTTTTCACACCCTCTCACTCTCTCTCTCTCTCTAGAGAGAGAAACTATAGTTTCTAATTCGTCGATACCACCGAAGAAAGGTTTTCCTCTTTGAATGGAGGAACACAAATAGAACGGAACGAATCTCGGTTAATTGAAGGCAGCTGTTTAACAGTTCTCACCCCACTCCGTCGGGCACAACTTCCAAGACCAAAAGTGACTCCTAAATCACTGGACGTCTAACTGTGGTGGGAGGGCGTAAGTGGCCGAGAAGGGGCATTCTCTCCCCGGATTCTGTTAATGGGGAAGAAGTTTATCCTTTAAACGGGACGTCCCTTATTCCGTTCGTCGAATCCTCGAGGCTGTCGAGACATCCATCAAGTTAGTCAACCGAGCTCATCCAAAAGGGATACCTATTGGGTATGAGGAGCCAAAATTACTCCAGTTAAAAAGGTTGTTTTTTCGTTTTCTTCATACACACATAAATTGACCCCTCATTACAGACCAGTTGGAGCTTTTAAGTCTTCTTCATCCGAAAATTGGCCTACTTGACCTACACAGGTTGTTGAAACCTGAGTCATTTTGACTCTGAATGGCATTTTAGTCCAGTTATTTATTCATTTTGGAGTCACGTAGTCATAGGTATCTTCATTAGGTCAGGAACAGTTTCAGTGATCATCGTCAACATCATCAATCTAGTGTGAACACGGTAAGTACAATATACAATTTAGGAATTGATGTCTATCGGTTAATTATAAGCGTTCATCTTAAAAAATATAGAACTTGTCAATAAACTTACATTTAAAAATTTGTATACCTAAATAATTTTCATAGCAAAGGTATAAATTATACCATCTGCCAAAGTTTATACTATAAGTTTCTTTAGAAAAACTTATTTTTACATTTATAAGGTACTTGAGATTATTTAGGTACCTGTACGATAGTTTATGTGTATGTGGGGGCATGATACAATATGCTGTAGATTATAGGATAGCTATCGCCGACGAAACTGTACCTGACCTAATAAAAATACTATGACTACGTGACTCCAAAATGAATAAATCCCTCGAGGAAATGGTCCCTCCATTCAACCTCAGCCTACAGCCCAGTTATATTCACCTACTAATTGGAAACGGGAGTAATTTTGGCTCCTGAATACTACGAATGATTATTACTACCTGTCCACAAGGTCTCACTAGGTCCCCTAATTTATTACTGTTTCTCTAACAGTGGCAATGAGAGTCCAATTGACACCGCGTTTCCATTCCAGGGTTAAAACGCATCGAGGAAACACAATTTTGGTAGGTAGTTTACCAAATCTATAATATGCTACCAAGCTTCTACATATAGAACATTTTTAGTTTAAAAAAAGGCTCTGTTTAAGGTGCATCGTAAATCTTGCGCAGGATTTCAGTCCACTGGAATGCTATGAAGCCACATATTTATGTCCCAAAAGGGTGTAGACTAAATTAATATTTTACATCATCATCATGGTGGGATTTTGATAACATGACGCTATTGTGTCCAACAATTAGGAGACAATAATAAGGAGAAAAAATGATCGTGTTGATGTTAGTATAGAAAATTATCAAAACGATCCAGAACTCTTCTTGTTCAAGTCATTGCATATATATGGGGAAGCTATGTGCCACACGTGGGTATGTACCTTGGCCTGTTTTTTATTCATATCTTTTGAAATCATACGGTTTGACAGAACCATCCTATCTTATGAAAAGAGTATATTCATAACAATATTCAAGCGGACTATATTGAGTCCATTAAGTGGTTGGAACCGCTGCTCGCCAAACCACGGAGGCTGCCTTCTCACTTATGTAGTTCTCTATTTTTCATTCTTCCATTACCGTCCTCTTCCTCTCTTCCTCTCTAGCTTGTCGTCATCACTCATCTCATCACATTCCCCTCTAACGCACAGTTGAAGAAGCCAATTTAGACCTCCTTAACGACGTTTGACTTCCGATCTCCACTACGAAGGTTTTAGCCCTCACCAGGTCTACACACTGAGCTGACGTTCTTTCTAGTTCCCTCGTCACTTGCTTTACGTCCTTGAAAATCCTTACCCTCCCCTATTTTCCTCACTCTGTCTACATCCCTCTTCCTAACTCACCCTTCAATCGAAAAGGGGTTTTGAGGCATTTCTTACGCTTTCATACATGCCCCACGCTATACTGACGGCCTCACAACTCAGAGGGCTGGAAAACGATGCCATACATGTACTGGGAACTAAAAGTATCGACGTCGTATATTTCTGATATTAACACGATACCGATACCTAGGTGCATAAATAGGTGCAGTTCTTGAAACTCCAAAACCACAAGAGCAGTAATGGTCCGAAATCACTGAAATTGTAATTCCAATGATCCATATTTTCAAAAGTAGAGAGTATTAATTTTTAAATAGAAACTCAAATGAAAACAGTGTCACAGAACAGGATAGAAACTGGGTCACTTTTTGAGGTTAGGAAGCCTTGAATAACCTCACTAACACCCCATTTAACTTTTTATTCGGCCCCCTCGGGACCAGTTAAGTTTGAACTTCAATTTGGCTCTGACTGGGGGTGGATGAACACCCACATTGAAATAAACTGCAGTTTTGTTCTTACTGTAAGTGTAATCTCCCCTAACTTGCTGGCATTTGCAATTGATAAAAAGGACCATATTATGTAGATAAAAACAAATAAGTAGGTACCTAGTTAAGGGGACCGGAAAGCCGAAAAGTGAAGAAAATTTTTTTTTTTTAAATCTCAAGAAATAGTTTATAAGTTTCTGAACAAGAATATATTTAATTTTTAAACATGGAGTGTGGGAAGTGCGTGAAAACTCACGTCAAAGTTGGGCGTCACTTGCAAATAAAACAATGAGATCTCCTTCTTCTTCACTTTCGCCCGTTCTTGTCCCTACTCATATCGACTAATTATTGTGTTAGGACAGGGAAGTCAAAATGTTACTGTAGAGTTTAGATAACGCCCGAAAATGGGCACCGAGGGCAGCGCCTGTTTTTAGTTTTTCGCCCCTCAAGTAAAATAGCGTTTTCTGTTGTAAAGTGTACCTTTCTGAAGCAACCGCTGGACGAATCGACGTGAGGTTTTTTATTGTGTTCTGTAGGAGCTAAATAATGATGTTGCATACGCTTTTAGCGAAATTCAAAATGTAACCTGGCTAAAACTCACTTTATGCTACTGAAACTGTAGCATAAATTTTAAAGGCGAATTTTCAAAGAATCATTTTAACCGATTTGGTGGGTGATTCTTATAGGAACTTTCACGCTGATTCCGAATATACCATTTATGTTCCTATGTTTAAGATGGTAATTTACTCCGAAAACCTCGAAAAACGCGTTTTTTTTTAAAGCGATTTTTGACTCTGTTTTCAAAATTTGACC
>JAEMON010000013.1:13324170-13340206 GCA_030264115.1 Lygus lineolaris
CAGATTGGCGTGAACACTGAGAAATCGTAGTTTCAGGAGATTCACATTTGCGCATGAGCACACGCTATTATGAAATTGATAGGGGGCTGTATAGTGGCTAGCCCGAACAATCTCTGGAAATTTCACCGGAATTGGTAGGGTATTTCCGGAGCTACGCCTATGAAACCCATTTCAGTTGGTGGGCGATTGTATCAGTATCTGATACAATCGCGTTGAAATTCCAACATAATTGTCAACCTTCAACGACCCTCCAAATTTGAGCAAAGTAGGTCTATTTGGAACTGAGAAATCGTAGTTTGAAAATTCACATTTGCGCATGCGCTCACGCTACTAGTAGTCCGATTGCTCTGAAATGTATAGGGGACCGTCACGGAGCTAACCCGCTCCGCGAGGTCTCATTCAACGCTGAAAATTGTGTTCCATTCGAAATCGATGGAAAAAATATACCTTCCTATTTGTAGTTTTCGAGCTAAGGCGTTTTGAAAATTTCATCCCCTATTTTCTACCCCTTAGAGAAGACTGAAGGTAACTCCAAGCTTCGGGGCACAACTTGACCCCAAATGGAGCCGGTATACCAAATTTCTGTGGTAAATGAAATAACAACAAACAAATGAAATGATTCTATTTGTTTGATGTCAGAGAATCTGTTTTCTACTTTATTTACTACAGTTTTACACAAATGTAATAAACTACATTTTCCCCATCTTCAGAAAAATATCATTTATTGAAGACTGCAATATATTTATCTCTCCACGACTAAGACCCAGTCCCTGGTTGGAAACTTAGGAGAGAGTAAAAATGCTACTTCCCTCAAGTCTAGATTGGTCACTCAACAACCTGCTACCTATATATATTTATTTATATATCCTATGTCACTCCAGACGATATCTGGCCATGGAATCGAGGTAAAAATCCCCAAAAATTTAAAAATGTCAATGATATCCAAAGAAAGGATGGGTTCGTTGGCCAGAATTTTTGGAGCACTCCAAAGGGTCAAACTTTGAACATTTAGAGTCAAAATCGCTTAAAAAACTTGTTTTTTGAGGTTTTTGGTGTGAATGACCATCTTGAACATAGAAACACATGGTATGTTCGGAATCAGCTTGCAATTTTCTATAAGAATCACCCACCAAATGATGACCCCGGTTAAAATGATTCTTCGAAAATTCGCTCATCAACTCATGCTGCATGAATGGAACTTTTTTCTAACCAAGTTCAAGGTAGGTAGGGCTGCTAAACACCTTGAATTCGAATGTTAATAAAATAATGAAAATGCTATATTTTCATATATATTATATTTATGCTATAATGAATTCGATACGTATGGGAGGTTTTTTCGTCCCTAACCCTCGCATAAATTGAGGGAAGACTTTGAAGCCGTTTTGAAAATGTCATCCCCTATTTTCTACCCCTTAGAGAAGACTGAAAGTAACGCCAAGCTGCAGGCACAATTAGACCTCAAATGGAGCCGGTATACCAAATTTCATGACCCACTTGTACGTTATCCATAACCTGGTTTTCGATCTGGAACCACGGTTAAGTATAGTGAACGAGCGAGGTAGCTGCCACCGTGTTGGTTGTAGAATAGTGAATCACGAGGAACGGAGTCGAATTAACGAAGAACAAGAAGGTGGCTCCGAGAACCGCTTCCTCCTTCAATCTCTCTTTTTCGCCAGTTAACTCTCTCTCTGCTACACGACGCGCGGCTCCAGACCTCACGTCTGTCTCACGGCTGGCTCTAAGTGGTGATTTCAGCTGCCTCTCGATGCTAATGGTCTGATGGGTCCTCCCACATTTCGCCGCCTTATTTGTGGCTCTCAACTTCCACGGTTTGTTCCAAATATACGGTGCAGTTCGAATAATATTCAGTTTGGGAATGTCCAATTCGAATATTCTCAAGATCGATTCTCAAGTTCAAAATTGAGTTCGATCTTCGGCATGATCACAATTCGAACTGAAACCTCACTTGGAACAAGGCTGAGGTAGCAGAAGGCGGTCCCAGTATTCAGTCACACCTCCACCGCAGGAGTGAAAAAATTCAAGTTGAGGGCAACTTGCCCTGGCAGTTGGAACAAGATTCCAGTAGGTAAATGTGACACAAACCAGTCAGACAGGCAACAAAGTTCCATGCATGCAGCATGAGTTCATGAGCGAATTTTCAAAGAATCATATTAACCGATTTGGTGGGTTATTCTTATAGGAAATTTCACGCCCATTCCGAGTAATCCATATTATGTTCCTATGTTCATCAGTAAAGTAATTTACACCAAAACCTCAAATAACAGGGGTTTTTAAAGCTATTTTCGACTCCAAATTTTCAAAATTTGACCCCTTGGGGTACTCCAAAAATTCTGGCCAACGAACTCATCCTTTCTTTTGAAAGTATTCACATTTTGAATTTTTTTTTTTTTTTTTTCTCGATTCCATCCTCTGGAGTGACACATATATATATATGAAAAAGTATTAAACTTCAGGAATTGTTTTAGAATTGTCTGAAACGGATTTCCATGGAGAAATTTAAAATTTTGCATTACTAACATTTTAAAGCCATTGAATAGCTTCATTTTCTTCGAAAATTCGCTAATATTAAAGCTGAAAATTTTCGACGAGAGTGGGTTCTAAAATATTCTAATACCTCAACTCGCACCGCAAATTAAGAGCAGAATTAACAGTCACACCAAGATATTTTGAGTGATCAAACAAAGTGAAACGGCTCTGATTCAAGATAAAATGGAGTCGTGCGAGCTATAGTAGTTTTAGGTGAGAATGACACTCTTGATGGCCTTACTATTATCAAGTAAAAGCCCATTCCAGGAGAACTGAAAGGGTATCTTGCATACACCCAGAAATACCTATTTCGAAATAAACCAGACAATGCCTATTGACTTTCACGAGGGTAAGGAGGCAACCAATGGCAGTCGCCGAAACATGGTTGCCTCAGCTGTTTTCAGTCCCAAATAAGCGCTCCGGATAACTGGGAGGAAACCTGCCTTCCTCTCACTTGCAATAAAAAAGTGTCCTCAAAGGACTTTCCTGATGATGAGGGGTATTGGATATCACTTGTAGGTACCTATGAAAATAGTCATTGATGTGAATTTGACCTAAATATCTGGATTCATTTAGAAGAACAAGTCGGCCCAGGACGATTGGGAACATTTTCATGTAAATCGTTCTATCGGTTTCAGAGAGATAAATAAACTTATTAGTTATCTTATATAAATAATGGAAATAAGGGTGAAAGAGAGAACACCTGAACACATAGAAGAGGAAGAAAACCAACTTACGGGCTGCGTAGGGGGTATTTTCCATAGGTGATACACCTGCAACAACAACAAATCTATAAAAGCACCTACCAAAATGTGCAGAACTTGAAGTAAACAAAGTAAATATGGGTATTAATTCAATTAATATGGAGTCTACATGAGTACATATGAATAAAAACTAATTTTGAAAACATACAATTTCAAATTTCGTTCCGAATAAGATCAACCAGTGTTGATTGTTAAGGGATAAGGGTGCGCGGGACGACGGGCTCGGAATACGTCCCAACCATGCCCCAACGCGCACAAAACTATTTTATTATTTTCACGTTGGTGATTTTTAAAATTCCTCGATATGCGTATGATGTACAATAATAATCACATACTTCATGATGTGAATTTCACCCAGAGAAAACTGGAAGAAACCGATGGAAAACCAAAATAGTCGGCTGCATTGCATAGTGATTCGTAGGTGAATATTGTCGGGATTCAGCCGAGTTGTAAAGACTCACATAACCTTCATTTTTTTATTCGACGTTTCTGGTCTAACTCAACCCTCCTCAGGTGAACCTGGACATACTGACAATGGTAGAAATGCAGTCAAAGAGCGAAGAAGTAAGTACAGGTGGTTCCGGAAACAGAACCATGGGGAACAGAGTAAGTACCTTGTCTCGCAAATGAAGACAGTTTAAGAGTAAGATGAATAAGATATACATAAACCCTTCACGAAAAACAAAAAAAAAAAAAAATAAACCCTCAAGCACACCCACTCTTCTCTTTAGGAGCTTAGTTGTTGAATCGAAAATTATTTTTATGCATTTAGCAGTTTTCCAAGATTTGATGTGTAGAGGTTGGGTTGTGGCCACTTTCCACCAGTAGAGCTTTTTGCATTGGTTTACATCTTATTTTTCAACTTTCTTCCTTTGCAAGACAAGGTAGTTACGGTGTGACCTGTGACATGGCTCTGTTGAACTGCCTGTGTCTACTCATCGCTTATTGACTGCATTTCTACCATTTTCATTACCTATGTCCAGGTTCACCTGAGGATGGGTCGAGTTAGGCTCGAAACGTCGTGAATAGAAAAAAATAAGGTTATGTGAATCTTTACCATTTTGGCCTTCCTCAACCCGTCATTTCTACCGTATACCTAGTTCGGATACACACAAACCACCCCTGAGAATAAAGCCTTGAGCCTCCCTTTGACCTGAGAATACCGAACGTTCAGAGTTGTGAGTTCACTTGAAGACGAAAGGGACTTGGACTTGCCAACAATCGACGATTTGAGAGGAAATCGATAGGAAATCGAAAACAAGTGAAGAGCCGTTTGAAAGGGTCAAAATATATTGAGGTGGATTGTGAAGCAGATATGTTTGTTTACTCGGCTTTGGGGAATAGCCGTGCGGGTTGCCGTTGAATGTAAACATCAACCGATTCCGAACGTTTGGTTACACAATTGATGTTTCGTCTGACAAGTGAAAAGAACTCCTTCTGATGCGCAGCGTATCTGGGCTTTACAATCTCCAATAATATCACGATTTTCAGCCCCCAACCAGCACTCAGTAGGCCCAAACACTATTGTAGCTGGACAAAAGTCAAAAATTCAATTAAATGAGACGAACCATCCATTCTACCGTTCAGATAACATACATTTTGGAGGCGAGAAAAACTATTTTTCACTTCGTCGAGCCAGTCAGTAAATCAGGAACTTGAGTATTCAGAAAATTGCCTTCATTTTCTTGGGTTCACTTGTTCATCGATTAACTGATGTTCTGAGCAGCAACCTAATTTGTCAGTTTCACTATGGGATGCTCCCAGAAAGGTAAGATGAAAACATTCAGTTGTGAAACATTTATATCAGAAAACGAATCATGAATAAACTTGGAAACAAGGTCACCGCCATTGGGAAAAACCCTCAGTCCAGGCCTTCGGAAAAACCCAGCCTTTTTTCATGATCCTAGACGAGAAGGGAAGGTAAGAAATACTAGTATATAAGGGACAGGCCTCGGAACTAAGGTATTCCATTCTGCTGCTAGACCTCTACCTAGTACCTATCACTAATTCTCAATTCCTGTGTTGTCCTTTTCAAAACCTTTATCTCACGGTAAATACGCCGACTTCTCAATTTTAAATTCACTATAAGTAAATATTGCTTCTGAACCAAAATGTATACTAGATGAGGGTATATCCGTTGGGGTCTTATATCACTTTGGTACATAAGCAAAGCCTGGAATATCTAGACAGTAAATTCAGTTTCCGAGCCAAGTGTATAATGGATATTTATGTGTATAATGGGTATATCTAACAACAAAAATTCTAATACTCTACTATCTATTGATCTCGATGGGGGTATGTCTCCTGGGGTAGTTCAATAGAGAAATAGGCTTAATAGGATTTTTAGAGTTGCCCTACTTCGAGAGGATTGGTCATTAAGGCGAAATGTACCGCGTTTAGTTCCAAAAGCTGCCACCACGTCGCGCTTCAAAATGAACGAAAATTAATTTCCGTTTTTCTCTTGAACGGGTGGACCGATTTTCATTCTGCAAAGCTTTTTGTGAATGGTATCATCAAACTTAGGTTTGTACATTCAGTTTCGATTTTTAAAAAATCGAAACTGAATGTACAAACCTAAGTTTGATGATACCATTCACAAAAAGCTTTGCAGAATGAAAATCGGTCCACCCGTTCCAGAGAAAAACGGAAATTGATTTTGCCCCCGATAGTGCAGCCATCTATCGAAAAAATTGCTCACTAAAATGAGGGACATTTCGCCTTAAATCAGCGCTTCACGCTTGTACCTCAATTCTACGGGGAAAGTAAATTCGTAGCGGAAATTTCGTTCCCTACACATTCTATTATCCTACTAATTATTGCTTCCTCACTACCGAAGGCAGGAAGCTACCTATGTATTCGTCCAAGAAGTAAACAAATTGTTCCCACCGAAATTTAAATTTCACATGCGTTTTACGTTTCAGAGCTCTCTGAAATTTGGTTTCGTGACTGTCTGTATGCATCAATATGAAGTTATGGTCCGAATGTGATGAAATTTTCATTGTTTGACCTAGACGTGGCCTAGGCGGCCCTTATTAATTTCATCCCCATTGGACCATCAGAGTAGTTTGTGTGCGGCGCAAACGAGAAAATCGAGAAACTTCGGTTTATCCGTTCCTAATGGACCGATTTCGCTCAAACTCGGAGGGTAGCTAGTTGGGGGCTGCCTCCAACATGATTGCCTATGAACTGCGTCACACGTGGATCAGTGACCGCTTCTGCTCATACGCAAACTTGAAATTGTTGTCGTAAGTAACAAACACTTGAACTATTCTACCTATATCGGTGAAACTTTAACTTTTAATCGTTTTGCTTCCTCTATACCGAAGGTAGGAATGGATTTTCTTAGTGATAAAGAGATCGGGTGTGGTAAATTAAGCGAAAACTGGTTAAATTGCAGTACAAACTTCAAAGAGCCTAAAGTTGCCTTTGGTGCAATCCAGGTGGAACATTTTCTGGCATCTAATTCGATTAAACCTGTAATTAAAAATATTATTTCCTTTCGCCTTTCTAGTGGGCTGAGGAAAGTATAAAATACCGCACGCAGCTATTGAATGCATCAAGCTATATTTCTTGTGTAAGCTGAAATTCCTCATTAAGAAGAAACGCGAGTGAGATATTTTTATTAATCCAGAACAACACGGAAAATTGCGAAGCCACTCCTCAAGTCTGATATCAATAATAAAAATTATAAACGAAATGCATCGATATTCAGGTAAGCCTGCCGATTCTACACCTTCCGATCCCACTCATACTTGTTTGTTATTTGACTATCTAGGTATAAACATTTTGAGGAAATTATGGATATTTTTTTAATGGGTTGATTAACTAAATAATCATCTGATAGGTAGAATCTATGAAATACTAGTGTTGAATGAATAGAAAAACCAATTTCTTTGTTCATTCCCTTGGGCAAAATACGGGACTTTTTTGCGATTTCTGAAAAATTCAACAGAAACATCGGGCAGTATTTCTACTTCTATTTGTATAGAATTTTTTATCTTATTTTTATTTATTTGCTATTTTTATATTTTCTATTTCTATTTTTTTCTATTTCTATTTTCGTGCAGGATTTCTATTGGCAACCTTATTAATTTATTTGACGAGGCTCCGACCCGGCATGTGGTCAGCCCGTGCGGGGACTCCCATGATTGTGTAAGCTGTAATGGTTGATGGATCCATAGCTTGAGGCGTTGAGTCACTTCTCAGCTATTAGTGACAACCGATGAAAGTTCTCAGATAACCGATAGCCGTGATGAGGTTTCACAATGTCGATAATACTCCTATTATTGATGATGGAGTCAACGGGATCGCTTTCGACAACAACAATATCGTGTTTGATGTAATTTTATCCAGATAATAGCAAACACACGCTACCTGCGCTCGCCCACTGATGACTTCTTATTGGAGCTCCACGTTTCAAGGAAGAACTGTAATTTTTGTACGTTATTTTCATAATATTAAACCTATGGAAAAGAGCAAGAAAACAACGTGAGCCCCTCCCCTTTCACTCTCATTGAAAATTAGCTGTTTTTCGTTTCATCCTAGGTATAACTACCGAGAATCCGAAAATCAACAAACAAAATTGCAATCGATCGCCGTACTTTGCTTAGTTACCGCATGGACCTTGCTTAGTCCCATTAGGGCTCTTGGTAGTCATCGAAGCTCGGCATTTCAGTCAATATCCAAAATCACCGTAGCTGCAGAAGTTTACCATTTTGGAATCGAATGAGACCACAGCTGTGCGACCAACATCCCGCTCCCCATGAGGGCTCAAGTGTTGAACGGAAAAACTGAAAACACACATGTGAACCGAAAATCGACTTTGGCTTTCAGAAGTAACTACAGGGAGGTTCATAATGTACAGGTACAGGAAGAGGGCATTTTCAACGTACGTATCAAACAAAACTGAAAAAATTGAGCTCTCAGATCAGCTGAATCGAAAATAGAGCTCACAAGATCATTTTAGCGGATTTTCGAAGAAAATGAGGCTAGAACCTATCTAAAAAATTCAAAATGTCAATAATATCAAAAGAAAGGATGAGTTCATTGGCCAGAATTTTTGGAGTGCTCATAAGGGGTCAAATTTTGAGAATGTATAGCCAAAAATTGGTCAGAAAAATGTGTTTTATTGGGTTTTTGTAGGTATAATTTACATCCTTGTACATAGAAACATAATAATTATGATATATTCGGAATCAGCGCAAAATTTCCGATAATAATCACCCATAAAATCGGTTACAATAATTCTTTGAAAATTCGCTCATTAACTCATGCATGGAACTTTTATACACAGAAAAGCGCCTCAAGTATGGAAAAAAAATAAACTGTAGTGTTCTCATTCGCAGCGTTTTTTTGGTAATATGTTATTTTTAATTTATTATTGTTTGGAATCGAACAAAAAAGAATATTTTCTATAATATTTTCGAGTGGGTACTTCAACGAATGGTGATTTTGTCGTCCCATAAGCCAGCCACACCCATCCTCCTCTCACTCAAACTCGAGCCGGAGCGATAGCTTAAAACCTCGTTTTAATGAGACTGTCAATCAAAACCTCGACTTGTTCCCCCTTGATAGGTCTCCATCGACTCATAATTTGTGTGGACGTCTCGCTTTTACGGCGTACTGAATACAAAAGCATTCACAATTGACTACGTATTGCTAAGGACGTGTTCCTCATACTTCTATCTATCACATCCCAGAATCAATCTACATATCTACGAGCCATTACGCGTGCCTCGGTTGTGATTTGAGCCCATTGTTTGTTCCAAGGGAATATTGGATGAAAACCTCGTTCTTCGTGAGTCATTCAGCATCGGTGGATCATTATGGTACAACCAAGACTTGGAGGCTTATGGTAATACGTTCGAACCGATTGCAAATACTCATTGTCATTACAATCAAGTCGAGTGACTGATGGCAGTGACGAAAACTGGTGGGTCGCATTGTTTCAGGTAGAGTGTTTGCAGCTTAGGGATGATTTATATTTTCAGCGAAAATCAACAATATGACGCGTAATGGGTGAATTCAATTATAGCATGGCCAAATTCATTCGAAAAAGGGTAGGTAACATAATATATTTGTCCTTAGTTCATTTCAATTCCTTCCACTATTCCTAGCACCATTTCACACCTGAGAACTCAGGATCCAGTTATCTAGTTAAACAGATTTCGATTGTAGGCATGTCCTTTGATTTAGGGTTGAGCCTTTCAGATTTCGATAGTAGGTATGTATCGCTAAGCAACAAACTGACCAGTGCCGCCAACACATCCAAACAAAAAATTCCCCCAACTCCACCAGAAAACCCCCTTATCCGCCCGTGAGGAACGGCAAATCCCCCAAATATCCCCATGTTCCAGATTAGTTAGAAAAGGAATTCTGAATAAAATATTGTCGAAGTTGGTCACAAATGTCGGAATATTAGCAATTCGAAGTTGAAAGAACTCTAAAAATTCAGTCTTGCAGTTTGAAGTTTCCAAAAATCACTTTCGAACTCCCAAACACATCAAAATCACTTCAAAAAAATACTTCTTGTATCTAGTAGTAGATCCTTGCTATTTTTGTTGTTAGTAAATCCCTACCTGTACAATTTTCTCCCTGTACTTTGTAGTTTGTATATTTTTGTACCTTTGTACCTTTGTGGGGCACCTATTTGAATAATGTACCTCATATGGGTATTTTTTGGACTTTACTAAGCTCAAGTGTTGTCTGGATTGACACAAATAATACCTCTATGAACATTTGTGAAGTTGTTGAACTTCAGGGCCCCATTCAAGGCAATAAACAATTAATTTCCGCATGGAGAATATTCTCAGGAAGTTGCCTTCAAAAACTCTTGATTGGGAGGTATTGGATCGATCTCCAGGGGCTACGTTTCACATAAAATTACAATAAAATAATTGAAAATCAAATGTTAGTGGAGCTCGAAAATCCCGGTCGAAATTCCCCTACAGCCCTGAGTGCTCTAGAAAATCCCTCGTGGGGGATAAATTCGCCGAGTTGGAAACACTGAAACTGATTGACGCCTTCGTCATCAACAGAGAATCGTCAACAGGATCGATAATAGGGTAGAAACTCAATCTTTTCCGCCACTTTTCGTTTGAAACCTATTTCCTAACTTCATCAGCCCCAAAGATTGATGTTTATTGACACATTGGTGATCATGAATTATGCAGGTACTACGTATTGGAACAAGAATTTTCAAGTGATGACGAGTGACGGGTGTACGAGGGTTGGTTATAAGAAGCTAGATATAACATAGCACATTTTACGAAATGATCAATTAGGCAGATTGGGAAAGAAACCGTCGATTGATGTCACTTGATCTTTTAAGCAAGTCAGAGCTGCTACAACCAGGAGCTCCTCGAAACCTGTTCATCAACACGAGACCAGACTTCGTAAGGAGTTTAAAACGGAGTGAAGGGGTCTCCCAATCAAGTTCTCATTAACGAAACAGGAAGTTGTCACACAATAAGGTGGGGAAAATGATAATTAACTATAACAGGAGCCACGGGCGTGATAATGAAGCTCAAGAAAAAAGAATTAAGTTTTTTTTTTCCTCTTTCATTCGAAGAATTCTTACGAGCATCGCTCGAGCGGTCATAACAGAGTAGCTATTTCCACCATCAAGATCATTTCTACTTCGAGTAGTAATCAACTACAAACCGACTTATAGTGAAAATCTCAAGATTTTGTTATTATTTTTTTCTATAAAGAACCCCATTGGAATCAATAATGAAAACAGGAAAATAGTATAATTATTTATAAAGGAGTGATGATTATATTAATGTACCTAATTATTTTATGAAGAAAAAAAAACGGACGATAGACCTACGGTTCTACAATCAGATCATTTAATAATGATAAATTTTACGCCATTCAACTTCAAAGTGTCACAACGAACATTTCATCTTAACATCAAATACAGACAAACACAACCACCTGGTTTCCCTAACACTCGAAGATGCGATATTTTCTCCGCTTTTTTATGTCGCGGGAAAAAAATTAAACCGTCCTGTTAATCATTATTAAATGATAAAATGCATAAATAGGCACGATCTATATACGATTCATCTCGTTATCGAGAAACAGTGATCAATACAAGTTGTTATTTTAAGGTTGTCTATTCAGTTTGGTATCCATTGTTTTTAACATTATTGAAATCCTTGAGCGCGCTTAGAGGAGAGATTATACATAGAGAATCAGGCTGGATCTCCATGACTTTCTTGTCGATATTTAGAAATTCTGATAGGCTGGCTTGAAGAGAGCCGTCCTGAAAAGCTGAATAGGTCTCCAATAATATCCAATTTTTTATCCAAATGGCAAGATACGTCCCTTAGAATGATTTCAAAGAGATCAATCTCCTTATGACCCTACACAGAATATTGTACTTGGCTGGATTTGTGCTTCATTTTCAGCCCAATTTTTTCCCCCCAATCGACACCAGCTGTTGTCACCCTACCTACTTTACTTTTACTTTCCAGTAAAATTTGAGTTTGATATTCACTCATTTTCATGCCTTAATTTTTATTTAAAATGCCTAAACGTTATTCCCTCACTTGTCCCACAACACGATTTTCCGAATTGTAAGGCGAATCGTACTCATATTATACTAGTGGCGCACTCTTTCGTCTTTTGGGTAACTTTCCTAGGTTCTCAAGAATCATATTCGACTGCCTATCAAAGGAGCAGTGGCCACAAACACATGCGTCCACCAAATTTTCTGTTATTCCCTCACTGTTTTTTCAACAGGGCGCCACTGCTCCTCTGAGCGTCGTTATTCACTTTTACAATGTTTTACCAATGCACCATTGGTCAAGTTAGCGTAGTTAGGTCAAGTCAGTCAAAGGCTGAGTAACCTGTTTTAGGGAACCTCATTTTCCGTTACTTTGGTTTGTTTTCGAGGTGCTTAATGGGATAGTTGATTAAAGTTTATCAAATGATTTATTATGATTATGAGTTATTACCACACTCCCACGAATTTTGGAGAGGGTACACCTGAAACAATGTTACACTAATTTATTGGTGTCTTATCAAAGGGATTTGAAGGAGCCATATTCGTTTTTTCGTGAAAAATGGATGTGGAGTGATACAACTCCATAAAACACCCAAAATATTATTCCCTAATACGTTATTCCCTCACATCATCTCGAGTGAGGGAATAACAAAGCACGTGAGGGGATAACTTTGTGGGTGAATTTCCCTCATTATGGTGATTTCAATCAAGGTCCTATATCTTCTAAACAACGAATTCCTGTGATGGGATTTTGTATAGGTATGTTTACTAGCATAGCTAGAAGGGACTCCTGACAAAATTGCCTTCGAAAACCTAAATCTTATTACGTGGATTTTGAAACCCTAATTTCGTCTGAAATGGGAGAATCACCCACGTAGAATCCAAAAATCGAATTTAAAAATATCGTAAACTTTTTTTAAACGTTTTTTTAATTCGATTTTTCGAAAATAATAAACCAAAATTGTTTTAGGCCAGGAACAAAAAATGTTCACCTGGAAAACAAAAATCTACGACTACTACGTCGTACTAAAATTTGAAACGTATTTGAAGAAGATTCACGAGCAAAGCAAAAAAATTCTTAATGGTCAGTATTTTGTGTAAACGGCTACTGAGAATCAATTTGGTCGCACGAGTTGTTTTTGTTCGCGTCAGGAAACTTGTTGGGCTCTCTCCAACTGCTTATTTACATTTGAGAGGCTTCTATTCAATGAACTCAACTCAAGGAAGGTGCGATCCGCGGTCGGGCCCGGTAATTGGCCCTTTAATCATCTTCAGGCCCCCGGCACGCCTCACCGCGACGCTTCCGATTGAAAAATTTGTTCCTTCGAGAACGAATGGGAAATCGCGTAAACTGGCCTGGTCATATACGTAGCCTCATTAGTTCGAATGTTGAATGAAACGAGTCACATCCTACTTTAATTATCATAATAAATAGAATGAAACTCATTTTACGGGTAGGTATGAGAAATAATGAGGCTACCTATTTGATGAGAATCAATTCACAGATTCATTTTACCCAAAAAAAAACTGCAAGGTTATTTTACATGTGAAAGATCGCGCTGTCGGGTTTCTACAGTGTATCGTGGAGAACATTTTCGTAGAACTTCATTTTTAAGATTTTTAATCACATTGTACGAGCTTAGGTGGTTTTTAATGAATGGATCACACTTTCTATTTTCGTCACAAAAAGGGTTAACATTCTCTTCAAACGGTACCCCCCATAATTTTTGACGAGGAATCCCAATATCACATTTTCGCACTAACTTTGTTTTTTCAAATGGCAACCCCCATTTTTTCATTGCAGATTCGGATTCTACGCAAAATTACATGAACATTTGACACCTCAATCGATTTTTTTGGCGGCGCGCAACCCTACCAACAAGCGCTCAAAATAAATCAACTGTGCAATTGCGCAAAAATCGAATTTTTCGGAGTCTTAATTTATTTGGTAGTTGATTAGGTAGGTGCATGCGTTTCGGTGGGCTCAGCCACTTTCTTCAGCCTGTCATATATGTAAAGTTGGGGGCTCATCCCATTCTTCTCAAGAAGTTTTCGTTCTTCTGCATCATAATTTCACCACTCGAAACGCGGTGAAGCTTTTCATTCAGATGAATCAACGTACTTATTAACTTGTTAGCTGACAAGTTTAGTTCTAGAAGATAAATCTGTGAGAACGCATTTGGAGGAACCAGGCACTGAATTTTCACATGGTTATGAAATTTTCCATCCAGAAAATGAATTCAGGTACTTATAGTGTATAAGGTTTGTTGTAATAAGTTGAAGAAAAATACTTGAAAGGAGAAAATACTTGAAAGTGAGAAAATACTTAAAAGGAGCTACATTTATGCGCATGGCCATGGCCTAAAATGATAACGAATAATACAAACTTTTTGAGAAGAATGGGATGGGCCCCATCTTTACGTTTGACAGGCTGAAGAAAGTATCTGAGCCCACCAGAACACATGTACCTACCTACCTGATCAACTACCAAATAAATGAAGACTCAAAATTGTAAAAAGAAACACGCATCGCTACTTTCCAATTAGGTACGTACTTCAGTAGGTTATTGGTTTAACAGCCAACGCACCTCAAACAATAAATCGATCATTGACAAAACAGTTATCTAACTACACTTTTCTTTGTGAGCGCAAGATTGAAAATTATCTCAATGGAGAAACGAAATAATATAGAGCAAGATACGTCTTTGAGAGCGGAGAGCCGTGACGTGGGGTCTTCAACGTCCGAGGAAATTGGTTCCTCTACGTCAGAAACCGTCAGCACATCGACGTCGGACAGCGTAGACTGTCTCAAACAGATAGATGGCATCAAGGTTGAAGGGGAAAAGACCAAGACCTGGCAGAAATCCGTGGAGAATATGTTAAACGAATACATAGCTGAGAATTTCGGAGTCAAAACCTCTTACGAACTCAAGGACGGGAAAATCTTCGACAAGACGACCGGAGAGGTAAATGAAAATAGTCGATAGTTTAGGAAAAAACCTTCCCGTAGAGGTTCCAATGTTTGCCACATGCACCACCTTCCCTAGTTCGGTATATAAGCAACAGAATGACAACAGTGATTATTTCAATTTTCTGAAGCTACAAATCGAAAGAAAAATTCGATTAGAGCTGGATATCGATTCTAAACGTGGATGTGGTTGAATATCGAACCACAAACCTAGTATCTTGCGTATCTGCCTTGCGTTTTCAGGGAAAAGCATGTGGTCAAGGGTCAACATAGGAACCACAAAACCTTAAAGGGTTAATCGTGCATTGCATAGGATAGCTGTGATAAGTTAGATGAAATAGTATACCTAGTTGTGTAGTACCTATGTAAGTAACTACTAATTAATTTCAAGTATGTTGATCGTAGAGTAAAGTAGTGATGGAATTGTTGAGGGTCGATCAATGAAAGAAATGGGTGCCAACGTTTCGGAGAATTTATTTCTCCATCTTCAGGGCCTTTAAAATCGAATAAAAATTATGACAATATTGATATTTGAACAATGTGATTGACACTTAAAGTAGCCATAGAGAAGCTTGGATATTGGAATTTTGAATAAAAAAAGAAGGTGTAGTTGATATACAATAGGCATATTGAAATACAAAACTAATTGTACAACACATGAAAGTATAAATAAAAAACAATCTAGGCGTGTTAAAATTGATTAAAAATCACCACTTACATGAATCATTCAAAGGCAGTGGAAAGTAAGACGGTGCGTACTATTTCACCAACATTGGAAGACTAAATGTTGGAGGTACAAAGCAAGGTTATATACCATGGAATGAAAAAAAGGAAAAAATAAGTGGTAATTTTAATCAATTTTAACACGCCTAGATTATTTCTTATTTATACTTTCATGTGTTGTACAATTAGTTTTGTATTTCAATATGCCTATTGTATATCAACTACACCTTCTTTTTATATTCAAAATTCCAATATCCAAGCTTCTCTATGGTTACTTTAAGTGTCAATCACATTGTTCAAATATCAATATTGTCATAATTTTTATTTGATTTTAAAGGCCCTGAAGATGGAGAAATAAATTCTCCGAAACGTTGGCCGACCCTCAACAATTCCATCACTAAGTAACTACTAAGTAGGTACCTATTATACACACATGTAAATAATATATACATATATCATTATGCGAATTTTTGAGAATCAAACTGTAAGCTGGTACCTATTAGGATTGTGATTGTCAAATGAG